>BLSH010023537.1:455620-500416 GCA_018402905.1 Glandirana rugosa
CCCCCCCCCCCCCCCCCAATAGGCTCTCAGTGTGTGCTCTCCAGTGCCGAGAAGTCATTATTCCAGACCATGGCACGCAGGGGGTACTTGGCCTGGTAGTCATCTCTGGTGGTTAGACTTGTGTATGATGAAAAATATTTGTTTTGTCTTAGTTCGTTAACCTCCCTGGCGGGATGATTATTTCCGATTTTTGGTGCTGTAAGCGGTACAATTATTTTGCATGGAAATTTGGCGTTTTACATTGTAGGCCTGTAATTCTTAGGAATAACTCACTTAAATCTGTCCAAACAAGAGTCTAGTAGACATCCCAGGTATGATAAAGTTTGAAACAAGAAATCATAAATTATAATATAATAAATAACTAAAAATAATTATCAAAAATAATAACGTAATAGTAATAACATTTATTCAATAATTCAATCAAATTAAAAACACTGAAATTTGCTCAGTTGCAGAATTGTCGCTGTCGTCACTTTCAGTGTCTGTTGATAAATTTCCCCAATAATCAGTATCACTCAATTCTGCAAATGATTCTTATTTACTATCGCTGTTTTCTAGCCGATCAAAAACCACTTTTGACGTAAAGGGACACTTTTTGGTTGCTATGGACATTCTTATGTTTCCAGGCAGAAAGAATGACAAATATAATATAAAAGTGCATGCAGGGCACTGGGCAAACCACTAGGGACAAAGGGGATGTGAAATGTTTTCATACAGTAATGTAATCTTACAGATTACAGTGTACTGTATGTGCTGTGTGTGTTTCACTTTTTGAATTTGCCGCCGGTCTCCGCCCCCGTGCGACGCTCGCAGGGAACGGAGCCTGGCACACAGAGGCATGGGGCGGAGGACACAGCCCACAGCCACAGCGGGGGACATCGCTGGATCCATGGGACAAGGTGAATAACGCTGCCATGGATCCAGCGATGCAATCCCAAGTGTGGCTCGGGGTTACCGCTAATGGTACTGAAATTCCACCCCGAGCCACACTCGGGAATACCGCCTGGGAGTTTAAACTATTTATTTAGTTTAGTTATATTCGGTTGATTCATTCAATCCGTATTCGGAATTCATTTTATGTCTTTTTTCAAATTCACCGTTTTTTTTTCGTTTCGAATCATTTGAATCAATAAATTTTGAATCGGTTTGAAGTGAAACCTTTTTTTTTTTTGATTTGAATGTGGCAGAGTGAACAAACAAAAGAAAAATCTTCATCAAATGATTACAATGACTCTTTAAATCACCTTTGGCTTAACAAAAACAGCATTATTTTGAAATGGTACTCTAATAACACACAGAGTCTTTGATTTCAGCGATGTGTACAGTTAGAATTCAACTGGAGTTCAAAGTAAAATTTGATTTGAATTTCAGTCTGAATTTTGTTTCGTTATTCGGAGCATTCGGTAAAATTTGTTCATATTGTGATTTGGGTATTCGAATATATCCAAATCACAAAAAATTAGTCTGAATATTAATTCGGAACAAAACAAACCACACCTGTCTACTGGTGGTCATGGTGTCGGCTGGAGTGGTCAGGCCTGGTACAGAAGGTCCCCCTACAAATCACACCCCTGGGCTTGGGCCTCCCTGGAGACACCAAAATCTTTTAATACAGCCCTGCAAACCAGGGAAGCGGCAGATGTGCCACAGGTGACAGCTGTAGGGGGTGACACAAAGTGCACATCTCACAGAGCCTTTGACAGCATTGAATGGGAATATTTGTGGGCAGTTATGCAGAAGTTTGGCTTTGGGATTCACTTTATATCGTGGGTCCAAGTTGCTATATAGTGCCCCAGTAGCAGCTATAAGAGAGGCAGGGAAGGTGTCCCCAGACTTTCCATTATTTAGGGGCACTCACCAGGGGTGCCCTCTGTCCCCACTCTTGTTTGCTCTGGTCATAGAGCCATTGGCAGCTGCGATTAGGGCAAACGGGAATATCCGGGGTCTTCTGTATGGGACAATCCACGAAAAGGTAATGATGTATGCAGATGAAGCCATGCTTTTTCTAGGAGACACATCTGCATCCTTGACTGAGGCCATGAGGGTTATTCAGGAATTTGGCACATATTCAGGCCTTCTTATAAACTGGTCCAAATCATCTTTACTACCTCTGGATGGACAGATAGACCCTCAGATGCGGAAAATACATGATATACCGGTTTCCAGGAAAATTAAATACCTAGGCATATGGACCACCCCTTGACCCCCGGATTATGTTCCCCTCAACTTTAACTCCGCTTCTTAACAGATCCAGAGATAAGATTGGAGTTTGGATGAAACTAAAGCTCTTTCCGGTGGGCAGGGTCAATCTCATAAAGATGATCCTTATGCCCCAGCTGTTATGTGCTGCATAATACCCCAGTCATCATCCCCCTTAAAAAATTCTGCATTATTAACTCACTCTTTAGGACACTAATATGGGCGTCTAAATCAGCGAGAATAAAACTTAAACATCTACAATATCCCAAGGATGCGGGGGGCCTTGCACTCCCCAACCCATGGGTATACTATCTGGCATCACAACCACAACATATACAGTCAGGTCCATAAATATTGGGACATCGACACAATTCTAATCTTTTTGGCTCTATACACCACCACAATGGATTTGAAATGAAATGAACAAGATGTGCTTTAACTGCAGACTTTCAGCTTTAATTTGAGGGTATTTACATCCAAATCAGGTGAACGATGTAGGAATTACAACAGTTTGTATATGTGCCTCCCACTTTTTAAGGGACCAAAAGTAATGGGACAGATTAACAATCATAAATTAAACTTTCACATTTTAATACTTGGTTGCAAATCCTTTGCAGTCAATTACAGCCTGAAGTCTGGAACGTATAGACATCACCAGACGCTGGGTTACATCCCTGGTGATGCTCTGCCAGGTCTCTACTGCAACTGTCTTCAGTTCCTGCTTGTTCTTGGGGCATTTTCCCTTCAGTTTTGTCTTCAGCAAGTGAAATGCATGCTCAGTCAGATTCAGGTCAGGTGATTGACTTGGCCATTGCATAACATTCCACTTCTTTCCCTTAAAAAACCAATGAGTTCTGAAGCATTTGGCTGAAAATCAGCAGATAATATTGCCTGAAACACTTCAGAATTCATCCTGCTGCTTTTGTCAGCAGTCACATCATCAATAAATACAAGAGAACCAGTTCCATTGGCAGCCATACATGCCCACGCCATGACACTGCCATCACTATGATTCACTGATGAGGTGGTATGCTTTTGATCATGAGCAGTTCCTTTCCTTCTCCATACTCTTCTCTTCCCATCACTCTGGTACAAGTTGATCTTGGTCTCATCTGTCCATAGGATGTTGTTCCAGAACTGTAAAGGCTTTTTTAGATGTTGTTTGTCAAACTCTAATCTGGCCTTCCAGTTTTTGAGGCTCACCAATGGTTTACATCTTGTGGTGAGCCCTCTGTATTCACTCTGGTGAAGTCTTCTCTTGATTGTTGACTTTGACACACATACACCTACCTCCTGGAGAGTGTTCTTGATCTGGCCAACTGTTGTGAAGGGTGTTTTCTTCACCAGGGAAAGAATTCTTTGGTCATCCACCACAGTTGTTTTCCATGGTCTTCTGGGTCTTTTGGTGTTGCTGAGCTCACCGGTGTGTACTTTCTTTTTAAGGATGTTCCAAACAGTTGATTTGGCCACACCTAATGTTTTTGCTATCTCTCTGATGGGTTTGTTTTTTTTTTTTTCAGCCTAATGATGGCTTGCTTCCTTGATAGTTACAACTCTTTGGATCTCATATTGAGAGTTGACAGCAACAGATTTCAAATGCAAATAGCACACTTGAAATGAACTCTGGACCTTTTATCTGCTCCTTGTAAATGGGATAATGAGGGAATAACACACACCTGGCCATGGAACAGCTGAGCAGCCAATTGTCCCATTACTTTTGGTCCCTTAAAAAGTGGGAGGCACATATACAAACTGTTGTAATTCCTACACCGTTTACCTGATTTGGATGTAAACACCCTCAAATTAAAGCTGAAAGTCTGCAGTTAAAGTACATCTTGTTTGTTTCATTTCAAATCCATTGCGGTGGCGTATAGAGTCAAAAAGATTAGAATTGTGTTGATGTCCCAATATTTATGGACCTTACTGTAACTAGGGCTATTAACCAGCATACTGAATGTGTACTAAACGTGAGAGACTCAACCACACAACTTCTTAAACAGGCAGTGGGTATGGAAGTAGTGGAGGGCTTGGAGGCGCTGAGGTTTGGTAAACCAAACAGAGTTTACCTTACCTACAACCTCATGCAAAAGGTTTGGACCAAATCAGAACACTACAAAACATTACAGGATTTACTAAGTTTAGCCCTATTTGGGAAAATGCCCATTATCAGGAATCAATGAAGTTGGGATGCGGGGCTATATGGAAGCGACAGGGTATGTCCCATATTTTTACGAATGGGCTATTGAGACCCTTTGTGGATCTTCAGGTCTCCTTTTCACTCCAGTCTCACATGCACTTTTATTATTTACAACTCCGCCATGTGGTGAATGAACAACGAGAGGTGGACACAGGGACATTGGAGACTGCCCCCATTTTCAACTTTACACATGGGATCTCCACATATAAAGGCTTTATCTCTAATAGCTATGCGATGCTCCTAGACCTTGTCCTACCAAATTCCAGTCTTAGAGCAGTGGCCCAGTGGGAGGAAGACCTAGGAGCCTTTGAGAAGGAACAATGGGAGGAGACCCTACAGTCAGTCATGCAATGTTCCCTGAACATCTATCACAGCTATACATTGTGCTAAGGAGTCCATTACACACCTGCCAAATTAACGTGTATGGATTTGCAATCTGATCCCACATATCAGTGCCACCTATTAGTGCCCGTCAGTGCTGCTTATCAGTGCTGCATATATGTGCCTCATCATCAGTGCCCGTCAGTGCCACCTCATCAGTGCCAATCAGTACTGCCTCATCAGTGCCTGTCAGTGTAGTCTCATCAGTGCCCGTCAGTGAAGGATAAAATGTACTTATTTACAAAGTTTTGTAACAAAAACAAAGAAAAACTTTTTTTTTCAAAATTTTCACTCTTTTATTTGTAGCGCGAAAAATTAAAAGCCCAGAGGTGATCAAATACCGCCAAAAGAAAGCTCTATTTGTGGGAGCAAAATGATAAAAATTTTGTTTGAGTACAGCGTCGCACGACCGCGCAATTGTCATTCAAAATGTGACAGCACTGGAAGCTGAAGATTGGTCTGGGCGGGAAGTGCCCTGTATTGAAGTGGTTAATGCACTGCGGTGTGTGGAAATGGACGCACAGAGCCGGCTCAGGATCAAGCCCGCATGAGTGCCCCCACAGCAAGTGGATTATGCACTTGGGATACTTGGAAAGGGGGACACCCGAAGAGGAGGATCAGGGCTGCTCTGTGCAAAACCAATGCACAGAGCAGGTAAGTATAACATGTTTGTCAATTTAAAAATAAAAATCCCCTTATAATAACCTTACAGTATAACTAAAGGCAATTTTTTTCAGTTTTAATATGGTGGAGAGGGATTAGATCCCCTGTTAGGATTTTATTGCTGTCTGTGCCCCTGTTAGGGAGATTCACCCTCTCTTTGTGTGTTGTTTATCGTTGTTATTATTATACAGGATTTATATAACACCAACAGTTTGAGCAGCAGCGCTTTACAATAAAAAAGGGACACAGTACAATTACAATACAGAAGGAATAGGAGGGCCTTGCTCGTGGAGCTTACAATCTAAAGGGAGGGGGAGGTGGTACAAAAGGTAATGGCTACAGGGGATGATCTGATAGAGGTGACTCAGCATAGTTCTTAGGTGGAGGTGAGGTAGGCTTCCTTGAATAAGTGAGTTTTCAAGGATCACCTAAAGGTGGACAGGGTGGGGGCTGACCGGACATTCTGGGGCAGGGAGTTCCAGAGGATGGGAGAGGCTTTGAAGAAGTTCTGTAGGCAAGCATGGAAGGAGGTAACAAGGGAGCTAGAAAGCCAGAGGTCCTGGGAGGAGCGGAGAAGACAATTGGGGCAATATCTGCAGTTATCAGAAAAGTACAAGAAAATCCCACATGTTGGGTTGTTACCAGAACAGAAATAGAGGGGAAATCTATCAATGGGGACACTAGTTCTGGTGACACCGTGGGATTCTCTCCCTTTGGAGGGATTTGCTCTCAAACAATGAAGGAAAATCTTCTCAATGGGACACAGATGGCAAAAAACCTAACTCTCCCTCACTCCATACAAAATGAAAGAAAAACATTTTACCTTCACTTCTTCTTTAAAAAAAAATGTACTTTTTCCTTTATGTACAAGATGTGGTCCCCCCCAATTCCATTTAAGGTTGAATTTAAAGTATAAATGTTTTTGCACAAGATTCACACAACTTTTTTTTTCCAGAATGTACATATTTCCCCAAATGAATCCAGTTATAAAATATGAGGCTGCGTGAGTCTTGCATGAAAAAAAAATATATTAATAATAATTTTATATATTTATATATTTATTTACATTATCTCACAAAAGTGAGTACACCCCTCACATTTTTGTAAATATTTTATTATATCTTTTCATGTGACAACACTGAAGAAATTACACTTTGCTACAATGTAAAGTAGTGAGTGTACAGCTTGTATAACAGTGTAAATTTGCTGTCCCCTCACAATAACTCAACACACAGCCATTAATGTCTAAACCGCTGGCAATAAAAGTGAGTACACCCCTAAGTGAAAATGTCCAAATTGGACCCAATTAGCCGTTTTCCCTCCCCGGTGTCATGTGACTTGTTAGTGTTACCAGATCGCAGGTGTAAATGGGGAGCAGGTGTATTAAATTTGGTGTTATCGCTCTCACTCTCTTATACTGGTCACTGGAAGTTTAACATAGCACCTCATGGCAAAGAACTGTGAAAAAAAAAAGAATTGTTGCTCTACATAAAGATGGCCTAGGCCCTAGGCTATTAGAAAATTGCCAAGACCCTGAAACTGAGCTGCAGCACGGTGGCCAAGACCATGCAGCGGTTTAACAGGACAGGTTGCACTCTGAACAGGCCTCGCTATGGTCGACCAAAGAGGTTGAGTGCACGTGATCAGCGCCATATCCAGAGATTGTCTTTGGGAAATAGACGTATGAGTGCTGCCAACATTGCTGCAGAGGTTGAAGGGGTGGGGGTCAGCCTGTCAGTGCTCAGACCATACGCCACACACTGCATCAAATTGGTCTGCATGGCTGTCATCCCAGAAGGAAGCCTCTTCTAAAGATGATGTACAAGAAAGCACGCAGTTTTCTGAAGACAAGCAGACTAAGGGCATGGATTACTGGAACCATGTCCTGTGGCCTGATGAGACCAAGATAAACTTATTTGGTTCAGATGGTGTCAAGCATGTGTGGCGGCAACCAGATGAGGAGTACAAAGACAAGTGTGTCTTGCCTACAGTCAAACATGGGGGTGGAAGTGTCATGGTCTGGGACTGCATGAGTGTTGCCGGCACTGGGGAGCTACAGTTCATTGAGGGTACCATGAATGCCGACATGTACTGTGACATACTGAAACAGAGCATGATCCCCTTCTTTCAGAGACTTGGCCGCAGGGCAATATTCCAACATGATAAGGACCCCAAACACACCTCCAAGACGACCGCTGCCTTGCTTAAGAAGCTGAGGGTAAATGTGATGGACTGGCCAAGCATGTATCCAGACCTAACCCCTATTGAGCATCTGTGGGGCATCCTCAAATGGAAGGTGGAGGAGTGCAAGGTCTCTAACATCCACCAGCTCTGTGATGTCGTCATGGAGGAGTGGAAGAGGACTCCAGTGGCAACCTGTGAAGCTCTGGTGAACTCCATGTCCAAGAGGGTTAAGGCAGTGCTGGAAAATAATGGTGGCCACACAAAATATTGACACTTTGGGCATTTTCACTTACGGGTGTACTCACTTTTGTTGAGTTATTTTGAGGGGACAGCAAATTTACACTGTTATACAAGCTGTAGACTTACTACTTTAGATTGTAGCAAAGTGCCATTTCTTCAGCGTTGTCACGTGAAAAGATATAATAAAATATTTACAAAAATGTGAGGGGTGTACTCACTTTTGTGAGATACTGTATGTCTATAGAGCAGTAACTATAACATTCACCAAACACTCACTGGAGGTGAATTTTCCTGGTGCATGGGTTTTAAATGACAGTCATCTCTCAAGAGTGATCACAATATTCCCTATACGCATAATCATGGAAATGGCTGAAATAATGCTGGGTGCTGTAATGAGCCCCAGGCTGGAAACTACACACAATCTGAATTGAGAAATATCATCAGAACACCAAGGATTCCTCTGAAGGGTCCAAAACTTCATTCACACGGTACATATATCATATGGCAACGTTTTGGAGCCACGAAAGGCCCCTTCGCCAGGCAAGTCATGTTGGAACAAGAAGGGGCCATCCCCAAACTGTTCCCACAAAGTTGGGAGCATGAAATTGTCCAAATGTCTTGGTATGCTGACGCCTTAAGAGTTCCCTTCACTGGAACTAAGGGGCCAAACCCAACCCCTGAAAAACAACCCCACATCATAAGCCCCTCTCCACCAAATGATTGGACCAGTGCACAAAGCAAGGTCCATAAAGACAGGGATGAGCGAGTTTGGGGTGGAGGAATTTGACTGGCATGCACAGAGTCCTGACCTCAACCCAATAGAACACCTTTGGGATGAATTAGAGCGGAGACTGCAAGCCAGGCCTTCTCGTCCACATCAGTGCCTGGCCTCACAAATGTGCTTCTGGAAGAATGGTCAAACATTTCCATAGACACACTCCTAAATCTTGTGGACAGCCTTCCAAGAAAAGATGAAACTGTTATAGCTGCAAAGGGTGGGCCAACTCAATATTGAACCCTACGAACTAGGATGCCATTAACGTTCATGTGTGTGTAAAGGCAGGTGTCCCAATATTTTTGACAATATAGTGTATCTGGGTGTGTCCAATGACCAATTGTAATACAGCTCGCTTAAATTATAATTTGGAATTGATTCTCTTTTGATAGCTCATGTTTTCCATCAATACTGTATGCATTGTTCAATATTTAGATTGATGATGAATAGTGAGTTTATTATCACTCGTATCTAGAGCAAGCACACATCAATAGGAAGGAAGGAAGAAGAAATAAAGAACCTTGCTACAGTTTATGCTGATCTGGCTGCTAAATGGCATCCTTTGCTATTACTTACTGTTAATCACTAAAGCGAAATAGTTTTATTACCATTGTTAATCCACGTTATGCTTGCCTAGTTGTCAACCATATTGGGTGACAATATATCAAGTTTGCCTTTACTATCTGATTTGGTGCCTTTTTTCCTTGATATAGCACTACTACTAGATACTAAGTATTGCCTTCAGTGATTTTATGTGCTATGTATTTCGCACTACATCATCTGCAGAGCAAATTTTGAGATAGAACAACATACCAGACACTTACAGGAAGCTGACTTTAATTACTGAGAGTCTTCAATATTTGTAGAGCTGGGCTCAGGTGTGTTCGGGATCCTAGTCCCAACTGCACAGACCGTGAAATGCCTCAATGCCTGTGCTTAGCGGTGTGCAGTGTCGGCTTCCTGGAGGATCGGGCAGATGGATGGGGACTAGGATCCCGAACACGCCTGAGCCCGTCTCTAATCTCTAGGTTAACCATGGGACCCATTGCTAAATGAACGTTGTTATATATTGTTAATTTGATGGGTAGGAATGCCAATGATTGCCACCCACCCAGCATGGTTCCCGATCATACGATCACCTGGTCAGAGGCTTGCTTGAAGCTATTTCAAACCTCTTCAGCCTACAAAGGCCATTTCCATTTCAGCTTAATGAAGGCTTACTGTACTGTTTTCAATGTGGTAATTATCACATGCAATTACAGCATGAAGAAAAAAAAAAGTTGAGAAATCTTTATTTATTCAAATGTTTACCCATTTGCCAGGTAGGTAAAATGGTATACTAAAGCCTTATGTATTAAAATAAAATATATATATATTATGTAGGCAAATTCGCTTTCTGCAAATCCCCTTTTGTGGTTCCAATTAGCCACAAGCTGTCAAAGACAGTTCTCGTTCCCCAATCACTGTAGGCAACCGGCGGGACTAGCTCCCTATCCCGTGACCACTGTGACATCCAATCACAGCAGTCACATCATTGTCGATCTTTCCTGACCCCCAGATGTACAGACTCTATTAACGGAATGCTGGACGGGAAGGGGTTAAGCTGACAGGTTCACTTTACACAAGTGCCCAGAAATTTGTATGGGTCTGTTGGGTGCTCTGCTTACATTTATGAACTAAGAGATATTTAGTTTAAATGCATATTTCCATTTTATTTTTACAAATAACACATGGGAGGTTACATAACCAAAACCTTGGTGTTCTGAATAATAAGTTAACACTTATAAAATATTTGCATTGGGCTGTAAGGAAATATGTACATAAAATAGCCATAACTCACAAATTGTATATAACGATCTTTATCTTAGTCATGTGGCTGCAATTTTCAAATTTCATTGGAGATTAAAGGACTCTAAGCCTATATTTATTTTTCTTTAAACTAACAAACATTGTTGTGTCATATAATAGTAAACCACGCTCACTGATATCCACGAGCCAAAAAAACATATAAAAACTTTATAAAGATTAATAAAGAAAGTTCAGTGAAGAAGTGATGACATTGACAGTGTTCCTTCCAAATGTTCCAATAGTTTTGTATGCACCGACACCAAAAATATGTCCTTACCATCAGTGCCTTCAGTGTGTTGATCCGCTTGCATTTGCCATTTCTGGATACACCATCAATAGCAGTGCTTCTATACCTTTAAAACTCTTGAATCGAGCCATATTCAAAAGGAGGGATAGAAGAGAAGCTTCTTATAGTGCAGTATAACAAATTTATTTAACATAAAGTTCAAAATTACACTTGCACTTTAAAAGCGGGCTTTGGAAAGTGAGGGTGGGGAGAAAGCGGGAAAGAGCCTCCCCTGGGCCTTCAACAGTCTGGTGACAAATCTGGCCTCAAGAAGACATACCTAACAGGCAGGGCTGGACTGGGACAAAAATTTGGCCCTGGACTTTATCCAGACTGGCCCAGGGCACATCAGGGTATAGAGCACAGCACATCAGGGTACAGAGCACAGAACATCGAGGCACAGCACAGCACATCAGAGCACAGCACATCAGGGTACAGAGCACAGCACATCAGGACACAGCACACCAGGGTACAGAGCACAGAACATCGGGGCACAACACATCACATCAGAGTACAGCACATCAGGGTACAGAGCACAGAACATCGGGGCACAGCACATCCGGGTACAGAGCACAGCACATCAGGACACAGCACATCAGGGTACAGAGCACAGCACATCAGGACACAGCACATCAGGGTACAGAGCACAGCACATCAGGTTACAGAGCACAGCACATCAGGACACAGAACATCAGGACACAGCACATCAGGGTACAGAGCACAGAACATCAGAGCACAGCACATCAGGGTACAGAGCACAGCACATCAGGACACAGCACACCAGGGTACAGAGCACAGAACATCGGGGCACAGCACATCAGGGCACAGCACATCAGGGTACAGCGCATATCAGAGCACAGCATATCAAGGCTAGGGTTGCCACCTGTCCGGGATTCACCCGGGTCCGGGTTTGGAATTGTGCGTCTGGGTTTCAGACCTCCTGAATCCCGGACACATCGGATACATTATTGAGAATATAATGCAGTTCCCCCAAGTAACTGAGTATCACAACTGCCAAGTACATAGGTGTGTGCACAGGTCCTACCCCCATACATGGACAGGAGAGGAGAGAGGGCTCTTTTTTCCTCCTGCCCTTACCCCTCTGTTTGCCCACCCACACTCCAATCCCCAATATTCTGTGCTCGGGAAAGGGATGTGTGGGCTGGAAATTTGAAGCTCAGCAGCCAATAGATACATCGTAGATGAAAGGTGTCAGTGCTTCAGCCTCCATCCTCGGGTGAGCGAGCTCACCATCCAATGACTGAAGTCCCCCCATTCCTCCCTCCTCTCCTGCCTCTGAGCAAGTGAGCACATTAAGATAAGGGGGACTCAGAAATAAGGGGTGCCCTGTGGACTCTAATGTAAGGAGGGCTTTGGGAACCCCGATTTAAGGGAAAATGCTGGGAACTCTAAAGCAAGTGGGAGCTTTGGTGAGCAAAAACCCCCTTACACCAGAGTCCCCCTTAACACCAGAGTCCACATTGGTCCCCCATAAAATAAATTGGCATGCACCGCTAAAGTGTTCGGGTTTGGCTTGAAGAAAAGGTGGCAACCCTAATCAGAGCACAGCACATCAGGGTACAGAGCACAGAACATTAGGGCACAGCACATCAAAGTACAGCGCACATCAGGGCACAGCATATCAGGGTACAGCGCACATCAGGGCACAGCACATCAGAGTACAGGGCACAGCACATCAGAATATAAGGCACAGCACATCAGGGTACAGTGCACATCAGGGCACAGGGCACATCACATCGGAATACAAGGCACAGCACATCAGGGTACAGCACATCAGGGCACATGGGGCACATTAGGGCACATGGAGCACATTAGGGCACACGGGGCACATGGGGCACATCAGGGCACATGGAGCACATTAGGGCACATGGAGCACATCAGGGCACATTAGGGCACATCAGAGCATATGGAGCACATCAGGCACATGGGGCACATCAGGGCACATCAGGACACATGGGGCACATCAGGGCACATTAGCGCACACAGGACACATCAGGGCACATTATGGCACACGGGGCACATGGAGCACATAGGGCACATGGGGCACATCAGGGCACATGGGGCACATCAGGGCACATTAGCGCACACAGGACACATCAGGGCACATCAGGGCACATGGGGCACATTAGGGCAAATCAGGACACATGGGGCACATGGGGCACATTAAGGCACACAAACCACATTAGGGCACATTGAGGCACATTAGGGCACACAGGGCGCATTAAGACACATTAGGGCATATCAGGGCACATTAGGGCACATCAGGACTCATTAGGGCACAAAGGGCACATTGGGCACATTAGGGAACACAGGGCACATAGGGCATATCAGGGCACATTAGGGCACGTCGGGGCACATTAGGGCACACAGGGCACATTAGGGTACATCAGGGCACATTAGGGCACATCAGGGCACATAGGGCATATCAGGGCACATCAAGGCACATCAGGCATATTAGGGCACAGTGTTTTCTCAGTCATGTCACTGCTTCTCAGTCATGGCAATTTGCTTGTGACATCACCTGGGATGGAAGAGAAGAGAGGAGGGGGCGGGGCCTCCGGGGAGCAGCGTGACATGACTGAGAACTTATTACACACCCTGCGCTTCTCTGCAGCTCAATCCCGATCTACCCGTCGGGTAGATCGCCTGGACCCCTGTGAGCACGAGGCCAGCCCACTGAGCCATCGGCCACCGGGAAACTCTCGGTAGTCTCCCGATGGCCAGTACAGGCCTGCTAACAGGGCCTTCCCCTCATATGAGAGCAGGGATGTGTGGTGAGGTCAGTGCCTGGTGAGGTCAGTGGTTAGTATCAGAGTCAGATACACACAGGTTACATACGCCGCGAACGTTAGAGCGAGAGCAATAATTTTAGCACTAGATCTCCTTTGTAACTGTAAACAGGTAACCTCTAAAAACTTTTAAAGCTTCGCCTATGGAGATTCTTAAGTAATGAAGTTTGGCGCCAGTCCACAAGTGTGCGCAATTTTAAAGTGTGACATGTTAGGTATCTATTTATTATCTATTTTCTCGGAGTAACATCATCTTTCACATTACGCAAAAAAATCAGGCTAACTTTACTGTTTTTTTTTTTTTTTACAATTCATGAAACAGTTTCTTTAAAAAAGAACAAGTTTGAAACAATGCTGCGCAAATACTGTGTAACATAAAAAATTGCAACAACAGCCATTTTATTCCCTAGGGTGTCTGCTAAAACAATATATATAATGTTTGGGGGTTCTGAGTAATTTTCTAGTAATAAAAAAATTATGATTTTTACATGTAGGAGAGAAGTGTCAGAACAGCGATGATGAGAAAATTTGAAGGAGCAGGATGGATTTCTTTTTTTTTCTTGAACAAATTAATTTCTAACAGCGTATGGTTTTTGTTCAGGAAAGTCCATTCATACCAAAATTGAATGTTAAAAGCAAACAAAATTTTGAAGTAGTTTCAAATGATGTTTAGCAAGCCATTGAATGTATTCAGAATGTATGTCCAGTAGTATGTCCAGTTTTACACTTCTTTAGCATTCTGAAGCCTAAGGGCCCAGGTCAGATATAGTAATGTCCTAGGTGTTGGTTAAAGAGGAACTTTGTATACCTAGACAATTTTAGCCGACAATTAGACAAAAATGGAAAACATTTTTCTTTTTTTCAGTTCATTTTTTTTTACTGTAATTGTGTCTGACAATTACAGCATTAAACCGAAGCATAGTATCACTAACAAACTGCAGTGTGAGCCATTGTGCACAGGAGCTAGTTAATTACTTGACAGTGTTTTGGGATCTCTATTGGACAGATCTCTGAGTTTCTAGGGCTACAGACCTAATGTGGCTATTATGGGGCTTTCTCACTCATCCTGATGGACTTTGTTTTACAGAGAATAAAAGAGTAACTGGAACATACAAAGATGGGCAGGAAAAGAATTGGGAATCAAGGCTGCAGCACCCTTCCCCCCCCCCCGGCCTCAACTGTAATTAAAATGTCACTATTAAAGGGGGACTAAACCTTTAATGATGGGGTCATACTTTCTAAATGGAAGAAGGCCATATCACGCTATCAATGGAAGTAAAACAACAGCTTCTGCCTTGCTCACTATAGTTTTTAAATAATAATGAATTGCCACACATCACATAGTTAGATTAAAAGTTTTATTGTGTAATTGTTATTTTCCAGTGCTGGTTTGAATCTTATATACAGTAGCTGACTTTAGATGCCTTGAATGAGACCTGGATTGACCTGAATGAGATACTTCCCAATTATTTATTTATTACAGGTAGCATATAGCGCAGACAATTTATGCAATGCTTAAATATTGATCTTTCACATCAGTTCCATCAGTTCCTTCCCTCAAAGAGCTTACAATCTAAGACCTCTTAGATCATCTTGATATTGTCTCCTTGTGTTTAATTAGTGCTCTCTCAAGGACAGCTACAGCAAAATCAACATCTTCCTTTGTGATGCACATTGGAGGTTTCACTCGAAATACCTGCAGAGAGAAGACAACGCAAATTAAGTGTGGTTATCACAGGACAATATAGCTGAATCTCTGGCTTATAAAGCCTTAATGAAAGGTTATCCTCCTACATTACTGTATAGTCCTCCTTTGCCAAGCAGGACCCCGTTGTCTTTGCATTCTTCCCAGATAAGGCTTATCTCTTCTGCTGGCAGTGGTTGGAGTGTTTTCTAAATCCAAAAAAAAACACAAATTACCAAAACACTGATAAGAATTTTGGGATATTGTAGACTAAACTAAGGGAACCTTTGTGAACACCTGACCAACAAACCTACAAGAAATCCACAGATCATTCATCAGAACTAGACCTTAGTACAGTATATATAACTGTACTTTATTTTAGGATATTGTAGACTGTATTGTGTCAGGGTAACTCATTATATAACCAACTGTTTGTGGCCTTTCCCCTGTGCAAAAAGCCAGCTCCATCAAGATATGATGTAGAGAGTTTGATGTGGAGGAACTCAAATGGCCTTCACAGAGCCCTGAGCTCAACAGGGGTGGACACCCTTGAAATGAATTGAGATGCCAATTGTATACCAGGTCTTCTTGTTCAACATCAGTACCTGACCTCACAAATCCCTTTTTGGCTGAATAGGCACACACACCTCTTGTGAAAAACCTTCCCATAAGAATGGAGGCTGGTATAGTAGTAATGCCCATGATTTTGGAATGGGATGGTCAAGCATCTACAAACTTTTGGCCTTGCATTTTAAAAAGACCACTTTGGATACTCTCTCTCCTCTATAGCTATACCGTCTCTCTTGTATACTAGTAATTAATCCACTTTTTTAACCCATTACATTTGGCCCCTCTCATCCAGCACACCAGGCATACAGTCTGTATGCCTTTTACCACCAAAGAGGGAAAGTTACCCTAAAAGAAAAATGTACTGCCAAAGTATCAGGCACATGATATGGTGAGGTGTAAGGGCAACAGCCATATGCCCTTATTATGCATATTTGTCCCCTGGGTGGAAAAAATAAAAGTGACATTTGTGTAGTGAGACATTTATTGAGACTTAAAGTGGTTGTCAACCCATGACAACCACTTTTACCTACAGGTAAGCCTATAATAAGGCTTACCTGTAGGTTCCCTGCATATCTCCTAAACCTACATGGTTTAGGAGATATACAGTGTACTGTGATGTGCCCACGTCATTGGGCACATGCGCCGTTAAGAAACGGCCTCTGTGCCATTCCTTCACTAAAATCGTGCCGCGATTGGCCGGGATTGGCTCTGGGTAGTCACAGAGCTGGAGATGAATATGAATGACATTCCCTGAAGGAAGAGGGGCAAAAGATGGACGCGGCCTGGAGCGGGGACATTGTGGGACGTCACGGGCTTCCAATGCAGGTAAGTGCTACATACTATTACTGCTGTGATAGTTCTTATTATATAAACTTTAATTTACTACAGCATGAGACCTGGGTCTTGGTAATGTCACACAGTATGTATGCAGATGCAGGATAATAATACTGGCATGCTGTTCATTTTGTGTTTGCTTTTCTTAAATTTTACTTCAGCTAAGCCCTCATTTTCTTTGGTTAAAGGGCAGTACTTTTCCATATATGTTCCTATACAATCCCTCTTTCTTTCTGCTCCTTTTCAGCGAAAATCACAAGTTATAATTTTTAATTCAGCCTTTAATAACCAAGTAAATAAATGTGTATTCTATGGTGTGGCAAAAAGGGAGTGAAGATTGAGGCATCATGTTTATGGTACACATAAAACATAGGATCATACAGGATGATATAGCTCCTACCTTGTCCTTTACCATCTCCACACCAACCATCAGTCCTTTTCCACGAACATCTCCAACAATTTCAAACTTATCCCGTAGTTTTGCCAGCTCCAGTAACAAATGGGTTCCAACCACAGCACAATTATTCTGCAGGCCATCCTCTTCAATAGCCTGGATAATGCAAAGCAAAGAGGTTCTTTTATATGTAACATGGTAACATTGCTTATGGTGGCCATAGATGGATCAAACTCCCAATCAACTTCTGCTCAACCTCCCTGCTAGCTGAACGAAAAAACCTGAACCATGTGGAGGATACAGCCCCAAACAAATTTGAAGACAGTTGTTGTTGGTAAAAATCTTCCATTAAGTGTCTCCTCCAGAACTGTTGGATATCGCTCCAAGTATTTGTCTTCCAGCACTGTGAGTGTTAGCAGCCATCACAGCTGCTGAGAATGGTTAGCGCACTCACCTTTTCCTTTTTTTCCACTCTGCCATTCGTATTTTTACATATTACTTTTCTCCCACAAAGTATTGCGTTCTGTGATTGGGCGGCGGAGATGCTGTCATTCAACTGCTCTTCTTCTATTCACAGAATGTGATGCATTGTGAGAGAGTCATATTACTGATACTAATCTTACCAGCTGGCACCATAATCCCCTGGGTCAGCTGGTGTCAGATGCCAAAGGGTGATGGAAGAGGTGAGACGTCACTCTCCCTGCCATGAGACTGGCTGCTAAATCCTGGCATTTTTACATGGAGGGAGGTCACATGCTCCCCCATATTCAGAAGCGCTGGATATTAGTGGGTTGGGGGGCCCAGACATTGTCACTATGTCCTGAATAGGCAAGGTGTCCGTCTCCTTTAAAAATATGCAGGAAACGTTTAAGGGAATATTCCTTAAACTAACTACAGAGGCTTAAAACAATATTGCAGGATGCATCAACAGATTCATTTTAATACCTGCTTATCTAGCAGTACATTTCTTTATATTTCCTTTGCTCCCCACTACTCTGCAAGGAAAAATATCTTGAACTTCCGGGTGTTGAAGAGCATGTGACTCACTGCCCTCCCTGCCCTCACTGAGAGGCCTCTAGTCCTGCATAAGTCCTGCATAAGCCCCAGCTAGATAAACTTGGTGCTTACACAGGGCTGCCTCTCTCTCTGCAGAGGAGCAACACTGGGGCAGATGATGGTGGCAGAGGAGAGAATGGAGTCAACAGCCTGGACCCTACCAGACACTGGAGAAAGGCACACTTGAAGGTATGTGCAAGTATGTTATGAATACTTAAACATTATAGTAAGAGCCTGCTAACCGAGCTGACTTAGGTTCCCTTTTAATGATGTATACAGTATATAAGCAATGAGGCTTTTTAAAAAATATAAAGATATCCTACCCCGCCCTCCTCAATCTCTGTGCATGGATGGGCTGCCATTGATGTAACACACTTATGCAGGCAAGTGTAAATGATCCCTTAGTAATTCTGGGCTTAGCGTGCCCCCCCCCCCCCAAGTCTAAAAGTTTTCTAAAGCAATGTAATCCTAGACTATGGTCAACTCTATTGGCCTACACACGGGGCCCTCTGACCTCAAAGCCATATAGTCACCAGCTAACTAGAAGAGGGGGAGAGCTAGCACATGAGAACTTGCAATGAATAGGTCTGAGGGCCTCCACATGTCCTGCAAATACTATACTCTATACTGTACCAGCATATGTCTGTGATGGTTCTCATTTATCCAGGTCATGATAGGTAGTAGTAGTTAGTCATTTTCAACTGGACTTATCTTGTAATTGTGAACATGTTTGTCCAAGCCACTTCTGCAGTTCTAATGAACGAAATGAGTTTAATGGCTTCATGTAGACGTTCACTGTGGTTGGAAACAATCACAGCCTTGAACTTGTGAGGGAATTAAACAATTCAGCCAACATGGTTTATGCCTCTTCATTTTTCCCCTTTACTGCCCTGCTATGGCAAACATACAATATGTGTAATCACTATCTTGTGGTAGAATGAAGCTGCTGGGCTATTATGACTTCATCTGAATATATTTACCATAATCCTCTGCTATTGCATACATTTATCTGGTGCTGCAATATCAACCCACCACCAACAGCCAGATTGACAATGGGCCTGGCAGATAGTACATGGCTATAATTGTAGATCCATCACTGATAAATAACATACACGTATAGCACTGCTCTAAAATTAAACAATTTTTATTTCTCACAAATATATCTAATGATATGAACAGCAAACTTACATCCAGTACAGCAGAGCCCACAGAACATGCCATAGGATTGCCACCGAATGTGTTGAAGTAGGCAGCCTGGGTAAAAGATCTTGCAATCTCTGCAAAAGAAAGAGGTGGTCAGTGGGCCAATCTGATTGAAATAACTCCTACTCTCTCTATTTATGAACACATCAGAATTTGGTATATATCAAGAAGTAATATTTCCCACTTTCCCAGAGCCAAGTCTGACCAACAGCCCATGCTTTCGTCTTACCTACAATGATGAGTGTGTAGAGGCAGTTTAAGCTACTATGGTCCCTTCTGAATACTAATGTGTAAAATTCAAATGTAGACTCAGATGTAATCAATTTTCAGAGATCCTTTTTATCTTCCGGGATCTTGTTCTTCTGAAGCCTGTATTGCATTCGGTACATATGTGGTGGGTACAGCTACTGTATAGAAAATATTGGCTGACTTGGGCACATGTATTGAGCTAGATACAGGCTGGCCCTTACTGACAAAGTGGTGCAAATGTGACTGAAATATAAGCTAGAGGAGAACAGGCAGCTACAGGATGATAAAACTGTGGCCAGAATGGAAAGAGGGCTTATATATAACAATCTCTTTCCATCTACTGCAGAGATGTAGATCTATTCCATAACTGGAGAGACTTCTACTCCAGGTGGGATATAGGATGTCCAGGGTTTCTGCACACAGGTGGACTTTTGCAGTCAAACTATGAAAACCTGACCTCTGGCCTAACAATGTAACATCAAAGAAGGTGTTTCCCTACTGGCATAATATGGATTGAGAACTCTATAAAGCCAATTTTGATCAATGCTTGGTGCTACTACACAGTGCAGGAATGGATGGCCAACACATGCATTAAAGTAACACACTGGAGCAGACAGGTGCGAATGATCCCTTAGTAATTCTGGACTCAGCAACAGTACCCTAGACTATATTCTATTGGCAAATCTGGCCCTACACAAGGGGCCCTCTGACATCAAAGCCACATAGCCAAAGGCTGACAAGAAGGGGGGCGGGGCTAGTGAATGAGAACTTGTAAAGAATAGGTTTGAGGGCCTCCACCAGTGTTGCACTTACTATACTGTATTTCAAACCAATATACATCTGTGAAGGTTCTCATGGGGACCACATTCTTGCAGGGATTACTGAGGGAAGAGCATCATGAAAGACTTTGTTGTGGAAGGTGCTTGTGACAGGCAGCTTGGCACCCTGCTTGGGTGCTTCCCCCCAACAGTGCCTCCTGCCCTCCTAACCCTTCCAGCAGACCGATAGCTATTATCAGCCCTTTTACCCCAAACATTGTACACAGACAAGATGTTGAGGTAAAACCAAAGGAATGACTGTTTATTGAACAGAAATACAGGTTTTTATACACTTCAAAAGTAGGGCAGTCACCACATGAATAATAAAACCAAATATTACTCAAAACATCACACAATGGTGAGAGACACACTTACCAATAAACACATAACACCTTAATAAGCAGATTATAGCAGGAGACCCCAACATCAGGTTGTTTTGAGCTGATTATGTTAACATCTGCTCTGTCTCTGAGTCTAGGAGGGGTTAAAACAGTCATTGCTGGTTAGGGCATAGAGGCCCCAAATCTCTAGTTCTTAGAGTCTGTGTGGACCCGAATCCAAAGCAAAACCAAAGGTCCCTCAGGCAAACCACTCCAAAGGTCCACCTCATAAGTCAGGGCCCATAGTAGGCAAGAGGCTATCCCTCTTGGAGGGTTAAGCCACAAGAGGCTTAACCCTCCAAAATCCCCTGTCTCGGTTGGGTCTGTCACAGTGTTACCTTGCAATGTACGTGCCAACTAGTAACTCCCAGGGACTCATAAGGAATTTCATATTGGGATTTTGTTTTACAGTGTTCATTTACATGCCTGATCTATAAATTAAGATGTTACACTTTGTGCCACAATTTTTCAGGTGACAATAAAGGCCTAATCACACCTTGTCCAGTGGGCTGTGTTGTTCAACGCAGGCCCAATGCAATGATAAGCAGAAAATTGTTGTTTCCAATAGATCCAGTGTACACCAATGCACTGCTCTAGAAGCATGGACAATTTCATTCACATGCAGTGCAATGTGCTGTAACACTACAAGGTGTCACAGGGTGTTGCAGCACATGTTAAGGAAAATAAAACAAAGTTTTGTGACTTGTGCTGTAAAAAGCCACCCACATGAATGCAACAAGTAAAAAAAATGCATGTAGTGGTGTATTCTTGTTTCTGCAGAAGTGTTAAAACCTTATGAGCAGTGAGAAGTGAGTTCTGTTACAGGAATAGAAGCTGAGCCACACAGTCACCCAATAAGTAAGGTAAGCCATATACTGTAATGTAGTAAGGACAAGAGTACTTATAGCTCCCCGTTATGGGTTCTCACAGTCCCCTGCATGGCTCTAAGTATATAAATATCAAAGTCTACAAAGATATTTAGCAAGTGGCATCACACTGCCTTGAAGCAAACCTGTCATTACAGAAACAGGCTAGCCTTGCTGACCTTGTTTTCAAAATATTAGTTGCTTGGTTGGCATACTGACCTTTGGGCTCATTACACTGTGAATAATGGCATCAGGATATATATACACCTGCAAATCCCAGTAATGGAAGCATAGAGGCTCTAATAGATCACATAACTTGTCCACAGTCTCAAACTGTTGCAGAAGGTTTCCAGTGTACAACAGCATCTGTAGCATTTCTGCAGACTGGCCATCCCCTATAATATGTCTGCAGTCTCTAAAGCCTCCTACGCACGCGCCGATGATCGTACAACTTTTGTCCAAATTGGCTGTCCATGGTTTTGTCTAGTGTGCTGACGTGAGTAAAATAATCATCCGACAAAGGCAAACGTAGTGACGCGCTACAAGCGCATAAAGAGGAAGTTCAGGTGAATATGAATTGTGAATTACGGACGCAGGTTTACACGACCGAACACTTCCTGGATTCCGAGCATGCGTGTTTGCACTTCCAACTTTTGTTTGGCCAACTTCTGTACACACGAGCCGAAAATCAGACAATGCCTAGTTGGCAGACAAAAGTTTTCTAGTCTTCTGTTGGACAATAATTTAAAATTGGCTGTCGAATCGTGTGTACTAATGGTCGGAATATCGGACAACAGGCTGTCATATGACCGTTGTTGGTCGATAATTGTACCTTGTGTACAGGCCTTGAGGGACACCTATTAGCAAAAGTATGTAAGCATAGGACACACCCCCTGTGTTCTTATGCCTAAGGAGAATTATACAAAAAATTATTGCTTAACCCTACAAGTGCTTTTTTTACCACTACTATTCCTTTATATTGGCTTTTGAAATTTACAAATGCAGCAATTTAGAAATTGGATGAAAGGTTTAGCACTGTGAAACACTTTATGAAGGATAACAAGTGCATTTTATATACAACTATATACTGTAGATCAGACCAAAATGAGGGACAAAAGAGGAGGAAAGAGGGCTTTGTTCCAAATCAGGGACAGTCCCTCAAAATTAGGAACAGTTACGAGCTTTGTCTATCAGTTTTCTGGAACATTACACATACTAAATTTTATGTGCAGTCCTTTGGTGCTTTCATGGGCCGGAGTTGAGTCCCCTATCTTTCAGAAGTTGACAACTACTGATATTGTCAGAGAGATGGCAATACTTCAGACGAACGGAATGTTCCTGCGCGCATACACGGGAGAACGGTGCATATGCGCATGTGCGGCAGAACGGGATGGCACACATGCATGCGCAACCAATGAGAAGAGTTTGTAGACAGCACTCCAGCAGACAGGAAAATGGTAATCCAATTCATTTCAAATCATGAGTACAAAAATCAACATCCAAGAACCTGTCCACTATAATCTCCAGCATGAAGGTAATTCCTCATTGCTGCAAGTTCAGGTGATAGAAAAGGTCAAGGTACATGAAAGAGGGGGGGGGGGATTTGTTTTGCGTCCTTTGCAAAAGAGAGGTGTTTTGGATACATACATTAAGAAGCAGAAAGCCTTATGGCTTAAATTTTGAGTGGGATGTCACCCACTATTATGAGAATTAATTATGCTCGTTACTTGGAAATTAAATAATGGGGTGACATAGTAGTTTGATGTCTTCTAAATAGTTCAATAATCAGTTGTGTTTCTTCCCCCCTTAATATCTAATTATATCACCCTTCATATTATCCACCTTCTCTTTACCATAGATTAGACTATATATATATATATATAAAACACAATTAGTCTTGCCGTCCTGTATCAAGTTTGGCATAATAATTGAAATATGAATTTGAATGGTGGATGGTTTACTATCATGTCATAGGAGCAATATATATTTTTTTATTTTCTTTTCTAGTATCCTGCCTTTAAAAACCTTCTGCTTTTTTTTTTGATCTTTTTCATAATTATTGATATATCGGCTGATACTTCCCAGTTTGGACATTCATGCATAAATTCCACTTTTTTAACTTGTATATCTATTATTACATTAGTTAATAAGAAATAAGAAGACAATTAATGGCTATGTGGATTATTATTCATGAAATATGTCCAGCTTTATAGTTTATCATAGGATGGTTGCTCTCCCGTCCTCTTCCTCTTCTCACTTCTCTTGGGGTTGACATATGGGTTTTGAGATTTTGATATGGCAACGCAGGTAAAGCCTTCTGTTTGTTCATCTAGTCAATATGTGATCATAGAGCAATTTTTATCCTATATCTATATTTGTTTTTAATTCTTTAATTGTCTGTTTCTTATTGATACATCTCCTTTTTACTAGTAGATGGGTGTTTGTGTATATTTTCAATAACTATCATGATTGTTTATATTTATTTAAAAGACAATATACTATCTAATCTGTTGTTTACACACACACTATCCAATGTAAGACCGATACAGACCTATCAATAGTGATTTCACATTTGCTTTTGATTTGTGTAAGGCCCCTTTCACACGGGCGGATCATTCGGGTCCGCCTGTCAGTTTTTCAGGCGGACCCGAACGGACGCTCCATTGTGCTCTATGGTGCGACGGATGTCAGCGGTGACATGTCCACTGAAACTCGATCGGCCAAAAACAGATGGATGGAAACCCTATTTTCCATCCGCCTGGCGGATCGGATTGGATGAACACAGACAGACGGTCCGTGTTCATCTGATTCTCCATAGAGCAGAATGGAGCAGTGACAGGACAATCTCTGCACGGAGTGCAGAGACTGTACTGTCATCCGCTGGCTCAGCGGGGATAAACAGATGGATCCCCGCTGAGCAGTGGAGCCCGTCAAAACGGACTCCGCTCGTGTGAAAGGACCCTTATTCATATATTTACTGTTATTTTATATCATTATCTATTGTTATACATTTGGTTGTACCATTGAATGTATATGTGTAGTCCCTGTCGTGTCTGATTTCCAGACGGCAGGGAGTTAATGTGAGCTTGACACAATTGTCTGGTCCTCAGTACACCTGGGGAAGGAATATATTTATATCAGCATGACCAGTCATTTGTTAGATTATGATTAAGCGAATCTTATTTCGTGAAACGCGTAAATATTTGCTCCTGTCCTGCCATCCACTTGCTAGTGGACATATTCTTGGATGTCTTTGGATGTTGATTTTTGTACTCATGATTTGAAATAAATTGGATTACCATTTTCCTACCTGCTGGAGTGCTGTCTACAAACTCTTCTTGATTGCTATATGGTAAGGTTCACGGACCTGACATGCACACAGTGATTGGGACTTTATACTACTCACCTGGAGCGTTTTTTCCTTGATTTTCGCAACCAATTAGAACCTTTGCTGGCCTATATAAGGTAGCTTCTGTCTGCAGCTAATCGCTAGATTGTCTTCAGCTTCCCGGTATCCTGAACTTATGCTTTGTTCCTGTGACCTTCTGTTGTGACCCGGCTTATCCTTGGACCTGTTTCTGATCTTCACCCTCTGGTTTTGACCTTGCCTTCTAATCACCATCTGCTCCATCTCCAATGTTTGACCCTTGGCCTGCCTACGGACTCTGCCTATTCTCGGATCTCCTGTGATTGACCCCTTGGCCAGCTTTACGGACTTTGCCTTGTTCATCTTGTCTGCCTCCCAACCTTGACCCTTGGCTTGCCTCCTGGACTCTGTTGCTACTCTCCTGTGTTTGACCCTCGGCCTGTTTCACGGATATGCCTACCTCTGCCTGCAGCCCATTTGGGCATGACCACAACTGGTCCACGGACTATCTAGCACCCAGTTACCAACCTATACTTTAAGTGTGTTTTTGCATCTCAGCCAGGCTTCTACCACTGTTCCTGCATTTAGAGAACTTTTACCCTCAGTACAGTGCATACAGACAGTGCCTTCCCTTGCTGGGACATCAAGTTCACCCACGACATCTCCTGCTCAAGCCTGCACCCACCACTGATAACCCATGCTTCTCTACGCACCATACCTCCTGTGTCACCTTCAGGGGTATACTGCGTTCAGCCACAAAGGAGCCTCTCTCAGCATCTCGGCTTCGGATCAGGTACATGCTCGTGACAGATATAGACAGATTAAGGCTAGCCATAGTCCTATATTTTTTCACTTGTTCAGCCCACAGGCTGAACAAGAGAGATATAATAGATTCTTCTATCCACACAAAACATCATGGATCAGGGAATCCCCCCTGCTGTCTACTGTATTCCCAAAGGCGGTACCCATGGCTCTCTGAATACCGAAACAGTGATTGCATCTGATTGGGCACCGTCACTGTTCAGTTTAGAATATTCCCCTTGTCTCCTTTGATTTAAATTGGAATTTGTCCAGCTGGGTGAATTTTGAGCCGTGAATGCTAGCCTTATGAAAGTCTGGAGAAGTCGTAAATCCTTATCCAAATATATGTTCCAGGTCAGTGGCTCAAAGAACTGAAAGCAGAGGTTCACCATGACAGCCAGCCAACTAGAATTTTTAAAAGGAGGTCAGCAATAATAGCTTTAATGTTTCCCTAATGACTATTTTACTTTATTACTATGAAGATATATGTGAGTCCTACCAGGAATTAAACACAGTGGTCATATACTGTGTCTACTCATACTACTCAAAGGACTACGGTCTTCAAGATGATGCCCATTCCATTACATCCATATACAAGATCACAGTCTCACTTTCACCATGCTGGCCCATCTTTTATTGGTATGGGTATAACAACCCTACATAATGAATGCAGAAAAGATCTAATTTGTGTTAATAGACTTTTACATACATAAAACAATAGGACTACTAAAGAGAAACAATAAACCTATGCGAGAACACTGAAAATCTAATCTTTGACAGAAGGCCACAGTTAGCAGGAGAAATGACTGCGTTATGTGAGCTGACACCTATGATAGAAGTGATAAGCTATTGCAATTTTTTGTAGCACAATTTTGATTCTCTCACCTTCTGTGGTGATAATGGCAGCCATAGGAAATCCATTGCCAATACCCTTCGCCATAGTCACAATATCAGGCATGACATCATGAGTCTGAAACCCCCAATAATGGCTCCCGGTCCTGCCAAAGCCAGTCTGAACCTACAGGAGAAACATCACCATTTTTATTAAAGAGTAATTATAGTGGGTTGCATATATTTTCTTTATTTTGGTCAGGAATAGAAAATAAAATCCTCAAAACTATTTTTTGTTTGTCATTTATTCCTGAAATATCCAATACTATTTTTTTTTGCAATTATGGTCTCAGCCAGCAGGTGGAGCTCTCAGCTCCTTTTCCACGTTTCCTGGCTCTCCTTTTACCTGCTGGAAAAAAATTTGGTGCAGGCATCATTGGATGTTTGAATAAGAGAGTCGGAAAGGTAACAGATAATGCTTTTTTTTCCTTACAAAACCCACATTCCCAGCTTGTATTCATTTTTAATTTAAAATGTCATGTTTATTTGCAAAACAAGAAGTGTATGTGTATAAACACTATATACTGTCCACAGGTGTCAAACTGGCGGCCCTCCAGCTGTTGTGGAACTACAAATCCCACGAGGCATTGCAAGGCTGACAATTACAAGCATGACTCCCACAGGCAGAGGCATGATGGGACTTGTAGTTTCACAACAGCTGGAGGGCCGCCAGTTTGACACCCCTGCGAGCCAAAGGTTTGTGGGCACCTGACCATCACACCTACACTATATAACCAAAGTTTGCTGAAGCACATGTTGTAGCATACAAAGATATTTTAGACAACTGTGCTCACAATCCCATGTTGCAGCTCATAGGTCATGTGCTTCATCCACCTCAGCTGCAGGTACGGCTGGCTTTGGGATTCATCACTCCCCAGACAACTCCCACTAGTACAAATGTGAAGCCTCACACCGCTAATTCGAGTATCTCAAAACAACTTTAATGATCTGACAGAAATAAGGACACTCCACCCATGCCTCCTCGTGTTTCAACCCCTGCTAAGGGCTCATTAGTAGAGCTACTCTTCTAACCTTATTGAAACAGTTTGGGGAATGCCCTTTTCTGCTCCAGTATGACTGTACCCCCTATGTTGAAAGCCAGCTCCAATAAGGCATGGTTTCATGAGTTGGGTGTTAAGGAACTCAAGTGGCCTCCACAGAGGCCTGACCTCAACCCTATTGAACACGTTTGGGATGAACTAAAACCCAGAATGCAAGCCAGGTCTACAACTACTTCTGCTTTCTGTGTACATAGTGGTATCGCACTGACACCCTAAACTTTGGGTAGAAGTCTTTCTATCTGCACCTTATATGCATTACAAAATCATCCTGTTCTGCCCCATTTTTATGTATTTTTTATGTCTTGTATTAAACTGCATGAGGTTATCATTTTTCCGATACAGCTACTGGTGTTCATAGTCATTACAACTTGTGATTTTGGTATCTTCCTCTATCCTCTCCTTCTGTTTATTGCTCATTAGTTTAGTCCTAGCTAGATCCCCCCCATTTCTTTGATGTTCCCTCAATTTGTGTTAGTTATTCGTAGAGAAAGGGCATAGCAAAGTATTAGCCTATGATAAAGACTGGAAAAATATCCTCTGTGCTTCAACTAGCTGAACTAAAATCATGTTGGATTTAACTTCTATCTTATTGAAGAGTTAAATTGTCTGTGGATGGTGCCAAGTGACCATACTGTCCAGACTGTCATGAACCTATAGTACATTCATGTCCTGTCTGGTTGCTTACCTCCTTGGCTGTGCCAGCTTAGAGGCCGTGCACATCATCACCTGTGGGTTAAGTAATCTTCCCTCAGTGAACTCCACCCCCAGTCTCCAATTAAGGAGACGCTATTTAAGATCATGTACTACAAGCCTCGCTGCCGATCAATATTGAGTGTTTGGCTTCATGTGTGGTTGTTCCAGTCGTGTGCTCTGAGTCTTTTATGTTTATCGACTTTTGGCTTGTTCTGACTATCCCAGCCTGCCTGATACCCTGACCTTCGGCTTGTTCTCTGTTCTCCTGTCTACTTGATACCCCGACCTTGGCGTGCTCTCCTGGCTGTCCCTATCTGCTTGTGGCCCTGACCCTCTGCTAGCCCGCTGATTATCTCTTGTTGTTTCCTCTCTTCCACCTGTGCCAGCGGAGCGTGAGCTATGGGACCCTGGGGGCCGCGACTTGGATCCAGTTTCAGCCAAATCCATCCTCACCCCCAGAGGCTCTGGTGAACTCCTACTGGCTCTTAGACTCCGCGCCCTGGGGAAACCAATGCACTAGCTCCCTGTGTGACTGTGTCAGTGCTCCAGGGGCCATCTTCCCGTACCAGCCGGAGCACATTAGCAGCAGTCAGCTACTAGGTCCACAGCGGTGTGCATCTGTCACCTGACCCCAGGTGACCTGACACAGACGGACTGGGTCTGAAGAGGTATGTCAATGCAAAAAGCAGCATATGAAACAAAACAGACCGAATGTGTTCTTACCCTTACCATGTTTTCTTACCTTACTCTATCCAAAACTAAAAATGTTTTGCCTTTAGATACCCCCTTAATACAATGAAAAGTAATCTATAGAGCAACAAGAATACTTACTTCATCCGCAATGCACACACCTCCTTTCCCCCGTATAATTTCATAGGCCTCCTTTAAAAAGTTCTTGGGATACTGAATGGCTCCTCCCACGCCCTGCAAAACATATTCAGACACTTTGTATGTGTATTGTTATATGCAGCAATGCAATACTGAAAAAAGATACCTTGCCTTAATTTAATAAATAAAAATGTAATATATTGCAGCTTAATTCTCTTTACAAGTGGTGGCTGTATTAGTTTTATTTTTCCCACATTTGTGTTTCTTTTTTTTTCCACCTGGTAATTGTGCAAATAACACACTTCCAGCCATTGGGGTGGCTACACTCATTCCTCTACTGTATGTATGGATGAGCAATGGTTGTCACATAGATAGACTGGACTACTAATATGTCCTGCCTTTGTTCATTTCCATTATAGAAAGTAAAGGTTATTTATGCTTTCTGCTAAGCTCAAAGGAAGTGGCAAGGACACTGCATTCATGGCAAGATCAACAGGTATTTTCTGTATTTGAAAATGCAGCCACAGCATCCAAGGACAGGTAAGCTGTCCAGTGGCAGCGGGGCAATAGTAAATGTAATGGAATTGCAGAAACCCATAGCTGAGATGGAAGATACTGTGCAGCTAGACAGCTATATTCTGGATGTTCCACCAAGCAAAAGATGAAAGTGATGTATTATAGAAAATATATATGGGGATTCCTTTCTAAAGGGGATTTCCGTTATAAGGGTTCTTAAAAAAAAAACAACAAACATGTTATACTTACTTGCTCTGTGCAATGGTATTGAACAGATCGGTTTCTTACCTCCTATTCTGGAGTACCCCACCAACGCTGAGCGCTCCTTCTCTTCTCTGAGTGCCCCCATAGCAAGGTGTGTGCTATTGGGGCACTTGTATACAGGTGCGCTCCTGAGCCGGGCTGTGTGTATCCATAGACACACACATTGCGGCTTGGACTCGTACTCCCTCCTCACAGGATTTGATTTACAGCAACAGGAGCCAATGGCTCTTTTATGACCTGTGAATACAGGAAGAGAGAGCAGCACTGCTGCAGATGGGCACAGCACTGGACGAAAAGAGGAGGCAGGTAAGTATTTAAGGGGGGAGCTGGGGGAAGTTGATCATGGAAGGATTTTTTACCCTAAGGCAGAGAATGCATTAACCACTTCGATACTGGGCACTTTCACCCCCTTCCTGCCCAGGCCATTTTTCAGCTTTCAGCGCTGTTGCACTTTGAATGACAATTGCACGGTCATGCAACACTGTACCCAAATGAATATTTAATCATTTTCTTTACACACAGAGCTTTCTTTTGGTGGCATTTAATCACTGCTGGGTTTTTTATTCTTTACTGAAAAAGAAAAAAGACCGAAAATTTTGAAAAAAAAAGTTTTTCTTAGTTTCTGTCAGTAATTTGTGTAAATAAGTAATTTTTCTCCTTCACTGATGTGCGCTGATGAGGCAGCACTGATGGGTACTGATGAGTCGGCACTTATGAGCACTGATGAGGTGGCACTTATGGGCATTGATTATGTGCAACTGATGAGGACGCACTAATATGCCTCACTGATGGGCACTGATATGCGGCACTGATGGGTGGCACTGGTGGGCACTGATAGGTAGAAGTATTGGGCACTGATGGGCTGCACTGGTGGGCACTGATAGGCTGCACTGACTGGCATCACTTTTGGCACTAATTGATGGTACTGATGGGCACTGATTGATGGCACTGATGGCACTGCTGGGGTTTTCCTGCAAAAAGATGTGCATTTATTATTTTTTGCATTATCCTTTAACCTCCCTGGCGGTATTCCCGAGTGTGGCTCGGGGTGAATGTTCAGTACCAAGAGCGGTAACCCCGAGCCACACTCGGGATTGCATCGCTGGATTCAGGCAATGTTACTCACCCTGTCCCCTGGATCCAGCGATGTCCTCTCGTGGTGTCAGCGTGTCTGCGGGCTGTGTCCGCCGCTCCGATGCCTCTGTGTGCCTCGGGCTCCGTTCCCTGCGAGCGTCGCGTCGCACGGGGACGGAGACCGGCGGGAAATTCAAAAAGTGAAACACACAGTACACATACAGTGCACTGTAATCTTATAGATTACATTACTGTATGAAATCATTTCACATCCCCTTTGTCCCTAGTGGTTTGCCCAGAGCCCTGCATGCACTTTTATATTATTTATGTCATTCTTTCTGCCTGGAAACATGAGAATGTCCATAGCAACCAAAAAGTGTCCCTTTGATCAGCTAGAAAACAGCGATAGTAAATAAGAATCATTTGCAGAATTGAGTGATACTGATTTTTGGGGAAATTTATCATCAGAAACTGAAAGTGACCACTGAAAGTGCGTTTTTGGTTTGATTACATTATTGAATACATTTTATTACTATTATATTATTATTTTTGATAATTATTTTTAGTTATTTATTATATTATAATTTATGATTTAATTTTTCAAACTTTTTCATACCCGGGATGTCTACTAGACTCTTGTTTGGACAGATTTAAGTGAGTTATTGCTAAGAATTACAGGCCTACAATATAAACCGCCAAATTTTGATGCAAAATAATTGTACCGCTTTCAGCACCAAAAATCTGACATAATCATACCGCCAGGGAGGTTAAGGCAGGGTCGTATTAATGAGCGCACATGGGGCCCCACCAGGGCCAGACAAATTAGTACGAGCAGCGGGGCAAGGGAGTGGAGCTGAACAAATACCAACAGTCCAGCAGGCGGCAGCATCTTCTGTTGCTCCTGACAGCTGGGCTGTCACTGTGAGCCTCCCAGAGTGAGTCACTGTGTCTGTGATCAATCAGTGCCGAATGATGGAGGCTCCACCTCCAGGCTACACGCAACACCCAGCCGGGACTCTGTGGTTGGGTGCGGGTGCACAGTGAACTGTGCTGTCTGTGGCTGTGCTGATCCTGTCACTCTATATCTCACTCACACAAATCCCGTGAGTGAAATATTGAGAGATAGGTTTCAGAATAAACAACCGCAGGGGTGCTGATTGAGAAAAGGAGCCAATCCCTGGAGTTCCCCCCCTCCCCCTTATGTGCACAGACACACACACACAGTGCTTTGCTAGCTGGTGTGTGAGTGGGCAGCGGCAGTGGACAGTAGAGACTACACAATTGGTGAGTCCACAGTCCAAACCCACCCACACTGTGTCCTGCTGCCCTTTGTACTGTGCCCTCCTATCCCACTCACACTGTGCCCTACTGCTTCCTGTACTGTGCCCTCCTGACTTACCCACACTGAGCCCTCCAGATTCACCCACACTGTGCCCTACTGCTTCCTGTACTGTGCCCTCCTGACTTACCCACACTGAGCCCTCCTGATTCACCCACACTGAGCCCTCCTGATTCACCCACACTGCCCTTTCGACACATTCACACTGTGCCCTCCTGACCCCTATACTGTGACCCACCCACATTGTGTCCTACTGACCCCCGTACTGTGCCCTTCTGACCCACCCACACTGTGCCCTCCTGACCCCCTGTACTGCACCCTATTGACCCACCCGGACTGTGTTCTCCTGACCCTCTGCACTGTACACTCCTGATGACCCCCTGAATTGTGCCCTATTGCCCTCATACTGTGCCCTCCTGATCACCATACTGTGCCCTCTTGACCCCCTGTACTATGCTATGCAGTTCACCCTTTACTGTGCCATGCTGAACCCCCCCCCCCTCCCCCCATTTTGGCCTGCTTGGAAGTACTAATAAATATACAGTATGTTTTATTTCTATCAACTATTTATACTTTAATTCTTGAGAGTAGGTACATAAATTGGGACAGGCTGAAAGGGGCCCCAGTGCATTACTTTGCCCAGGGGCCCATGATTCTATTAAGACAGCCCTGCTTTAAGGTGAAATACCTTATCCCTTTAGAACCACTGTAAGTGTATTATAGATGTTCCAGTACAGGCTTATTACATTTGTCAACTTCCAAACCGTTCCAGTGCCAGTCATGTGACCAATGCTGAGACATTGGTTGTTTTATCTTGGACTATAAGGTTTGGGACCCTAACCCTCAAAGCTGACCAATCACCCCAAATACGGATTCTCTATTTCAACAGACACCATTTGACCATTATCAGAGGTGTTTGGATACCTTGCAACTGTTATGAGGCCCCTGAATCACAGGGGACCAGACTATCTGACTACACAATGGTTGATGTAGGCAGCAGTAGCTTTTGGCAAATACATTTGGATAAAATAATGTATATACAGTGTATTATAACAACCACTTTAAAAGCAATTAGTATTCTATATCACTAAAGGAATTAGAGAGACTAAATGGTTTTGCTATGTGGTGGTCCCCTCACAGAGAGTCACAGCCCTGACTGCAGAACTAAGTAAGTTATGTGACCTTTGCTTTTCCAAAGCTGGCTAAAGATGGACCATTTTTTTTCGTTCAGCCAACAGGCTTAATGAATAAACTAACAGATTCCTTTATCTACATATGCGAGATGGATGGAGGAATCCCCCCCACCAATACATTGTATTCTGACAGTCTCTATAAATTTCCAGGGTATACATTTGACAGGAGTCGATCTAACAATTGACTTCTGTCGTACAGAGACATGGATCACACATGGATCAAAAGTGGCGGGTCTCGGCCGGCTGGTCCCAATTGATCTATGGTTAGCTTTACTGTCACTAAAACACAAAACAATGTTAAAACAATGCAACCGCTTTTAGTTAGCTTCGGATGACAAGACGTAGCAGATCAAAGCAATACAGTACCATAAACAATATACAGCATAGCTATAGTATATGACAGGGATGATGGTGGTTGGATGGATCATTTTCACTGTTTTTGCAATCAAAATTTGCTTGAAAGTGGTGCAAATTGCTAGAAAATTGTTGTGCATAACCAGTATTGGAGTAATGATAACAGTAAATGTGAATTTCACATTTTAAATAATAGAGGCCAGGTAGAGTTTCATGGCAGAAGAGACTCCATATGCCTTGCCTCTCATAAAACATCTCCCCCTGCCTGCTATTAATTATTTTTATGTCCACTGACTGCCGAGAATGCACAGCTTAATGTGGCATTTGTAACATGTCGGGAATAAGCACTGTGTGCAAGGATGAAGTAACACCTATGATTATGCACAGGAGCTACGTATGGCTGAAGAAGGCTGAAGACCTGAAAAGAACAGGGAGAGGGTGACAGCGGCATCAACCGATTGACAAGCTATGGACCTCCCATTGCTGGAAGAGAGAACTTTAGAATTTAGTTGTCCATAATGTACAAATATGCGGTGCATTCTTGAGCATTAGTCAGTGTCGCCAACCATCACTATTGTTACTGGCAGCCAGTAAAAACCGGGCACTTTTTTCCTGCCAGTAAATGACAGTGACAAGAAAAGGTTTCCAGTAAATAATATGGGTGTGGCGCTCGGAGCGGGCCAAGACCATCTGAGTGCCTGCTACAGTGTGTTAGGGTGGTGCCGGTGTGGGGTCTAGTGGAGGCGATGCCTGAGCATGATGTGTGTTGTCATGGTGCAAGGGAGCTGAGCAGCGTATGCAGGTCTGCAAGACGGGAGCAAGGCAAGCCGGGAGTGGGACTATCAGTGCTGTTTGGACTGAAGTGGACTGAAGGGACCACCTGGCGCGGAGAGAGATTGTCACTGTGACTCAGGAGTGGGACGTGTCGTGTCGGTGAGGTGTCATCATCATCATCAGTGTGTGTGTCTGCCCATTCTAATTTCTGTCAGAGTTCTGTCTCTGAGCTATTTACTTACTATATCCAAAATAAAATAAGAAATATGTTTTTGCCATAATATCTCCTTAAAGCGGAGTTCCACCCACATTTGGAACTTCCGCTGATCGTATTCCTCCCCCCCTTTAGGTGTCACATTTGGCAGCTTTCAGGGGGGAAGGGGAAAAGGATACCTGTCTTTGACAGGTATTCTTTTCCTACTTCTGGGAGCCCGGCCACGGCACATTACATCAGCAGCCCGGCTCCCTCTTCCTCCCTCCTCCGCTGCCGAGCCACTGACAGAGTGCAGTGCAATTCACGCGTGCGCAGTAGTTGCCCGGCCCCGAAGCCAAACGGCTCCACTGCCGGGTTCCCTTACCTGCAATTGCCGCGGCTGCACCTGAGCAGCCGATCAGAAGATCGGCGGCGGTGCTGACATTGCTGGACTCCAGGACAGGTAAGTGTCTTAAAGTTAAAAGTCAGCAGCTACTGTATGTGTAGCTGCTGACTATTAATTATGAAATCGACGGCGGACCTCCGTTTTAAATCACATTGCTACCTGCATATTATACTTGTTTGTAGCCTAAATACTGAAATTTGCACTTAAAACGGTAATTTTATAACTTTTGGAAATGCCAGTGAAAACTTGGCTGTGCCAGTAAATTTTGGGTGTAGTGAGCAAGGCTGAGTGCTGAAACGCGTCTGCGCTTTCTTTGTACATGATCATTGTCCAATAAATTTACTGAAGGTTGCACCTACAGTTTTGCCGGCTTTTCAGTTTACAGTAAATTTTGGGTGTCGTGTCAGTAAATTTCAATCTGGTAGGTGGCAGCAGTGCTTCAGTGCCATAGTTCTGCTTTAAGAACTTTAAGAGATTTATCAGATGAATGATCGTTCGTTTTATGTTTGCATTTTGTTTCCATATCAGAAAACAAGAGATTACTAAAGTACAAAAATTCAGAAGTGATGTATTGTATTGTATTTGCATTGTATTTACGGACTAAAACTGTACTAATTAACAAAAAATCGTACAATCTAGTATCGTAAGAAAAATGTTTGTGTTTTTTCCCCCGAAAGCTGTCGTAGGATTGCTTCGAAAGCGGTATTTTTCGTCCAATTTTCACATAGTGACAACACTGCTGCTTGATCTCACTACAGAACACACATTGACACCCCAATACAGGAAGTGGAAAAATAATAGATCTACTTTGTCATTGTCATTATGTCACTAATAAGTGATATTTAGAGCCAGGAACTTGGTGTGCTTTTTATGCTTTTTATTGATTATATGCAGTGTGATCAGTTAACCAAATGTGTAAAATAAAAATGATACTGTTTTATCCGTTGAGTATGGATGTTGGTGTAATGTTTAAATATCTCAGTTTGTATTGGTATATCTTGATATTCACACATTGGCTAGTTTTCTTGAAAACTGAACACACTATAACCTCTAATATCTGAACATCTCTGTGTTGTTCTTAGGACATTGCTGAATCTTATATTCCATGTAATGCTGATGAGTTACCATCACGGGTTCAGCGATGAATGCAGCCACTTTCTTTGCAGCGCTGGTATTTAGAGTTTCTATAAGCTGCTCAATGTATTTGTCTTTGGCATCACAGGAACCTGAGAAAACAGAGGTGATGAGGCTGCCTTTGATTGATCAAAAAAAAAAACATTGGCCCTCCTTAACCTCCTGGTTGAATCTGCGCCCAAGAGTACTCAACGCGTCCTTTCTTTTGTCATTACAGGAGCCTTATTAACCATAGCCAGGGCCTGGAAACAATCTTCAATATCTTTCCACATGGCTAAGAGATATCCTGGATTATGGCCCAGGAGAAGATGGTTAGTGTCCTCCTCGACACAACATAGAAATTTGAAGCCACATGGGAACCCTGGACGAATTATGTCCACTTTCCTTTGGTACCATAAGTTCCTCAGGATTACTCTCCTCTTCATTCCTTCTAGGTAGATCACTAGTTTCTTCTTTTCTTCCCTCTTCCTTTTTTCCTCCCCTATCTCTTCTCCTCCTTATTTTAACCTCCTTTTGTTTCCCTTCCTTCTTATCTTCTGTTGTCAGTCCTGGCTGCTTATGGGACCCCCTGGAACCTAATGGTTCAGATCTAGGGAGAAACCTATCATCGGTTGTTAGCTTGGAGACTGATACTTGACCATTAAAAGAGTTTGTCTCCTTGAGTCTCCTATTAAGTGAATATGGGAACCTCTATATTACCTTACTAGGGGTCGCATATTCTCCATCCTTGTGTTATCTCCCACATTCAGTAATAATGTTGCTTTCACTAGAAGGTAGAGTTGTGTTCACTACCTTCCATGACACAGATAGTTCCCAGTTGGGGTGTCTAAAGGGATTGGGACCACACAATCTACATTACACTTAACATTCAATATTAATTCTATAGCTCAAGGTTGTTTGTATCTTCTGGTCAGTTACTTGCATGCACTTAAATTAATCTATTCTTTATGACGGTCAACGCTCACATTGTACTTTTTTTTTCTGTTCTTTGTGATAAAATTAATAAAAATATTGAAAGTAAAAAAGAAACATTGAACCGCATTCCATATAAGCTCAGATTTGGGCAAACACATTTCAAATAAAGCTTCATTAAGTCATCCTTAAAATAATTCCAACCGCTCTCCATACAGCCATTGCAGTCAGCTCTGGGTTTATTATAAAGGATGACAGATCAGTTGTTACATGGATCACCTACCAAGACTAAACTAGTGTTTGGGCACTGGAGAGATGAATATTATGGTCTATAATAATATCTACATATCTTTTTGACCAAGACAAAGTCAGAGGAGATGAAATATGTAGGTTGGGACATAGCCACGTCATCACGCTAGTTAGAAGGGCAGTTTATTGCTTGCAGTAGAGCACCCATGCTTGCATCTCACATGGCTGCCACATTGGTTCATTAACATGAGTATTGTGAGAGTGCTATCAATGCGCTCAGCTAATGTGACTAATCTACCGTTTTATTTTATCTTTCTTTTAATTACTTTGATTTTGTTATAATACATTTCTGTTCTGTTTAAGTTGATCTTAAGGGCCGGTTCACACTGCAGCAATGCGGGAACCCTGCAAACTCACTGTGGGTTCCCGCAATGCTTGTCTCCCGGCGGCAGTTCACACTGCACAATGCAAACTGTGGGGAGTGTCAATACAATGCTAATGACACCCCCAAATCAGTTCGCATATCGCAGTGCAAACTGCAAACAGAATCAGATCGCCCTGTGTGAGTTTGTTCTCATTGCGATGCAAATTCAGCCATACAATCTCTATGGCTGAATTTGCATCGCACAGAGATCGCATGTGACTCACACTGCAATGTAGTGGGAATCATATGCGATCTCAGAGATCGGAGCAGTGTGAACCGGCCCTAAAGTGGAACTTTACTCTCTCAATCAACATTAAAGCGGAGTTCCACCCAAAAGTGCAACTTCCGCTTTAAGCACTCCTTACCCCCTGACATGCCACATTTGGCATGTCATTTTTTTTTGGGGGGGTAGTGGGTACCTAGTTTTGACAGCTTCCACTTCCTGCTCTTGCTACCTCACCGCCTAGGCAACTCCTCCTCTCCCCCTCCCTCTCTGCAATCTTCTGGGACACTTCACAGGTCCCAGAAGATTGCCTGGTCACTGAGAGTGCGGAGCGCGACTCAAGATGTGCATTGCAATATGTTGTGGTAACACATGCAAAATGCATGTGCCTGTAATGGATAGGTGGGCATGGGCCCCATTTGTTCATAAAGTCTGAGGACAGAGACATTTTAACACCCACGCACAAGAGTTTACCCTCTAGAGCCGCTCCATGAATAGCACCCAGGGCATGCTGAATCCACTTCCTATTAGACATGTGCAATTCATTTCATTCCAAATTTGTTTTCCAACGAAATTAGAAAAATTGGGAAAAATTCAAATGAACAAAAACCCGTTTAACTAATTTTTCCGAAATTTGAAATTTTGAAAATTCGGAAATCCAAAATTCGAAAATTTAAAATCCGAAATATCAAAATCTGAAATTCGGAAATTCAAAAATTTGGAAATTTGTAATTTCAAAAATCTGGAAAAAAAAACGAAAATTCAAAAATCCAAAATAACAAACTTATAATAACTATTACTAACTATTAAATTATAGGTATTGAAATTTCCTTTCAAATGTGGCTGTTAGTAACGAACACAAATTTATCCGAAGTTACGAATTATCCGAAATAAATGCCGCATCTAAACGAATGGAACATAACAAATTAATAATAATAAATATTAATAATAAAACCTTTTTATTATTATTATTTATTTGTTACATTCCATTTGTTTAGATGCGGCATTTGTTATTTTGGATAATTCGTAGCTTTGGATAAATTCATATTCGTCATGTTCACTAACAGACAAATTTGAAAGGAAATTCCAATACCTATAAATTAATAGTTGGTTATTATTAGTTAGTTAATTATTTTTGGATTTTTGAATTTCTGAAACTTCGATTTTCCGAAACTTCAGATTTTGGAATTCACGAATTTGTGAATTTTAGAATTCCTGTATCTTTGGAGTTTCGAATTTTTGAATTTACGCATTTTCAATTTTCCGAATTTCAGAACCTTTGGATTTTCGAATTTTCACAATTTCATATTTTCGAATTTACAAATTTCCAAATTTCTGAATTTTCGAATTTCCGCATTTTCAAATTCACGAATTCACTAATTTTTCAAATTTCTGAATTTTTTAATTTTCCTGAAGTTAAAAATGTATTTGAAATTACGAATTTTGATCATAACAAATTACCTGAAAAACAGAAAAGAAACCCAAAAACGAATGAAACGAAAACAAATGAATTTTTTGGCAATGCACATGTCTACTTTCCTATGTGTATATACAGGTATACCTTTAATGGATTAAAAAGAAAGCAACCAATGATGAGTCAGCTCTTACCAGGAGAACATGAGCAGGTTCGTGTGGTCTGCACTGGGGAATCTCTGCAATGACTTCCACCCCATATACCCCGAAACACATCTGGACACATCGTCTACAATACAGATCATAACAAATTAAAGTCATCACAATAGTAAAACATAATGCAGAAAATAATGAAAAGGAAGAGGACAGCAAAAGGCGTAATAAATTATATTTCTAATTCAAAAATAATTTGGGTGCCAATATTTTTGGCCATGACTGTATGCCATAGTTTGTAGAATATATAACTTTCACACAGACTAAATAATATACACTGATTTGGGTTGTTTATTTATTTATTTTTTACCAAAGAAATGTAGCAGAATACATTTTGGCCTAAATGTATTAAGAAAGATTATTTGTTTGCAAAATTTTATAACAGAAGTTAAGAAAAACCTGTTTTTTTTCAACATTTTTGGTATTTTTAAATATATATACTGTAGCAAAAAAATTTAAAAAACAGTGGTGATCAAATACCACCAAACGAACGTTCAATTTGTGTGAAAAAAGTATAGCGTTGCATGACGAGCAAATGCCAGTTAAAGTAGCAATGTGCTGAATAGCAAAAAATGCCCTGGTCTTGAAGGGGGTAAAACCTTCCGTCGAAAGCGGTTAACCCTTAACTTTTAGTTAACCCAAATCATTTTTAAATAACTCCTTCCTACTGTTAGCTAATCTTTTTCTGCTATTGTTTTTACCTCTTTTTATTATTCATTTATTTTTGTTTGTTTCAGTGTTGTACAAAAGTGCAAAACTGGAAAAAAAAGCCGTATCTTCATTTGTAAATAACTTTGCCATGCTTTGTGCCAAAAACATAATTTAGTGTCAATTTAAATGGGACAAATTATAGGGTAAAATGTATGTTGCTTATGTACAGATTGTAACTTCTACATTTCTTTTCACACTTTTTGGCTATAGATATAGAAAATATTGCTAAAGAGCTCAAGTTTTTGTACTGTTACCAGAAGTGTTAATATGACCATAGATGGATCAGACAAATTTTGATCCATCTATGGCTATTCCCGCTAATGAGAAGTCAATCGTTAGATTGATTTCTCTTGAACAAGCTTGTTGGAAAATTTTGCTTCAATCAGCGCATGCAGCCAATCACCTGCAGCACTGATCAGTGTATTCTGACAGTGGGGGAGTCCCCGCTGTCAGAATACAATGATATAGTGGGGAGGATTCCTGCATCCACCTTGAATTTATGGATGGGGGAATTGGTTCAGCTTTAGTTTGCAAAGTTGTTTAAAGATTATTGCTCAAAAAAGGGTTGTACATCTATCTGAAATAATTAACTGTTGGTGAATATATGCTGTTGCTATTCTCGTCTCCAGTTGCAATAACGTTCTAACCTCTCACTGCTCTATCCAATTCTTACCAAAAAAAAAAAAAGGTTTGCTCCACATCTAGTTTAACCACTTAAGGATCGCCCCACGTGCGAAATCACGTACCTGATTTTTTACTTCTGTGGTGAGCATGCGCACCGCCAGCGACCCGCTCCCACTGTGATTGGACACAGCTGGAGCCAACCAACGGGTCAGGTGGATCCGATGTCCGCCAGGACCCACTGATTGTTCCAGAGGAAGACCAAACAGCGTTAAGCAAGGCAGATCACCATTCTGTGACAGAAGAAGACAGAGTTCTTGTGCTTCTGCTAAGCAGGAACACAGATCTCTGTCTTCTTACAGTACAAGCACTCCCCCACAGTTAGAAGGCACTCCCTAGGGACACATTTAACCCTTTGATTTCCCCTCATGTTAACCCCTTCCCGATCAGTGTCATTAGTACAGTGACAGATTAACAAGAGAAAACCCCACTGGGACTTTGAAGGGAAACCAATTCAGTAAGAATTTATACAAATAACTAAAAGTTGTACATTTTATTGATTGATTAAAAATGAACCCAAATGGTTAAAAAAAAAGGGGACATAGACAACAACTGTACATAAACAGGTGATTACAGACACATGATGGATGATTCATAAAAAACAAAAAGATACACATGAACAGCAAAATAACCACTATACTCTGCCTAGGGCCAGCAGAGAATACCCAACGCGTTTCGAATTAATTAATTGCAGATCTTCCTCAGGGGTAAGTGGTTATAGTATTAAAAAGTCCTCATTTATCTGGGGCACTAGTTGACAGAGCATGAGGCGTCCACAAAGATTGATACAGGCTACCTGAAACCTTCTTACAGTCCAGTAGAGGGTACAGGAATAAGGTAAGTGGTAAAGAGGTGCCCCGACCACATCCAAAAAACAGGGGGGGGGGGGTAATCCTCTGTAGGGGCTGCGCTCTTGTAGTCAAAGAGGTGAGGGACTAGCAGGATGACATAAAAATCATTAAATAAATATATCACCAAGATAACTGAATCCAAGGTTACCGAATGCCTTGATAGTCTCAAATCAATGAAAGCATGTGGCAAAATAGCCAGTTCAGAAATGGATCGGGATGGTGAAAATCTTGCAGCAACCCTTACCCTATCATCATTCTTGGTATTCAAATCATCAATGTTCTGGAGTCATCTTGTGGAGGTTAGTACAGTGACAGTGCTTATTTTTTTTAGCACTGATCACTGTATTAGTGTGACTGGTTCCCAAAAAACTGTCAGAAGTGTCACTTAGTGTCCGATTTGTCCTCCGCAATGTCGCAGTCCCACTATAAGTAGCTGATTGCTGCAATTACTAGTAAAAAAAAATCAATAAAAATTCTATAAAAATATCCCATAGTTTGTAGACGCTGTAACTTTTGCACAAACCAATCATTATACGCTTATTGAGATTTTTTTTTACCAAAAATATGTAGCAGAATATATATTGGCCTAAATTGATGAATACATTTGATTTTTAAAATGTTTTTATTGGATATGTTTTATAGCAGAAAGTAAAAAATATTGTTAAAAAAATAATAAAAACCGCAGAGGTGATCAGTTAACGCAATTGTCAGTTAAAGTGACGCAGTGCCGTATCCCAAAAAATGGCCTGGTCATGAAGGGGGTAAAAACCTTCTGGGGGTGAAGTGGTTAACAGGAACCTTGAGCACATTATAGATGAAAGAAACTGTGAACATAACTAAAAGGCCCCCTAAGCCTACAGGCTCAATGAGCAGATAGAATAGGATAGAAATGTGGTTGTAACGTGGATACAAAGCTACCCCAGCTAAGCTGTAGTAATTGTTGACCCCACCACAGCTGCACCCACTGAACCCATTGAAGCGCTATGTGATTTCCTGAGCCCAAATCTACATGGTCATAATTTCGGATGCACTGTGAACTTGAACTACACTTCCAAACTTGGGTACCACATCTTACCGTGTGACAACCAAATCCATTGGCCACTCCAGGCTTGTAATTAGAGTGCGCTGTTACTCCTAGTGCGTATGGATTGGCCCCATGATAGCCACTTCTGTAAAATAACAAATAGATAAAAACTGAAAAATAGCATATTGCAACATCTAGTGTCAAGAAAAGCTGTCACTTTGCTCAGAAATGGCAACGAGACAGGAAAGGCTGCTCTAAGGAGGGGAAATGATAGCGGAACTGACCACTAAATACAATCATTTTTATTTCTTGCTCATGAAAAAACAATCCTTGCAATTTATTGTGGAGAGAACACAAGAGGATAGCAAGGAGTATGGACAGTACTGTAGAGAAGTGGACAGATATTCACATTGAGTTATTCACTCTAAGGCCATCACAAAGGACAAGGGGGCACTCTTTACATCTAGAGGAAAAAAGATTTAATCTACAAATACGGAAAGGTTTCTTCACAGTTAGAGCTGTGAAAATGTCGAATAGACTCCCCCCAGAGGTAGTTTTGGCCAGCATAGTAGATTGCTTTAGAAAAGGCCTGGATTCTTTCCTTAATGTAAATAATATAACTGGGTACTTATAGGAAAAGTTGATCCAGGGAAAATCCAATTGCCTCTCGGGGGATCAGGAGGGAATCCCCCCCCCCCCCCCGCTGTAGAAAATTGGATTTTTTGGGGGTTTTTTGCTTTCCTCTGGATCAACTGTGGGTGAAAGATTGTATATGGGATTGCATGGTTGTATATATTTTTTCTTTTTTTGGTTGAACTAGATGGCCTTGTGTCTTTTTTCAAACTGAGTAACTATGTAACTATTGGATCTGCAATTTAAACCTAAAAAACACAAACCAATCTAGTCATACAGTTGAATGGATATCACCTATACTACGCATTTGAGCTTAGTTTGGTATCTTGAAGCAATCCCTTTCTACAGATATTATCCCTGCTCTTCTGAACAGCATAAACCCGACACAAGCAGAAAATGTGGTCGCCACTCCCCTTCTCCTGTGAGTGACAAGCTGCGCTGAAGACAAGACCAGCACGAGCCTCTGTGTAAGACCCAGCAAAAGGGAGGTGTCCTCTCCCTGCTGCTCTCTCCCTTTAGAAGATCAAGCTCCTGACAGGCTGCCTCAGAACTCATGGATGCTGCACCAGTGATTTATGACATAGATCAGTATCACATCATTAACCATGTGGTTACCATCTAAATAAGTCTGCTGAAAACTGATTATTGTCCAAGCCACGTCTGAATAAATCTACCATTGGTGTACCAATTACTACACTATGACTAGATACAGTATTTAGTGACCACGTCGTAGGTACTCAAGACTCCGTCGGACAGTCCTCGAACTAGAAGATTTCCCTCTCTCGTCGTCCCTCTCCTGTGGAGGGAAAACGACCCAGAATGTGTCTCCGAGCACGACCAGAACAGAAGTCGCGTCGAACAGTGAGTGTCCTCTTCCCCTCACCGCTGGTGTAAAAGACGAACACAGCCCAAATACGACAAGTCTTCTCGTCCCTAT
>BLSH010023537.1:508327-521312 GCA_018402905.1 Glandirana rugosa
CCCAATGGAACCGCTGTCACAACGGTACCGTTGTATCCCAAAGGTACCGCTGTATCCCAACCGCGTCACGAAAAGGAGCCCTATGTCGCCATGGAAACCCTATGTTGCCATGGCAACACTGTCGCCAAGGTAACCCTATGTTGTCATCCTGGGGGAAAGCACAGCGCCCACCTTATGTCGCCATGGCAACCATATGTCGCCATGGCAATCCTAGCCCTATGTCGCCATGGCAACTCTATGTCACCATCCAGGGCGGAAAAGCACTGCGCCAACCCTATGTCACCATAGCAACCCTATGTTGCCATGGCAACACTATGTCGCCAAGGCAACCCTATGTTGTCACCCGGGGGAAAGCACAGCGCCCACCCTATGCCGCCATGGCAACCATATGTCGCCATGGCATCCCTAACTATATTGCCATGGCAACCCTATGTCGTTATCCAGGGGGAAAAGCACTGCGCCAACCCTATGTCACCATGACAACACTATGTTTCCATGGCAACCCTATGTCGTCACCCAGGGTGGAAAAGCACAGCGCCCATCCTATGTTGTCATGGCAACATATGTCGCCATGGCAACCCTAACCCTATGTAGCCATGGTAACTCTATGTCACCATTCATGGGGAAAATCACTATGCCAACCCTCTGTTGCCATGGCAACCCTATGTCGCCTTGGCAACCCTATGTCACCATGGCAACCCTATGTCGCCATCCAGGAGGGAAAGCACGGTCCCCACCCTATGTCGCCATGGCAACCATATGTCGCCATGGCAACCCTAACTCTATGTCGCCATGGCAACTCTATGTCGTCATCCAGTGGGGAAAGAACTGTACCAACCTTATGTTGCCATGGCAACACTATATTGCCATGGCAACCCTATGTCACCACCCAGGAGGGAAAAGCACAGCACCCACCCTTTGTCGCCATGGCAACCATGTGTCGCCATGGCAATCCTAACCCTATGTCGCCATGGCAACTCTATGTCACCATCCAGGGCGGAAAAGCACTGCGCCAACCCTATGTCGCCATGACAACCCTATGTTGCCATGGCAACACTATGTCGCCAAGGCAACCCTATGTTGTCACCCGGGGGAAAGCTCAGCGCCCACCCTATGTCGCCATGGCAACCATATGTCGCCATGACAACCCTAACTCTATGTCGCCATGGCAATCCTACGTCGTCATCCATGGGGAAAAGCACTGCGCCAACCCTATGTCGCCATGGCAACCCTATGTCACTACCCAGGAGCGAAAAGCACAGCACCCACCCTTTGTCGCCATGGCAACCATATGTCGCCATGGCAACTCTATGTCACCATCCAGGGCGGAAAAGCACTGCGCCAACCCTATGTCGCCATGACAACCCTATGTTGCCATGGCAACTGTTAAGAACTACGAGCGCGGAGAGAGAGCACACGGAAGCAGATCACTCCAAAACCCGACGCACGGGCGTTTATTGAAGAACATTGGGTTACAGATAGCTGGCAGTCCACTCGGCAGAAGATTCCACAGGGTTACAGTCAGCTGGTAGTCCACATGGCAGAAGGTCACACAGCGAGCTCCGCATCCAGTAGCCGGTCAGCAGACAAAAGACACAGCAAAGGTTCAGGGACTCACCCATCAACAGCAGCCTCAGTGGGGAAGTCCAAGCCGAGCGGCAGGGGAAAACAGGTCCAGAGGGCAGATGTCCTTTACAAACCCATGGTAGGTCCAGGGAGGGCTGTGTGTCCTGGCCGCAGCTTCACTCAAGCAGCAGTTGAAGGACAAATAGAGAAAGCCCCACAGAACTAAAGTCCCCGCAGTGAAGAAAACAAAATCAGTCTCAGCCGTTCATCCATCATTTCTCATCTATTCTTTTCTCTTATTTCCTTTTCTATTATAATCTTTTCTATTCAAATTCATTCTATTCGAAATTGGAATTCATGCTGTTTTCGAAATTCGAATTTCGAAAAATGTATGTATAAATACTATAGATAGATATAATTCCATTCTGTTCTATTGTTTTTCTATTATATTGTTTTCTATTGTTTTTTATTCTCTTTATTTGTATTTCCCTAGTTTTTTTCTAGTCTATTATTCATTTTCTCTTCTGTTCTAAACTTTTCTATTGAAATTCGAATTTGAAGTCATTCTATTGGAAATTCGAATTTCGGAAGACTGTGTTTTCTATTTATTTTATATTTTATTTATTTTCTATTCTATTCTCTTATTTTCTATTATATGTAGCGGATATTACAGTGAGGGAAATAGTATTTGATCCCCTGCTCATTTTGTACGTTTGTCCACTGACAAAGAAATGATCAGTCTATAATTTTAATGGTCGGTTTATTTTAACAGTGAGAGACAGAATAACAACAAAAATATCCAGAAAAACGCATTTCAAAAATGTTATACATTGATTTGCATTTCAATGAGTGAAATAAGTATTTGATCCCCTATCAATCAGCAAGATTTCTGGCTCCCAGGTGTCTTCTATACAGGTAATGAGCTGAGATTAGGAGCACTCAATTAAAGAGAGTGCTCCTAATCTTAGCTTGTTACCTGTATAAAAGACACCTGTCCACAGAAGCAATTAATCAGATTCCAATCTCTCCACCATGGCCCAGACCAAAGAGCTGTCCAAGGAAGTCAGGGACAAGATTGTAGACCTACACAAGGCTGGAATGGGCTACAAGACCATTGCCAAACATCTTGGTGAGAGGGTGACAACAGTTGGTGCAATTATTTGCAAATGGAAGAAACACAAAATAACTCTCGACCTCCCTCAGTCTGGGGCTCCATGCAAGATCTCACCTCGCGAAGTTTCAATGATCATGAGAGCGGTGAGAAATCAGCCCATTCTGGTGACAAACAGGGATTCCCTCACCTTAGAGGGATCTCCTGACATTTCCAGTTTTAGCCATGGGACAGGAGGTGAAGAGAAAACCTTCCCAATGGGACACTGATAGCAGAAAAACTAGACAGGGATTATAACCAAAATGAAAACAAGTTTTACCTTTAGTTCCACTTTAAGGGCCACTGGCTTGAGAAAGTGTGCTAAAGAAGATAGGTGACATTTGAGCCAAGCATTCCATTGCTGTCTAGGAGCCCAGGGGAGGCATGTGTAACGTCCTGTGGTGTATCCTATTAGGAAATATGTAGAGAACACCAAGGCTGAAGGCGAAATGAAGCCCATCTCCCAGCCAAACTCAGCACTTGTTAAAATCGCATTGAGAATAGTGGACATCTCCCCACCAGGCTCCTTAAAATTAGGGACGATCTGATGGATATGCCATCCTGGCCTACTCCACTCAAAACAGAGTTCTAATTTGATTATAGCTGATCTTTTTAAAAAGTAGCCATTGCTTATGCATAAGTGTTTAATACCTTTAATTTCCCAGGCATGCGACTTGTCAGCTTCTCAACATATTCATGGATTGGCGAATGCAGGTAAATATTGGTTGTGTGCCAGAGACGGCCAATCTGTCTTTTTGCTGCTTCTGTGACTTTCCTACAATTACAAAGAATAGTAATATTTGTATCTGCGGTGTAGCTATTCATGTTTCCTTTTAAACTATCACTCTTTACTTCCTGCATGGTTCAAAACCCTAGGAGAGACAGGGGGCAATGAACTGATGAGGCCTTATGTGCCCCATATACATATAACTCAGTAGTCATCCTCTTCTGAAATAAATCCTACAAGATTTGTTCTAAAGCAGTATTTCTCAGACTGTGATCTTATGTAAACATGTGTCTTGAGGTCTCTCTTTATCTGCTCTGCTCTACTTTAGATATAACATATTTCCTTCCACATTTCCACCAGCCCTGCCATGTCTAACATTAGGGAAGAAACTAATACTATGGGCCTGATTTACTAAAGGCGACATGGGGTAAAGTGAGGTGAAATGACGTGAAGCTAGGCTTAATTTACTAAAGCATGATATGTGCTGCAGTGGGCATGTGTTCCAATCATTTCAAGAAAAAAACCCTTTTCAAATTTTCATGCACATGATTTGATATTTGAAATGAACATTGGCTTGCAAGGTGCAGCATGGTGTGGCGGGGCAGTAAACACTGGCAATAGCAATATATTGTAGAAAGGTCCAAAACATAACAACTGGACCTGGCGGGAAGCAACAACCGCTTGGAGCCCACTTGCGAACTGTACCAGCGGCACGTATACTTGAAAGATGCCGTAGGCATCTGCCACAAGGAGTGGAATGGAGCCTAGCCGGTCCACACTCAAAAGGGGGGCTTCCTGGAGAAAGGGAAAACGTAGTCCCTTCACTGTCCCTACTCCTCTGGAGCCTACCTACCTCTAAGCACTGTCCCTTAATTGTGCGTACAACTCCCGTTCTGTCTGTGGCCTAGCTGCTCACTGATAGGCCTCGAAAGCCCTGATCACAGTGAGCCAAGCAGCTCACAGGCCACAGCCCTGTGTGCGCCACCCCAATTGTTTAGTCTTGACCAGCAGGTAGGGTAGGTCCAGGTCCTTCAGGACCTCCATGCCCAGCATAATAGGCACAGATGAACTTCCTGAACTGCAGATCACCACAAACCAGACTCGCTCCACTACCTGGTCATCTATCTTTATCCACATCCAGGTAACTCCTTCCACCATGATGGGTAGGTTATTGGTCGCCTTCAGGGAAAGCCAGAAGGTGCCCAACTAGTTCAGAGTCCCGAACTGCTGGGCGTAGAACTCATAGTCCATGACGGTGACTTTGGGCCCAGTGTAAATCAAACACAATACCATCTGGTTATTCAACCGTACCCTCTGGCATTTTGGGACCTTGTGTTGCCATTCCGGGGGGGTCATCCCTCTGCCCTGGGAGCTTCTGTGATAGGGAGACGTTTGACCCATTAAACTTAGGCACTAACGCCAAGGCCGATCCTAATGGCGCCATCGTGGTTGCTGCTCCTCCTTCCGCATCAGCTATAAAGAGGGGTATATCCTGCAGACTATGCCGAGTGTGAGCAGCGTGGTGTGGTGGGCAGTAAACGCAGAGAGTGTAAGTTAGGCAATAACAATATATTGAAGAAAGGTCCAGCACAAAACAACCAGGCCCAGTGGGAAGGAATGACCATTTTGAGTCCACTTATGAACTGTAACAGTGGCCTGTAGATTTGAAAGATGCAGACAGTGTCTGCCATGAGGAGCGGAATGTGGCTTGGCCAGTCGACACCTAAAAGGGAGGCTTCCTGGAGAGAGGTATCTCTAAGCATTGCTCCTGCCAGAAAGTCACAGAGGTACCAAATTCCTCACAACTTCCTTCCCCTTCTGCATTGTCAGTTCAGTTAACCTTATGCAGCGCTTGTAAAAAAAAGTTCATTATTAAATGCAATGATCAAATCAGAAGTTCATACACTGTGAACACTTTCTTTATGCATGCGTAGTAGGCTCTCAATGCGGAGTCCACAGGTTATAAAGTGAGATCCCAATAACCAATAGGTAGTTTGTGCGTTTAGGAAAAGATGAAAACACCTCAGTGTGCACACCACCCTTACCAGCTGAATGAGTGACCCCTAGTCAATGGCGGTCTCACATAGATGCTTTATGTCCAGTGGTTAGGTGTGTGATGTTTATCTCCAAAGTCCTGATGTACGTTCCACTTTCTCCACGGTGTGAGCAAATGCCGTAAGTTACCCAGAAAGACATAAGATAAATATAGTATAAAACCTTTTGTACGGTGGCCTATGTGCATAATGGTATTGCACTTACATGTAATCTGATCTTATGTATCCTATAATGGCCTTCTGCCAACCCTTCGATCCTTCTGATTGGACCCTCTTTACGTGTATTTGGGCTCTGCTTCTCAATCACACTCCCACTCGATGTGGCACATCGACCCTTCTGATTGGATCCCTGAGTGAGTGTGAGTGTTAAGTTTTTATTTAATAAAATCATCATTGTTGGTTTTACACTATGGGAGTTTACATATTTTTCCATGTTTGACGGATGATGTGCAATATAGATTGGGAGTGAAACAGTGGAGCAGAGCCCATACACTCAGAAAGAGGGATCCAATCAGAAGGGTCAATGTGCTACATCGAGTGGGAGTGTGATTGAGAAGCAGAGCCCAAATACACAGAAAGAGGGATCCAATCAGAAGGATCGACGAAGGGTTGGCAGACGGCCATTATAGGATATATAACATCAGATTGCATGTAAGTGCAATACCATTAGGCACATAGGCCACCATACAAAAGGTTTTATACTATAGTTATCTTATGTCTTTCTGGGTAACTGACGGCATTTGCTCACACCGTGGAGAAAGTGGAACGTACATCAGGACTTTGGATATAAACATCACACACCTAAGCACTGGACATAAAGCATCTATGTGAGACCGCCATTGACTAGGCGTCACTCATTCAGCTGGTAAGGGTGGTGTGCATACTGAGGTCACAGTGTTTTCATCTTTTCCTAAACGCACAAACTACCTATTGGTTATTGGGATCTCACTTTATAACCTGTGGACTCTGCACTGAGAGCCTACTACGCATGCATAAAAGAAAGTGTGCATATAGAACGGTGTATGAACTTCCGATTTGATCATTGCATTTAATAATGAACTTTTTTACAAGCGCCCTCATAATATAAACCATTTCCAACTTTGGCGTGTATCCAATGTATGCTTAGCAGCTTGTGGTTTATTCCAGTTGACATAATTTTGATTTTGGTTTTTGGAGCGCGGATACTACAATTGCATTTTAGTTCAGTTAACCTGCAGTGGGGAGTACAGACTGCACCTGCCTACGGGCTCACTATGCCCCACTTGAAATTTCAGTAAATCAGGCCTAGATTCATTTTTGTTCAGTTTACTTTAGCGACACATAAGACAGGAAATAAGGACCTATCTGTCTACAGCAGGAGGTCCCTGGCCCAGAGGAGGGTGAAAATTTTGAGGGAGGAATAGTTGAGGAGCAATGTGACAGGGTGGTCTGACAAGTAGTGAAGAAGGACAAAAACCAGGGTACAAGATGAGATAAAATCACATCTGTCTTAAAGTGATGAGTTTAAAAGGGTAAGATGTGGACACATGTGGGTCATTATCAGTGGTGGCTGCCCCATAAGGGGCGCCACACCCCTATCCATGCGTCCAGCCCCCTGATCAACATACAGGGCGCGGGATGCATGGATTCCAATGGCGGGGGTGTATTTTTTTGAAGCATATGATTAGAGCCAGAGGACTGCGCCCTGATCCCACCCAGTTGTGTGACACAAGCGAATGAATATTCGCTATTCTGCCTCATTCTCGCTTCCGCCTGTGTCTCCTGCGGGGGGGTTATTGTTTGGTGGTCTCTGTTGCCTATGTCTCCCGTGGGGTGGTTGCTGGTGGGTCATTCGCCGTCCATCTCCAGGGGGAGGGGAGAGTGTTGTTATGCTGCCCCCCCCCAAAAATAGAGAGCACCAGCTGCCAATGGTCACTATTATCTGTGACTACGGTCTACAGAACTTTGAGAACCATAGTTCTAGAGCAATATATGCAGCAGTCTTGCCCAGAAGCACAATAAAACTGGAATCTGGCTGCAATGGATTATATAAAAAATAACTCAGATTAATGGTTAAAGTGTATCTAAAACTATGTGTTATTTCGTTTAGAATGTGGGGAAGGATTAAAACATCTAATGGGGTTCCATCATTCAATCAGAGATATTTCCACTTACTGTCTCTGGGACCACAGTTGGAGATTTTCCCTTCCTTCTTTTCTGGTAAAAAATGTTATCACCTGAAGAGTGAGGGAAAATCTTTCTAATACAGAAGGGACAGGTCACCTGTGTGCCAGTGAAAGTGCTTAGCAGCAGGGAGAGGTTCTGGAGCAGGAGGGAAAGTGCAGGGACACTCCATCCTATCTGGAAGTCTTCCCACTTGGGTATGGGCCGGCCAGGCCACATTCCACCCCTTGAGACAGATGCAGTCAGCAAGCATGAGGCCTAATTCTACTGACATATTTCTGTTTAAAGCGGTAGTAAACCCGCAAAGCTATTTTTACATACAGGTAAGCCTATAATAAGGCTTACCTGTAGGTAAAAAGAATATCCCCTAAACCTGCATGGTTTAGGAGATATTCGCCCTGCATGCAGCCGCTGACATTAGCGGCGCATGCGCTCTGACGATCCGGCCGAGGCGGCCGGCAACTCAGAGCTGGCTGCCGGAGCGAAGAGCTCCCGCGCGCATGCGCGGGAGTGACGTCACGCGGCTCCGGCCACTCACAGCGCCGGAGCCGCGTACACGGAAGAGGACAAACATGTCAGCGTCCTTAGCGCTGACCGACTCGGGCATCGGGGGCCTCGTTCTAAGGTAAGTATTTCATAATATGTTAGTATGCGATGCATACTAACATATTATGCTATTGTCTTGCAGGATATTTTTTTATTTTTTTTTTTAGCAGCGGGTTTACTACCGCTTTAATGCTGTGAGTGCCACCGCTCAGGTTGCCTTCTCGCTGGGCCTGTTTTGTATTGCCAAGATTCAGTTACAATATATTTCTGTTTCTCTGCACTGTGACTCTGCACTGGACCAGAAGGAGTATGCAATAAAGATCATAATACCTAATATTCAACGTAGGGTTAGGTATTTACTGTATATTGTTTTAAGTGTTAGGTCATGAGTTGGGGGGCAGTTTTAAAGGCTAAGCGTTAGGCCAGGTTAATAAAGTATTATGGTTTATTGTTCGGGGTTAGGTGAGTGGTTAGGAGTAGGTTAAACATTAATGTTAAATAAAGGGAGAGGTTAAAGAATAACACGCAGAGGTTTATTTACTAAAGGCCTACTAAATTCACTGTGCACTACAAGTGTACTTGGAAGTGCAGTCGCTGTAGATCTGATGGGGACAGGCAAGGAAAATAACAAACAGCATTTTTTCTTGTACTTGATTGGATGATAAAATCAGCAGAGCTTCCCCTTATTGCAGATCTTCCCCTCAGATCTACAGCGACTGAACTTGCAGAGCACTTGTAGAGCAGAGTGGATTTGCTTTTAGTAAATCAACCCCATTGTTCTTTATAGAGCTGAATACCTGCAGGCCTCCTACGGAAATCTTCAGTGTTACAATTGGATCATGTTGGCATCTGAATGTTCAGCTCTACAATTCAGCATTTACAAGCTTTTTAAGTTTGTCTAAGCCGCACAACAATGGCATTTACCACCAAAACTGTTAAATCAATCCTGTTCCAGGAAATTGCTTTACAAAAACAAGTGTTGCGACTGGGAAAAGGGCAGCCTGTTTTAAGTTGAAACACTTTGGGGTTGATTTATTAAAGACAAATCCACTCTGCACTACAAGTGCTCTGCAAATGCAATTGGAAGTGCAGTCGCTGTAGATATGAGGGGAAGATTTGAAATGAGGGGAAGCTCTGCTGATTTCTAACATCCAATCATGTGCAAGCCAAAATGCTGTTTTTTATTTTCCTTGCATTTCCCCCTCAGATCTACAGCGACTGCACTTCCAAGTGCACTTGTAGTGCAGCATGGAATTGCCTTTAGTAAATAGCCCCCCGTGTATGATAGGCATGTATCTGTGTGGTAGGCATGGTAAATATTTATTTGTATGATAGGTATGGTAGGCATGTATCTGTATAATAGACTAGTGTCAGGTTTTACGTATACGTACGGGTGGCAGTGTCCAACACTGACAGTGACAATCCCTCCAAAAAGATCCAAATACCGCTTCCCCTCATGGTCAAACAGCCACTGCATGTGTCCCTGGTGTGCCAAGATGGGCTTCTTGTAATAGGTCAACAATTCAGACAACTTTGTCTTGCGGATATTTAAGATGTCTTCATATGGAATACCCTGCATGGAAAATAATATATATTAAAACCAAAGCCACTTAGTTGCATCGTGTCATTATAGGCAGGGGGTAATCCTTTGAATCTGTAAATTTCACCCCTGGAAAAAAAAATCTATATATACAGTATATATATATATATATATATATATTTATAAAAAAAGTTGAAAGGGATTGCTGCACAAGAAATCCAAGAATAAAATCACATACAGTCCGTCATGTGTTACAGAGAAACAGTTTCGGGCTATAGCAGATCACGCCCTTCTTCAGCCAAATCTAACAGAGACAACTGCAAAGATACAGACAATAGTATATGGTACTAAACAAGCATATGGATCCAATGAATTAATTAAGCACACTGAGATAATCAATTTAACTCCTTTAGGTAATGAATAGTAATGTGTCCGAGGAGGACAAGGGAATAGATTACTATATGAGCACAGATCGGCATGGGCATCCGCAGAACTTTTTCCAGGGGGGGGGGGGCATAATTTCAAGGTCATCCATGCTCTGCCCCTTTTTGACAATGTCATAATTACATTATCACGGTCAGAGACTGCAGACGTAGTACAGGAGATGGTCAGAGACTGCAGACATGATCCAGGAGATGGTCAGAGACTGCAGACGTGATACAGGAGATGGTCAGAGACTGCAGACATGATCCAGGAGATGGTCAGAGTCTGCAGACATGATACAGGAGATGGTCAGAGACTGCAGACATGATCCAGGAGATGGTCAGAGACTGCAGATGTGATACAGGAGACAGTCAGAGACTGCGGACATGATACAGGAGACGGTCAGAAACTGCAGACATGGTACAGGAGACGGTCAGAGACTGCAGACATAGTACAGGATACGGTCAGAGACTGCGGACATAGTACAGGAGATGGTCAGAGACTGCAAACATAGTACAGGATACGGTCAGAGACTACGGACATGGAACAGGAGACAGTCAGAGACTGCATACATAGCACAGGAGACAGTCAGAGACTGCAGACATAGCACAGGAGACAGTCAGAGACTGCGGACATAGTACAGGAGATGGTCAGAGACTGCATACATGGCCCAAGAGACTGTTAGAAACTGCATACATGGCTCAAGAGGATAAGGACCTAGTGGGGAACACCTGATCTGATCCCTGATTCCGGAGGGGGGGGGGGCAATTGCACCCCCTTGCCCCTACCTGCGGAAGCCCATGCAGATCGGAAAGATACCTGCGATCTGAGGACAAAAAAAACGAAAAAAGGAACTTTTTTTTTTCCATACAGACAATTGGATGTTCATAAGAAATAAAAACTATGTTTATCTAAACCAGAAATGATAACCCTGAAATAAGCAAGGAAGTAAAAAAATAAAAAAATAAAAGAATAAAAAACAATAAATAAAGTAATCTATCCAAGGAGATGTTTTTATAAAAATAGATATAAGTCATAATCAGAATTTAACCCCCTAGGGTTCAACGTGTCCAAACGATGTATCCAAGATACTTCACATCGTTTAAGGGTTAATTCCCTATTACCTCCCCGTCTGTTTCGTGGTACACCATCAATGACCATATATTTTAGTTGTGAGATCGAATGACGTTGCTCAATGAAATGTCTAACCAGCGGTTGTTTATTTAATTTGTCCCTAATAGCATATTTATGCCTAGCTATTCTTTCTTTGACTTTTTGAGTAATTTCACCTACATAAATAAGCCCACATGGGCATTTAATGATATACACCACAAAGGAAGATTGACAGGTGTAATATGACTTAATAGGGATCTCAAAACCTTTATGAGGGTGGCAAAAGGAGCTTCCCTTAATCATATTAGGGCAATGTATACAATTCAAGCAAGGAAAAGATCCCTTCTTTGCCGGTCCTAAAAAAAGTAGTAATAGAGGGAGAGGGGGCACAATATTGAGCTGCCCTCACCAGATGGTTATATAGGGTTTTACCACGTCGGTAAGATGGCAATGGAGGGCGAATAAATTCAGCTACTGAGGGATATTGTTCGCCCAGAATAGACCAATGTTTTTTAATAATATTATAAACATGTCGCGAGAAGGGGTGATATTGGGCAATAAATGGTAATCTACAACCAGTACCTCTATTCCTCTTAATTGGTGCCTCATAACGCGCCCTCTTTAATATCTCATCAGGGTATCCCCGTTGCTGTAATTTACATTCCATTTCATTTAATCGCAACTCACATTTCTCTTTATCATTGACAATTCTAGTCACTCGGATAAATTGAGAGCGTGGTATGGACTTAAAGACCCCTGGGGGATGAAAACTATGATAATGCAAAAGTGAATTCCTATCCGTTGGTTTCCTATAGAGATCACTATCAATTTTACCTTGTTGGATAGTGAGTAAGGTATTAAAATAGGAAATATATGTCTCACTAACATGCATAGTAAATTTCAATCCTCAAATCAAATTGTTAAGGTAAAAATTAAACAAATGAAGGGACTCAATGTGGCCCCCATACCGCAAACATGTCATCTATACATCTATACCAAGCAACACAGTTGCTGGTAAAGAGTTGGCAATTGTAGATAAAAGCACTCGCAATCATATGCATAAATGCATTTGCGTATGGGGGGGCGACAGAGCCCATCGCTGTGCCCGTTAACTGCAAGTAATATTCATACTAGTGTAGTGAGAGAGGTTCCTGCTGCTGGTGTGAGGGACAGATTAGTGTTATAAAATCATCTCATACTGGTGTAGGGAGAGGTTCCTGCTGCTGGTGTGAGGGACAGATTAGCGTTATAAAATCTGTTAAAAACAGTGATTTATTGGTGGGTGGGTGGGTGTTAGAGGAGATTTTTGTTTGCTAGAGTACATTTTGTTTGCTAAGCAAAGTGCCTCATATAAAACCTAAGTAATTTTTCTGTTTGCTAGGTGGGCGTTCAAAATAAAAAAAAGAATTGAAATACTACATTCTTGGCCAGCGGTGCATTTCTTGCACAAAAATTGTGCGTATACATTGCTGGTTTAAAAAAAAAAGAATAATAATTTATTATTCTTTTTTCTTATTTTTAATAAATAGTGTTACATAGTACATTTGCACCTTGCTGTGCATTTCTTGCACAAAAATAAAAAGTGCGTCTACATTGCTGGTTTAAAAAAATAAAATATTCTAAACACTACATTTGCGACCAGCACATCTGCGTGAAAAATAAAAACACGTTCTTTACGTGTCGTTCCACGTTTACATGATACA
>BLSH010023537.1:523903-535329 GCA_018402905.1 Glandirana rugosa
GTGGTCGCACAGAAGCACCAGCACAGCAAAAGAGGAAGCAGGTTGCAAAAGCGGAGTGACCGCCCCCTAGACAGTACGCCTGCTACTACCCACCGCACTCAGGGACCTAGCACACCAAAGGCAGCTCAAAGGAGTTCCCCGGCATGGCAGTTCTTCAGACAATGTGCTGACAACAAGACATGAGTGGTTTGCACGCTGTGTAATCAGAGCCTGAAGCGAGGCATAAATGTTCTAAACCTGAGCACAACCTGCATGACCAGGCATCTACATGCAAAGCACGAGCTTCAGTGGAATAAGCACCTCAAAATCCAAGAAAGGTCTCGGGCTCCTCCTGCTTCCTCTTCTGCTGCTGCCTCGGCCTCTTCCTCCACCTCTACAGTGCCAATGTCACCTGCCACCCAGCAAACAGACGATGTGACAGCAACGCCACCATGTCCGCCACCGCCCCCAAGCATTTCCACACGGTCCCATGGAAGCTTACAGCTGTCCTTCTCCCAAACACTGGAGAGAAAGAGGAAGTACCCCCCTACCCACTCGGGATCCCTGGCCCTGAATGCCAGCATTTCAAAATACCTGGCCTTTGAAATGCTGTCATTCCGTCAGGTGGACACGGACAGTTTTAAAAACCTGATGGCGGTGGCTGTCCCACAGTATGTGGTTCCTAGTCGCCACTACTTTTCCAAGAGAGCCATCTCTTCCCTGCACAAACAAGTCGGGGACAAGATCAACTGTGCACTGCGTAACGCCATCTGTGGCAAGGTCCACATAACCACTGATACATGGACCAGTAAGCATGGGCAAGGACGCTATATCTCGCTAACTGCACACTGGGCAAATGTAGTGGCGGGTGGGCCTGAGCCGGCTAGCCATTTGGCGCATGTCCTTCCACCACTGAGGATTGCAGCGCATTTCTCTTTGCCTCCTGTTGCCTCCTCCTCCTACTCCGCTTCCTCCTCCTCTACCACCTCCTCATCCGGTCAGCGTAACACCTTCACCACCAACTTCAGCACATCCAGGGGGAAATGACAGCAGGCTGTTTTAAAACTGATATGTTTGGGGGATAAACCCAACACTACGCAGGATCTGTGGACGGGCATTGAACAACAGACCAATGAGTGGTTGTTGCCACTGAGCCTCAAGCCCGGCCTGGTGGTGTGTGATAATGGCCGAAATCTCGTAGCAGCTCTGGGCCTAGTCGGTTTGACGCACATCCCTTGTCTGGTGCATGTGCTGAATTTGGTGGTGCAGAAATTTCTAAAAAACTACCCGGATATGTCAGAGCTGCTGCAAAAAGTGCGGGCCGTCTGTGCGTGCTTTCGGCGTTCTCACCCTGCTGCTGCTCGCCTGTCTGCGCTGCAGCAGAACTTTGGCCTTCCCGCTCACCGCCTCATATGCGACGTGCCCACAAAGTTGAACTCCACCTTGCACATGCTGGAGAGACTGTGCGAGCAGCAGCAGGCAATAGTGGAGTTTCAGCTCTAGGACGCACGGGTCAGTCGCTCTGCGGAACAGCACCACTTCACCCCCAACGAGTGGGCCTCCATGCGAGACCTGTGTAGCGTATTGCGGTGTTTTGAGTACTCCACCAACATGGCCAGTGCCGATGACGCTGTTCTCAGCGTTACTATCCCACTTCTATGTCTTCTTGAAAAAACACTTCGGCAATGATGGAAGAGGATGTGGCACAGGAGGAAGAGGAGGAGGAAGAGGGGTCATTTCCACGGTTATCAGGCCAGTTATTCACAAGTGGCTTGGAGGGTCCTGCACCAGCATAGGCCAGGTAAAAAATTTTCAAGCCAGGGCAAAGTTCTGGAGGATGAGGAGGACGAGGATGATGAGAAGGAGGAGGAGGAGGAACCATGTTCACAGCAGGGTGGCACCCAACACAGCTCGTGGGCATCACTGGAGCGTGGCTGGGGGGATACGGAGGACACAGATGATACACCTCCCACAGAGGATAGCTTGTCTTTGCCTCTGGGCAGCCTGGCACACATGAGCGACTACATGCTGCAGTGCCTGTGCAACGACAGCTGAGTTGCCCACATTGTAACTTGTGCTGATTACTTGGTGGCCACCCTGCTGGATCCCCATTACAAGGACAACATGCCGTAATTAATTCCCTCACTGGGGCGTGATCGGAAGATGCATGACTACAAGCGCACGCTGGTAGACGCGCTGCTGAGGGCATTCCCAAATTACACCGGGGGCTCAGTGGAAGCACAAGGCGAAGGCAGAGGAGGAGGAAGAGGTTGCCAACGCAGCTGTGGCACCGCCAGCACCTCAGAAGGCAGGGTTAGCATGGTTGAAATATGGAAAAGCTTTGTCAGCAGCCCGCCACAACAAACAACACCACCAGCTGATAGGCAACTGCTTAGCAGGAGGCAGCATTTCAGCAACATGGTGGAACAGTATGTGTGCACACGCCTACACGTACTGACTGATGGGTCTGCCCCATTCAACTTCTGGGTCTCCAAATTGGGCACATGGCCTGAGCTTGCCCTTTATGCCTTGGAGGTGCTGGCCTGCCCTGCAGCCAGTGTATTGCCTGAACGTGTGTTTAGCACAGCAGGGGACGTTATCACAGACAAGCGCAGCCGCCTGTCCGCAGCCAACGTGGACAAGCTAACCTTTATTAAAATGAACCAGGCATGGATCCCACAAGACTTGTCTGTACCTTGTGCAGAATAGACATTTAGACCGGCCTCACACAGCCATTGGTATACTTAAGTGAACTTATCCTTTTTTTTTTTTTAATATGTCTTAATATTTTGGGGGCTACCCCAATTAGAAAAAACAAACAAACAAAAAACAGTGTTGGCTACCTCCTCCTCCTCTACTGCCACTTCCACCTACACCACCATGGTCACCGCCTCCTCAACCTCCTACTCCACATCCACCTTCTCCTCCATTTTTTAAATTTCCCTATCCACATTTGTTTGCAGGGCACTTGTCCTACTCCTACCCCCATTTTGCTTCCTTTTGAAGCCCTCTAGCCCTTTCCAGGACTTTTTTAGAGCCATTTTAGTGCCCAAAAGTTCGGGTCACCATTGACTTCAAACTGGGGTTTGGGGTCAAGTTCGGGGCTGAACTCTTTCTTTTCTGAACTTTTTCGCGAAGTTCGGCCGAACCCGAACATCCAGGTGTCCACTCAACTCTAGTAGGGATTGTGACTTAATGAATACAACTGGGAAGAGTTTTCTATAAACACCAAGTAAGTATTTCAAAATACCTGAACTGGCAGATAATTTGATTAAAAGTTATGTTTTAATACCAATGGTCTTTGGTGCGTAGAGTTACACACCCTTTGTTTAGTGAACTTTTAATGAAAAGAGTTTTCAACAAAAGAGCAGTTTTTATAATGAGCCAGTACTTTGCCTATGCAGCTCCATACTGTCCTTTGTAAGCTATGCACACTCCACTTCCATAAGACTATAAATTCCCCATGTGACAATGCTGATTGGCCCAGTGGTGAAGATGACAGCAGGCAAGGTACATACTGTATATGTTGAGGAGGGAGCAGTGTTCATTTTGACGTCAAATTTCGATTCAGTCATAGTCTTTTGACTAAAATGCCATATTAGTTTTAGTCGTATTTTAGTTATCTAAATTGTTTTAGTCATATTTTAGTCGACTGAAATCTGCAGTACATTTTAGTCGACTAAAATATTCTACATTTTAGTCAACTAAAATCATTTTACTCAACTAAAATCTTATTAGTTTAGTTGTAAGGCATTATTTAAGCTTTTCTTTCGAATTTCAAAATTTATTATATACTCCTGGTGTAAAATAATTCTAATAACTTGTTATAATTTATGGTATTAAGGTTTGAATAAAGTACACAGATACAGATTTAGCCATTATATAACGTCTTTATAAGTAAAACGTCCCTCCCTCACATTTTCGTTACGGCAAAAATTGGAATTGATTTTTATCATAGTTTTCGTCAAATGCCGAAAATTCAGTCATTTACGTTTTGTTTTTGTCGCTGGAAAAATGTCGCTAATAAAAATTAGGATGAAAGGAAAAGAGGGAGATTAACCACTTCAGCCCCGGAAGGATTTCCCATGTTAGGACCAGAGCACTTTTTGTGATTCGGCACTGTGTCGCTTTAACTGACAATTGCTCGGTCGTGCAGCGTTGTACCCAAACAAAAGTTGTGTCCTTTTTTACCCACAAATAGAGCTTTCTTTTGGTGGTATTTGATCATCTCTGCATCATTTCTGATCACCGCTATAAACAAAAAAAAAAACCTAAATTTTGCAAAAAAGTCCAAAAAAAAAATATACAAAAACAAATGTATTCATCAGTTTTGGCAGATATATATTCTTCCTCATATTTTTGGTAATAAAAAAATCGCAATCAGGTTTTATTGATTGGTTAGCGCAAAATTTGCCGTATTTACAAACCATGAGAATTCATTTCTGCCTGTTTTACAATTTTTTTTTTTACTAGTAATGGCGGCGATCTGCGATTTTTATCTGAACTTTGATATTGTTATTTTTCTCCTGTGGGAAGCAATCACGGCTCGCCGGTGGACGCCAGGTCCACCCAAGCCACGGGCACACTCCTGAAGAGTGCAGCGAGCACGAGAGCGCTAGCCGCGCATGCGTGACCTGCAGTTTAAAGACAGCGATTCGCAGGACGCTTCCACTCTGCAGCAGTAAATGTACGTGAGCCGGTTGGGAACCGGTTAAAGGCTGAGTTCACCTTTTTTTTCTCAAATCCAGCTCCCCTATGTACCAATATACCAATAATGTACCTCAGTTGCAGATATAATATCTACAGTAAGGGGTCGGAGGGAGAGGTTGGAAGACTCCTGTCATAATGCCTGTTTTAAACTCTCCACTTTTGTTCACAAATTCCACATGCAAGCCAGCATCAACTGTGAACAAGCCATCAACTTGAAGAGTCTTCCAACCTCTCCCTCTGACCGCTTATGGGCTAAGCGACTTTCCCGAATATATGATGTCACATCCGGCGCTCTGCTCACTGACACCGGCCTCTTGCTGTCTGTTGCCCTGCTACCAGCGGCGGGCCTCTCTGCACTGCCACACCATCATCCCTAACCATCGGGACCTTCATTCTTGAGCCACCTGGGTGGCGATTCTCTTCTACGCACTACAGCAGCGGACCTTGGTTACAGGAGACAGTAAGCTTTTTGCAGCGTTGTTATCTGTGTTATATGAGCCCATCCAGCTATCACCACATGGGCTGTCTCATCTTTGTATTATGGAACAATGACTGTTCATTTTATCTTTTAATACATTATTTTATGTTTACATACAAACTGTGGCACAGTCACTACTATTGCAACTTCTGGGAGGGCTGCTAGTTTACATTACATATGTATCCCCCCTAGCGCTGGACTTTAGGAATTTCTTGGTAGAACAATTGGTCTGCTTGGCACCATCCCTGGTGCATTTTTCCTACTAGCTGCTGGGGGTTTGAAACACATCAGACTTCATTTATATTTTGTTTACCTCCCCCACACCCCCCCCCCTATTTAGCACCTGAACTCTTTTTTTTTTTCATATTCGTGAGAGAAATGCACATTGGGGTGGCTGGGCTAGAAATGGCATTGGAAAATGCTTCTTTTTATTATGAAAATTGAAATTCTGTCGAAAAGGCGATCCTTTAGCAAGCCTGTTGCAATGAATGGGCAAAGCTCAGTTTTGCTTTAAAAAAACCTCAAAAGTGACTGTTAGGCCTCATACACATGGACGTCTGAGAAAAAATAAGCAAAACGTCAGGTCTGACGTTTTGGAAAAATCGGTGTTTTTTTGGCGTTTTGCATCGGCGTTAGTGAGCGTCAACGTCAATAGGCAGTTTTTAAAAAAAATCAGTCCTCTGCTATTTTTCAACCTAAAAATGTCGGTGTCAAAAAACGCCGGTTAACGCCGGTACGGTACGGTGAGCGGTTTGCCAAATAGCGTCAAAAAACACCAAAACGCTACAGCCTCAGAACGCACTGGTCCCGCGTTCTAGAAACAGCTCACTAACACCGACGCCCTCTACTGCTCAGAAACGTCAGCGTTTTTAGAGGGCCATTGAATAACATGGAGAGCTGCAAAAAACACCCCAAAAACGTGGCGTCAAAAAACGCCCGTGTGTATGAGGTCTTATAGGGAGCATCTAGAAGAGTTAACATCGCCTAAACACTACCCTGAAAGATTTATCTTTTGTCTTGAATTCCTTCTGAAATCTAATAGTAACGGAGAATCAGAATGCAGGGAGACAACAGGTAATACTCTGCCTTTTTTCTGGGCAACAGCTTTAGAGTCTATTTCCTTTGTTAATTCTAAACTCCAGGCAAAATTAATTAAATTCTTAAATCAATGAACATTATTAAGTGTATTTTTTAATGCAAGCCGTGTAAGTACATAGATCTGGTTTGGTTTCAGCCTCAGACAATCTTTGTACAGCAGAACTCAGATTTTGAAAGGGGGAAGCAGCACAATGAGCAAACCAGTTTTTGCTGCACTCAAGACTCATGCAGATAAGGGAGAGCAGAATGACGGAGAGATGAGCTCATCAATCTTCTGCTTCTCTTTCTCTCTCTTTTTAGTATAGTATCAAGAGCTTAAAGTAGAACTATAGGCAAAACTTTTTTTTTCATTTAGGATAGAGCAAGGGAGGGTTATAACCAATGTCAATTTATTTTCTTGCCACCTGTGTCCCATTGCAGAGATTTCCCTTCACTTCCTGTCTCATAACCAAACAGGAAGTGAGAGAAAATCCCTGTAAATCACGGGAATTTCTTGGGGACCCCCAGATCATCAAAACTAGTGTACCCATAGGAAGATTACTTTTCTGGGGACAACTCAAAATTGAAGTAATTTTTTTTCTTTCACTTTCAATGATAATGGTAAACAGGAGGCCAATAGAGAGACCATAGATACTATGTAACTATGACCAATAGAGAGGATGAATCTCCATAACTGGGGCACAGACAGCAATAAAATTGACAGATGTTCTAATTCCTCTCCCCTCATCCAAAACTAAAAAAAGTGTTGCCTTTAGTCATACTTTAAAAATGAAAGTATGCAGTATCCCGATTGCTCCTGTACAGAACAGGTCAAAAATCAGCCAGTTGGAGCCCTGAGCAAACTGGCTGCATATATGCATAGTTCAAAGGTCTTTTCAGAGTAAACTCAAACTACAGTATTGTATGAGAAAGAATTGCAAAACAAGTTATGGAAAACTGAGTTTGCTTTGGACAAAGTAGAGGACAGATAAAACCCCTGTAAGGTTTTTATTGCTTAAAATCCAATAAAAGAAGCAAAAGTTTAGTTTGTGGCAGCTGCTCACTTTTTTAGAATTTGGAGACAATTTCAGGCGTTGTACTAGAGACCACAGCTGGAAACTTGAGTTGGAGGAGGCTTAGAAAGGCACTGTTATTTTCTTATGGTTGTCTATATCCTGAGTAGATTCATCCTCTCTACAGTATTTGTCTGGGTGACCCATATCTCTTGGTCAAGAAATGGATGGAAAATCCAAAATTGTAAGCCCTCCAGAGAAGAAGCCTACCTATGGGAACACCTATTCCAGTACTAACTGATTTCCTCTTGCTTTTGAAAGAATCCCATTCACTTACTGGGGGGTCTCAAGGACACATTAAAATTCTAAATGTAGCCGCACATGGGAATCTCAAAAGCCTTAATCAAGGTATATTATACCAGACAGATCATGACGCCCACCACCATCTTCACTAGACATGTGCACTGCCAAAAAACATTTTTTTCCCGTTTTGGTGTCATTTGTTTTTTTTTTTTTTTCTTTTATCAGATCATTCGTTATGATCGGCATTCGTTATTTCGATAATTCGTAACTTCAGATGCATCCGAATTTGTTACATTCCATTCATATAGATGCAATATTTGTTATTTTGATAATTCGTAACTTTGGATGCATTCGTATTCGTTATGTTCAATTCGTTTAGATGCAGCATTCATTATTTCGAATAATTTGTAACTTCAAATAAATTCGTATTCGTTACATTCACCAACAGTTAGCCAAAGGAAATTCCAATACCTATAATTTAATAGTTTATAACTATTACTATAGTTATTATTATTATTTATTATTAATAAATAATACTAATAATAAAAAAACTATAATAATGGTTAATAATTTAATTATAATAGAAAATATGAGAAACTAAATTATCCGAATGTTTTTCGTTCTTTCAAATTTTCGTTCTTATTTTCGGATTTTCGTTCTTTCTGATTCTCGTTCTTATTTTTGGATTTTCGTTCTTTCTGATATTCGAGTTTTCAGACTTTCGTTCTTTCGAATTTTCATTCCTTTAGAACCTTTTTTTGTCGAAAAAATTTGTCAAATAGTCTTCCGTTAATTTGGAATGCATCCGAACTAACGGATATGCCAAATTTTGATGAAAAACAAATTCGGAACGAAATGAATTGCACATGTCTAATAAGTCTAGTAAGTAGCAGTAAGACCCTTTCACACTGAGGTGCTTTACAGGCACTATTTAGCTAAAAATAGTGCCTGCAAAGCGCCTCAAAAATCCCTCCTCATCCACCCCAATGTGAAAGCCAGAGTGCTTTCACACTGGGTCGGTGTGCTTGCAGGACGTTACAAAAAGTCATGCAAGCCGCATCTTTGGGGCAGTGTGGTGAGCGCTCCTCTACCGCCCCTGCCCATTGAAAACAATAGGGCAGCACTTCCGCAGCGGCTGCACACCGCCTTGGAAGCGCGGAGCACCGGTACTTTTAACACCATTTTAACCCCTTGTGGGGGACTACAAGCACACCACTCCTGCCGCCATATCGTCCGCTATAACATCGGTAAATCCCCGCTGAAGCTAGCGGGTTTTTACCACTAACGTCCCACCGCCCCAGTGTGAAAGTGGCTTAAGTCACATTCAAATAGACTTGTTCTGTAATGTTGAGGAAGTTTCTTATCTACAGAACCTCTAACATTGCAGAACAATTCTAGTTGAATGTGACTTACCTGACGGGGTCCTTAATCTCTCAATCCATAAACTTAAGAGGAAAATTGTGACTGAAGATATACTTTTTCCTCTTCTCTGCAAATCCAAAGATAAGCACACAAATTTCAAATCCAGCCTAAATCTCTTACAAGTGTCCTTTCTGCCGGACAAGTTAGCTTGGAGGGCATGGGGGGGTTCATTGCTCAGTAAGTGTCTTGCTTGAAGAGTGCAACTTTATTTTGTAATATTCTTATAGAATAACAGGTCAATGATGCATGAACTGGAATAAATATAGCAGAAGTCCCACATACTTGTGGGCCTCCTAGTTCCTAATTTATGACCAATATGCTTGAATGCATGGCCTGGAATTACTCTTTAGGCCTCATACACACGGGAGTATTAAAAAAAAAATCTGTGTTTTTTCTGCGTTTTGCATCGGCGTTAATGAGCATTAATGCGCGTTAGTGAGCATCGCCGTCAATAGGCATTTTTAAAAACAAAAAAAACATTCCTCTGCTATTTTTTAACCTAAAAACGCCAGCGTCAAAAACGCAAGTCAATGTCGGTACGGCGTTAGTGAGCGTTTTGCCGGCTCAGTGTCAAAAACGCTGAAGCGCTACAGCCTCGGAATGCGCTGGTCCCGCGTTCTATTTACAGCTCACTAACGTTGACACCCTCTATAGCTCAAAGATGTCAGCGTTTTTATGGGGCCATTGAATAATTTGGAGAGCTGCAAAAAACACTAAAAAACATGGCTGTAAAAAACTCCCGTGTGTATGAGGCCTAAAGGGTTAGTTCACCTTTACCAAAACATGGATAGAAATACAGATGATTAAGGTTGACTCTTGGGGAGGAAAGCACAAAAAAAAAGTTCAGGGGGTTTTCCTTTAAAATCCTTGCATGTTCTCCATGAATGGCCTTATGAATATCAATAAGGTTATTCATTTATCCATTACCTAGTAACCATTTCTGTATTTTTTTGAATTACAGATGCACCAATTAATTGAACGATCTTATATATGTTTTCCCCCCCCCCCCCCTCCAGTTTCTTAATTTCCTTGTCTTTTGTTTTTGTTTGGTATTGCAATCAATGAAATCATTCCCAGCTTTATTAGAAGGTTTTTAATAATTAATCCTAAATGCAGAAATATGATATGAACGTTTATATAACAGGTTCCTGGTTTGCTGCTATTTTGGATGGAAGTGGCAAGGGGCAGAGCGGTTTCATGATTCTTCACGAATTCCTCCCCCTTCCCTCAGTCACTTCCGGGTTCAGATCTTTTAAGTCACTACTGGTCCGGTCCCGTCACGTGACTTGACAAAGCGGAAGACGAGAAACATGTTGTCACGCTGACCGGACCACGTCTGTGACACCTGCAGCTGTCCATCTCTCCAGCCGTGTCATTCATCGTAGCCACTCTGTCGTTCCACGGCCCCAGCTGACGCACAGCCCGATGAGTGATGTCATCAAGCAGTGTCACATGCCCATCCTTCGGTCCAGTTGTTTGTACCGGTCATCCAGCCATTTAGCTTTGCCTGGGTTTCAACATCTTCAATGCAGCTGCCCCGGGGACCCTTCCACCTGGTACCGCCTGCCAATCGGCTATGGTTTTATCAACATTTGGCAGACTGTGGATTTATTGATTACCTGCGGTGATTTTATGTAAGTTTTTAATCTCAATAAATTTATGCACTTTGAACATTAGACCGGGCATTGCCTGGTTATTGTAGCTCAATATTGAGCGCTGTTTCTACCAACACAGTTGATCTCTTCTTGCTGGATTTTAAGCTCTCTGCACACAAGCACCTTAAAGGACCCACTACACCTTTACCAAAAGATAGATAGAACCCCACCCCCAACTCACTTATACTTACCTTTTCTGCTCTCCCTCCCTTGTGCCCCATTTTTAACCACCTGACTGTTCTGTTGTCTCCACTGCAGGTGGCGCTCAACAGCAGCAGCAGTGCAGAGGGAGAGGAAGTCAGGAGGAAAATATTTCCTCTATGGTTTCCTGAGTCCCTGGGGCAGCAATCCGATTGGAAGCTGGTCGCCCATGTGACTCTGGCAGTCATCTTACATATGGCAGAGTCTATGTAATACCCTGGCCCCTGTGTTTGGTGTGCATTTGCATGTGGGTAGTGTAGGGACAGGTCACCCTTCTTGCCAGGGACAGTATTAGTGGGAAGTACTAGATGAGTAGGGAAGGCTTCTGGCTCTGAACTCTCCTTGGACACCTTCCCATTTGGTTCTCAGAATGGCCAGGCTGCAATCCGCCTCTCCAGACAGATGTTGTCAGTTCGGCTGAAACTTACTCTACTACGCAATGCTGGTCTCCGTGAGTTTTCCCAGTTGGTCCTCCCCCCACTGAGTTGTTGTGAACTATTTGCCTTTACTTAAATACAAGTTCCACCATAATTTTGTGCCCCCCCTCCCCCTTGCTTGGTGCAAAAACTGTCCTAGCTTGGTAAGTGT
>BLSH010023537.1:535339-557615 GCA_018402905.1 Glandirana rugosa
CGCTCAACAGCAGCAGCAGTGCAGAGGGAGAGGAAGTCAGGAGGAAAATATTTCCTCTATGGTTTCCTGAGTCCCTGGGGCAGCAATCCGATTGGAAGCTGGTCGCCCATGTGACTCTGGCAGTCATCTTACATATGGCAGAGTCTATGTAATACCCTGGCCCCTGTGTTTGGTGTGCATTTGCATGTGGGTAGTGTAGGGACAGGTCACCCTTCTTGCCAGGGACAGTATTAGTGGGAAGTACTAGATGAGTAGGGAAGGCTTCTGGCTCTGAACTCTCCTTGGACACCTTCCCATTTGGTTCTCAGAATGGCCAGGCTGCAATCCGCCTCTCCAGACAGATGTTGTCAGTTCGGCTGAAACTTACTCTACTACGCAATGCTGGTCTCCGTGAGTTTTCCCAGTTGGTCCTCCCCCCACTGAGTTGTTGTGAACTATTTGCCTTTACTTAAATACAAGTTCCACCATACTTATTGCCCCCCCCCCCCCTTGTTTGGTGCAGAACTGTCCTAGCTTGTTAAGTGTATTTTTGTTTAATGTGATTAAAAATACAATTTTTTGGTTTCATAATTTCGTACTTTGTATTGATATGTTTTATCTCTCTAGCGTCCCTCACCTCCTGAAGAAGCAGGGTGTCTCCACGAAAGCTGTCAAGATACAGAGAGACTGCCTACCCATGGAAGACACCCTATTCATCATATTGTTGTAAATTTTGTACTTTTGTGAAATGTTTGGTGTCTGTCAATCAATGGGAGCTTTCTGAGGGAGGTCTTTTTTATAAAGATAATTTATAAACAATCTTATGCATGTTGTAATAATAAAGGTTTATTGACTTTATATTAAGTGTTTCCTGTTGGCACCTCAAAGGTTTGTCTTGTTCTTCTAATTTTTTGACCAAAAATATCATCCGTTGCATATGCCAGAAAAGGCCTTGGCACCTTCACCACTGTGGCACTGTCTGCCATGCATTCAACACTCAGGGAACTGACCTTGAATGTGGCTTCCCTGAAAGAACAGGTGTCCACACTTCAATGGGATTTGGCCCCTTCCCTTGAGGGCGAGAATCCACTACAGAGGGAACCAGAGGAAGACTGCAAGTGCTGGCGGTGTGGTCGTTATGGGCATGTGAGCAAGAACTGTGGTAGGCCTGACATTAAAAGCACACACAGGCTGCCGTTAAACTAGCACAGTGATGTCTGCTCTTGTCAATAGACTGGAGGTCCCATGTCTAATTGACATTGGGTCGGAAGTCACAGTCATGGAGTATGATTTCCACATTCATCGGTTCAGGACCAACTAGACCCCTTCTGCCCTAAAGGAGCCAATAACTTGCCCAAACTGGTGGGAGGTATCACCTGGGTGAAGATCCAGATTGACAACTAAGTTGTAGATTGGGTAGGCGTGGTAGTGACTCGTGGCCCAGTCAGCTCCTCAGTGTCCATTGTTCTGGGCATGAACGTGTTAAAGGACTTGGACATGCCCCGCTTGCTAGCCAAGTTTCAACATTCCGGCCAGCAGTCATAGGGCTGTGGTCTATGAGCAGTATGGCTCAACTTCATCCGAGCTTGTGAAGCTCAACAGAGGGCAGCCAGGAAGAAGCGTGAGCAGGTCTGGGTTGTCTGTAAATCCCTAAACAGAAGCTACCACTGCCCCTCCTTCAGGAAATAGTCTGGTCCCTCTCCATAGGGGCCCACAAGAGACTGCAAGGGGCCACCGTGATAATAGAACTTCAAGCAGCCATAGCCTCGTTGGATGAGTTAAATACAAGTTACTGTTGGAACAGCTGGACATTCCTTTGCAGGACTTTCCCCTGCCACAGCAAAGGATGTTACACCAACTGTTAGAGAAGCACCTTCTGGTCTTTGCTGACAGCCCAAAGGACTATGGGTACACAGAGGCTATTGACCACCCAATTCAAACAGGGGGCATTCCACCAATCCGGGAGCAATACCATCACATTCCCCCAGCTCCGTGCCAGGAGGTCAAGGTTTTGCAACATGCTGCAAAGCAGGGTAGTCTGGGAAAGCTGCAGCCCTTGGGCTGTGCCAGTGGTGAATGCCCAATGCCCCTAGCACCTTCCAACACTTAATGGAAAAGTTCCTGGGGGACTTCAACTTTGAGACTGTGCTAGTCTACTTGGACAATATCATCATTTTCTCCAAGACTTCTGAGAAACACATCTAACACTTGGACTGGGTGTTGGTGAAAAATACCAAAAATAAAAGATGCAGCAAACTGGAACCCAAGTGGGATTGTACCCCCTATCGGGTGGAAGGAAAGTCCTTCCCTCCAACTCCAGTGTATGATGTAGTCTTGGAAGAAACTAACCCCATTAAGAGACGTCTTCACCATAACCTGCAGAGGCTATGTGTGCTGAGTGTTGACTGCTCCACCAAGCCAGCTGGAGGCAGAGAGCTCTTCAGCTATGCGGATATCCCACCAGTACAGGGGGTGTCTGAGGAATGGTACATGCACCCTCTCCTAATGGAGCCCCCTGACACTTCCCCAGCACTAAGAGCACAGACAGTCCAGCCACCCCAGAGAGTACTGCGGACTATCCAGAAAGAGTTGATTTTGGGCCAGAGTGAAGAGGGTATGGAATATGTGTATAGTCCTCATGCTCCTGCGGCCCTGGAACCTCAACCAGAATATGATGACCTGCAGCCTGACTCCCCAGGGGGCCCTGTTGCTTGTTGCGCTGTGCGGTCCAATTAATGTCAACATTGTGCAAGATACTCTGATTATGTTGTTTGAATTTTCTCCTGCTGTGCCCAAACCATGTTTATTGTGTTGCTCATGTTATTTACGGTGTTGCAATGCCAAAAAGGGGGAAAGTGTAGGTAGGTGCAGCCTGTTGTCTTGACTGCAGGTGGTGCTCAGCCACAGTGGCAATGCAGAGGGAGAGGAAGTCAGGAGGCACATGGTTCCTCTATGATTTCCTGAGTGACTGGGACAGTGATCCGATTGGATGGCGGTCACCCATATGACTCTGACAGCTATCTTAGGTGTGGCAGAGTCTATTTATGACCCTGGGTCCAGAGTTTGGCATGCATTCGTGTGTGGGTAGTGTAGGGACAAGTTACCTATCTGTCAGAGACAGTATTAGCAGCAGGGAAAGGTCCCAGAGGGGTAGGGGAAGTTTAGGGCTCTGCACTCTCCTTGGACACCTTCCCGCTTGGGTTGGGAGCGGCCGCATTCCGCACCTCCAGACAGACACTGTCAGTTTGGTTGAAGCCTGCTCTGCTGCACGCTGTTGGTCTCTGTGAGTGTTCCCGGTCATGCCTCCTCCCACCAAGTTGTTGTGAACTGTTTATCTTTACTTCAATATAAGTTCTACCATTTGCACCTGGACCATGCTGTGGTTACTTTTGGTAAGTGGATGAACACTAGGTTTTAATTTTAAAAGTGTCTGGACTCCGAAGGTAGACCTGTCCCATACAGTCATTGTTGTCTGTATAAACCTTTCAGAATCTCTATTTCTAGCATAATAAAATGAAAGGAGAACTCTCATTTTTTGCTGTGAGGAACACAAACTACTCTCAGACTCATAAATTAGAAAACACTCTCCGCTTTTCTGATGCTTGCAAATATAAATACTTTCCAATGTCTATTGAAGTCCAAGCATGTTTTTGGACTGAGTGTATAATCCTAGAGAAAATCTGCACAAATACAAGAACATCCAAACGCCATACAAATAGGATCCTTAGTGAAAATTATACTCAGGACCCGAGCTCTACAAGGCAGGAATACTAACCACCATACAACCATAGACAGTCATCTAATGTTATCAGTGATACGTAGATCATCTCAACCTTACCTTGTACTCCTCTGGTATGAAATCACACGGAGGCATTTTTGGTTTCTCATTGCTTGATAAATACCTGAAAGAAACTATTGACTATAATCAGTGTCAGCATGAGAGTATTATTCAAAATATACTGGCAGAAGATATAAAACATAGTAGTAGTAATACAAAAAGACGACAATTTGTTTTAAGTATAACTAAACAAAACTTTTTATTTTTAGTTTTGGATTGGGTGGAAAGGGATCAAATTTTATTGCTGTCTGTGCCCCCCATTAGGGGGACTCACCCTTTCTATTTGCCCTGTTTACCATTAATACCAAAAGTGAAAATAAAGTAAAATAAAATTCCAAATTTACACCAGGGGTGGGAAGGATTGGACAATCTCATGATCACTGTGATTGGCTGTCACAGTGGTCACATTATCAGTAGCCAGTACCGCTGGCTAACAATCATTAGTGGAGACCGAGAGTGAGAGCTGTCTTTGACAGCTTGGCCACTATGCTGGGAGCGTTCAATGAGCATGTCCTCAGTGCAAAAAGCTCTGCCAATCCTTTGACGTATATGTGCGGCATGTGGGGGTTAAAGCCCAACCTCTTTGTCGCTGCACATACAGTGGGAAAAATAATTATGTGATCCCCTGCAGATTTTGTAAGTTTGCCCACTTACAAAGAAATGAAGGGTCTATAATTGTTATCTTAGGTGTATTTTAAATTATAGAGACAGAATATCAATCAAAAATCCTGAAAAAACACATAAAACAAATGCTATAAATTGAGTTGCAGTTCAGTGAGTAAAATAAATATTTGACCCCCAAGCAAAACATGACTTAGTACTTGGTGGCAAAACCCTTGTTGGCACAGAGGTAAGACATTTCTTGTAGTTGGTGACCAGGTTTGCACACTCAGGAGGGATTTTGGTCCACTCTTCTTTACAGATCTTCTCTAAATCCTTTGGGTTTCTTGGCTGTCTCTTGACAACTCGAAGTTTCAGCTCCCTCCATAAATTTTCTATAGGATTAAGGTCTGGAGACTGACTAGGCCACCTCATGACCTTAACTACTTCCCGCGAACCGCCGTAAATAAACGGCCGCCGCTTTAAGTGAATGGTATCGGCATATAGCCTGCAGCTGCAGGCTATATCCCGGTACCGTTTTTTAGAGCGGGCGGTCGGCTATCCGGCAATAGCAGCCGATCCGGCTCGGGAGCCGCTCGGTCCTTATCCCCGGGGCGGGAGGGGACATCCCACCTTCTGCTGCCTTCCGTCACTCTTCTCCGGCCTCCCTTCCCACCGGGAGACCAGAGCTCTCATCCGGCACGTCCGCCGGCTAGAAGGAGACCTGAAGGAATCTAGAATCGGCTCCAATCGGGTCTCCTTTGTCAAATTCCGGAAGTGATGTCACAACGTCAGTTTACTCAATGGCCAATGGCGCCGGTTTTAAAAAAATGACAGTATTCAGAATCGCCATTTTTGGCGATCTGAATACTGTGAAGTGCAAAGGGATGGGCATGGGGATGTTTACATTCCTTGTGATAGCAATAAAAGTGATCAGATTTTTTTTCTAAAGGAACAGTGTTAAAAATAAATAAATAAAACAATTTTTTTTTAAAGCGCCACCATCCCCGCGAGCTTGCACAGCAAAGAAAATGCATTCGTAAGTCGCGCCCGCATATGAAAACGGTGTTCAAACCACACATGTGAGGTATCGCCGCGATCGCCAGAGTGTGAGCAATAGTTATAATATAAGACCTCCTCTGCACCTCTAAACTGGTAACCGTTAAAATTTTTTAAAGCGTCGCCTATGCAGATTTTTAATTACAGGAGTTTGTCGCCATTTCGCGAGTGTGCGCAATTTTCAACCGTAACATGTGTGGTATCTATTTACTCGGCGTAACATCCTCTTTCACAACATACAAACAAAATTGGGCTAACTTTACTGTTGTCTTATTTTTTAACTCAAAAAAGTGAAATTTTTCCAAACAAATCGCGCTTGAAAGACCGCTGCGGAAATACCGTGTGACAAAAAGTATTGCGACGATCGCCATTTTATTCTCTAGGGTGTTTGAAAAAAATATATATAATGTTTGGGGGTTCTAAGTAATTTTCTAGCAAAAAAAACAAAACTGTTTTTAACTTGTAACCAACAAATGTAAAAAAGGGCTCCGGTGGGTAAGTAGTTAATGTGCTTCTTCTTGAGCAACTCCTTTGTTGCCTTGGTGGTATGTTTTGGGTCATTGCCATGCTGGAAGACCCATCTACGACCCATCTTCAGTGTTCTGGCTGAGGGAAGAAGGCTCTCATCCAAGATTTTACAATACACGGCCCCATCCATTGGTCCCTCAATGCAGCAAAGTTGGCCTGTGCCTTTAACCGAGAAACAGCCCCATCGTTTCCACCTCTGTGTTTGATTGTAGGGATGGTGTTTTTTGGGTCATAGACAGCATTTTTCTTCCTCCAAACACAGCGTCTCATCTGACCACAGCACTTTCTCCTAATCCTTCTCTGAATCATTTAGAGGTTCACTGGCATGACTATACATATTAATACAAGTTTAGGATCCAATCACTTTGCATAGCAAAGTATCCTATTGACAATCATTCCATACATAATGTAGCAATGATAACGTAACGTAGGTCCCCTCAATCTCCAGTGGTCCTCCTCTCCCTGTATACTTGGAAACACATCTAATAGTCAGCCACCCCATGAGCATCAGATGCCGTTGAGGGCTTATCCAGCCACTTTGCCCAAACTTTATCATACTTGCTAGGGCATCCCCTATTCGCGTAGGTGTCTCTGTACAATGGGAGATTGTTGTTGACCAATTGTTTCAGGTATAGAAGCATGGGGGAAGATGATTTCTTCCAATGCATAGCAATGGCTTGTCTCGCATAGAATAATGTAGTACTAACCATCACTCGCTCTGACAATAAAGGGAGAATAGCTTCCACCGGACCCAACAAACATACAGACATTGAAACCGACAGAGGGGCAAAATGCATTTAAAAAAGTTATAAATTGTTTTTTCATTTTAACCACTTCAGCCCCGGAAGGATTTACCCCTTTCCTGTCCAGAACACTTTTTGCGATTCGGCACTGCGTCGCTGTAACTGACAATTGCGCGGTCGTGCAACGTTGCAACCAAATAAAATTTGTGGCCTTTTTTTCCCACAAACAGAGCTTTCTTTTGGTGGTATTTGATCACCTCTGCATCATTTCTGATCGCCGCTATAAACAAAAGAAGAGCGACCATTTTGCAAAAAAAAAAACAAATTTCTTACTTTTTGCTAAAATTCAAATCCAAAAAAAAAAAAAATATAAAAAAACATTTTTTTCACCGATTTTGGCCGATTTATATTCTTCCTCATATTTGTGATAAAAAAAAAATCACAATTGGCATTTATTGATTGGTTTGCGCAAAAGTGGCCGCGTTTACGGATGATGAGAATTCATTTCTGGGTTTAATTTTTTACTAGTAATAGCGGCGTTCTGCGATTTTTAGCGGTACTGCGATATTGCAGCGGACATGTCGGACATTTTTGACACTTTTTTGGGACCAATGACATTTATTCAGCAATCAGAAATGTAAATGTCCACTGATTACTGTATAAATGTAATTGGCAGTGAAGGGGTTAACCTGGGGGGGGGAGAGCTAGGGGTTAACTGTGTTCCCTGGGTGTGTTCTTACTGTGGGGGGGTTGGGCTACCATGGGCATGCAAGATCTAACTGATCCCAGTGACAGGGATCAGTAGATCTCCCATGCCCGCACTAACAGAGCGGGGAACCGCCGTGTTTACATCGGCGGTTCCCCGCTCTTTGCCTGTGGCCGCTCATCGCGGCTCGCCGGCGGACATTGGGTCCGCCCGAGCCGCGGGCACACTCCTCAGGAGTGCGGTGGGCGCGCGCCCCCTAGCGGCCGTTCGCAGATTGCCGTCTTTTTATGGCGATTCGCGCACAGCAACCCGACTGCCGCCGTGAAAACACAGTAGGCGGTCGGGAAGTGGTTAACTGACAATTGTGCAGTTGTGCGATGTTGTATCAAAACAAAATTGACGTCCTTTTTTCCCACAAATAGAGCTTTCTTTTTGGTGGTATTTGATCACCTCTGCGATTTGATTTTTGTTTTTTATGTAGCGCCCTCTTAGTTTGGGTACTAGTGAGTGTATATAGTTTTTGGCTCTCTCTGCTTAACAGGAGAGCTGACAGGTACATTTATATGCTGTCTGCTTATCAGAGAGTCTGATTTGAGTAAGGTCTGCTCGGTGTGCTCTGGTGCTGATTCATGTGGTCTGAAGAGCTTTACCCTGTCCAGTAGTATGGGTCCTTATTGGACAGAGGGAGAAAACCTCAGCCAGTGACAGCAGGTGTATTTGGAGGTGGTTCTGACCAGCTAGCAGGGGAGTGGTGCCCCACTGCATCTTGGGTGAACACCTTCATATAAAAGGGAGCACATGGGCTCAAGGTTAGGAGTCCCAGCCCACCCAAGCCTGAGGGGTGGAGGTGTGTGTTTAGCTCCTGGCTGCTAGGCCCGAGGGCTTATCCAGGAGGCTGCCGGCTGCTAGGCCTAGTCAAGGCCTATCCGGATACTGAAGCTGCAACCCACAGTTCATTGAAAGCTGACAGAGGGAGGATGTCCTTGGATTCGGTCTGATACTGCAGTGGCAAAGTGTCACTTGGAAGTTGGCAGAGAGAGGGCTACCGACTGTCCCAGGACATGGTGTGAGTACAGATCTGTGAGAGGACCCTTGAGACTGTGTGCTAGAATTTTCCCCTGCCCTCATATCAGCTTAATTGGGTGTGCCAGCTAGAAAGGAGACACTGGAGAGTGTCTTGAAGAACAGAGTCCAGCTTCTGTCCTTACTACTTAACAAGGGACCTGTTCTGCTAAAGTCAGCTAAGTCAGCCTGCCATAAAGTGCCTTGGTAGTCTGCTACATTGAGTTAGAAAGGAGACACTGGCTAGTGTCTTGAAGAAACAAAGTCCTGCATGTCCTTTGTTGCTTAAAGATGGACTTGTTTCACTGGAGTCAGTCTGCTGTGTGAAACCACTGACTGCCTGCTATACAGAGCCTAGGGAGAATTTGTCCTCATTTAAAGTCAGTTACTTGGAGTATCCCATACCTATCCTTCTCCTATCCAAGTTCAACAAATAAAGCATTGAAAATGCATCCCCTAGACTGGTCATTGGAAACAAGCAGGATTGTGTGTGCACCTGGCTGTTGAAAATGCCAAAGTGATTGGCTGCAGAATAATCAGAGGGAGGCTCGGGAACAAATACAAATTTCATTAGCAGCTCCTTCAGGGGTACTGCTACATTCACGCTATAAACAACCAAAGAGCGACAATTTTGAAAAAAAAACAAAACAATATTTCTTACTTTTTGCTATAATACATATCAAAAAATATAAAATAAAAAAAAAAACAGATGTATTCATCAGTTTAGGCTGATATGTATTCTTCTACATATTTTTTGGTGAAAAATTGAAATAAGCGTTTATTGATTGGTTTGCGCAAACGTTATAGCGTTTACAAACGATGAGAATTCATTTATGGCGTTATTTTTTTTTACTAGCAATGGCGATGATCTACGATTTTTAGCGGACTGCGATATTGTGGCGGACAGATCGGACACTGTGTAAATGTCACTGTCAGGGAAGGGGTTAACACTAGGGGGCAATCAAAGGGTTAAATGTATTCCTTGTCACAGTGTTCTAACTGTATGGGGGCTGGGATGAGTGGGGGCGGAGAGTGATCGCTGCTCCCATATACTGGGAGCATATGATCACTCTCCTCTCCCCTGTCAGAACGGGGATCCATTTGTTCACACTCACAGATCCCATTCTGTCACTGCCGGGGAGCGATCCCGGGTAGTCGGCGGACATCAAGTCCGCCTCACCCGCTGATTGGCTCCCCGCTACACAATGAGTGGGCACGCCCACAACACACGCTCCTGTGCCCACCACCAGGTGAATGCAATTTGCGCAGTGGAGACATACTGCCACCGTCAAATGACAGCGGGCGGTTGGGAACTGGTTAATGAGTGAAATAAGTATTTGATCCCCCATCAATCAGCAAGATTTGTGGCTCCCAGGTGTCTTCAATACAGGTAACGAGCTGAGATTAGGAGCGCTCTCTTAAGCCTTGTACACACGGGACGACGATCGTATACAACAGGTCGTACGAATGACCATTGTATGCGAAATCGATCGTTCGTACGCGCGATTAGAACAGCCGACATACGACGGTCGTACAACGGGAGTTGTATGAGCAAACTAGAAAACTTGGTCATACCAACAAGCGCACATACGACCGTTGTATCGTGTGTACAGAGCAGTTGGTACAACAAGTTGTATTGTGCAAAACACGCATGCTCAGAAGTCAGGAACGGCCGGATGCTAATTACATGCACCTGAACGTTCTTTCTTTGGTGGTACGACCGTGTAGTGCAGTCAGTATGCTAGATACAACAGCCAACATACGATTTGAGACGATCGTAAGTACAACCGTCGTCCCGTCAGAGGAGAACTGGGTGAAAGTGTTGTGGTCAGATGAGACCAAAATAAAGCTCTTTGGCATCAACTGAACTCGCTGTGTTTGGAGGAGGAGGAATGCTGCCTATGACCCCAAAAACACCATCCCCACCATCAAACATGGAGGTGGAAACATTATGCTTTGGGGGTGTCTTTTTGCTAAGGAGACAGGACAACTTCACTGCATCAAAGGGATGATGCACTGGGCCATGTACCCTCAAATCTTGGTTGAGAACCTCCTTCCCTCAGCCAGGGCATTGAAAATGGGTCAAGGATGGGTATTCCAGCATGACAATGACCCAAAACACACGGCCAAGGAAACAAAGGAGTGGCTGAAGAAAAATAATCAAATAAAATTGATGTCCTTTTTTTCCCCACAAATAGAGCTTTCTTTTGGTGGTATTTGATCACCTCTGCGGTTTTTATTTTTTGCACTATAAACAAAACCAAGAGCGACAAACAATATTTTTTACTTTTTGCTCTAATAAATATCCAAAAAAAAATTATTCATTGGGTTTGGCCGATTTATATTCTTCTACATATTTTTGGTAAAAAAAATCGCAATCTCCGTTTATTGATTGGTTTGCGCAAAAGTTATCGCGTCTACAAACTATGGGAATTGATTTATAGCGTTTTTATTATTATTTTTTTTTTTTACTAGTAATGGCGGTGATCTGCGATTTTTATCAGGACTGCGATATTGGGGGGGACATGTCGGACATTTTTGACACATTTTTGGGACCAATGACATTTATACAGCGATCAGAAATTTAAATGTCCACTGATTACTGTATAAATGTCATTGGCAGTGAAGGGGTTAACCTGCAGGGGGCAGTGAAGGGGTTAACAGTGTTCCCTGCTGTGTTCTAACTGTGGGGGGGATGGGTTGGCTGGGACATAACAGATCTAACTGATCCCAGTGACAGGGATCAGTAGATCTGCTTGTCCCCCTCTCACAGAACGGGGAACCGCCGTGTTTACATTGGCGGTTCCCCGTTCTACAGCTTTGTAGGCGATCGCGGGTCAGGAGCGGATATCGAGTCTGCCCAACCCACGGGCACGCCCACGCCGCCGCCGCATGTGAGTGCGCGCAGGGGGCGTGTAAAGGGGCGGACGTCCATGGACGTCCACCCGGAGATTCAGATCCGCGCTGTAGACGTCTTTCTTCTATAGCGCGGATCTGTAAAGGTTAAGGTCCTGGAGTGGCCTAGCCAGTCTCCAGACCTTAATCCCATAGAAAATATGTGGAGGGAGCTGAAGGTTCCAGTTACCAAATATCAGCCTCGAAACCTTAATGACTTGATCCCTCCTGAGATGTGCAAACCTGGTGGCCAACTACAAGAAATGTCTGACCTCTGTGATTGCCAACAAGGGTTTTAGCACTAAGTCATGTTTTGCAAAATACTTATTTCACTCATTAAAATGCAAATAGAACTTTTTTGAAATGCGTTTTTCTGGATATTTTTGTTATTTTGTCTCTCACTGATAAAATAAACCGACCATTACAATTATAGACTGATCATTTCTTTGTCAGTGGGCAAACGTACAAAATCAGCAGAGGATCAAATACTTTTTTCCCTCACTGTATGGCTGTGAAAGTTGGACCATAAGGAATGCCGAAGAATTGATGTTTTTGAACGATGACGTTGGAGAAAACTCTTGAAAGTCCCTTAGATGGCAAGAAGATCAAAGCAGTCAATCCTGAAGGAAATGAACCCTGAATATTCACTGGAAGGACAGATCCTGAAGCTGAAACTCGAATACTTTGGCCACCTAATGTGAAGAGAGGACTTGGAAAAGACCCTGATGCTGGGAAACATGGAAGGAAAAAGGATAAGAGGACGACAGAAAACAAGATGGATAGAAAGCATCATCAAAACACTGAACATGAAGTTAAGCAAGCTCCCAGAGACAGTGGAGGACAGAAAAGCCTGGCGCGCTATGGTCCATGAGATCACGAAGAGTCAGACACGGCTAAACAACTGAACAACAACAATTAAAAAAAACAACAACCCAACAACAATGTAATATTAAATATAGAGCTAAATTCATTTATCTTTTATAACTGCCTGAGGTTCATCTTTAACCACTTGCCGACCGCCAACCGCAGGTTGACGGCGGCAAAGTGGCTCGTTATCGCAAATCGCCGTCATACGACGGCGGCTGCGATAGCGCGCACTGTGAGCGCGCGCGCGCTGCCGGAGGCGCGCCCGCGCGCTCACTGTGTTCGGGGAGGGCCAGGGAGCGGGTGCGGCGGCTTCGATTGCCGCCGGCTACCCGCGATGGCCCCCCCGGAGCGAGTGAGCGGAGGTCCGTGTATGTAAACACGGACCTCCGCTCTGTGTGAGGGGGAAGGGCGATGATCACAGCCTTCCTTTACGTGAAGGCTGTGACCACTTCCCTTCTCCTGTTAGGGCAGTCCCCCCACAGTTAGGACACGCCCAGGGAACATAGTTAACCCTTAGAGCGCCCCCTGCAGGTTAACCCCTTCACTGCCAATGACATTTACACAGTAATCAGTGCATTTTTATAGCACTGATCGCTGTATAAATGCCAATGGTCCCAAAAAAGTGTCAAAATGGTCCGACATGTCCGCCCCAATATCGCAGTACCGCTAAAAATCGCAGATCGCCGCCATTACTAGTAAAAAAAAAATAAATAAATAAAAACCCCAAAAATGAATTCTCATCCTCCGTAAACACGACCACGTTTGCGCAAACCAATCAATAAACGCCGATTGCGATTTTTTTTTATCGCAAATATGAGGAAGAATATAAATCGGCCAAAAACGGTGAAAAAAATGTTTTTTTATATTTTTTTTTTTTGGATTTGTATTCTAGCAAAAAGTAAAAAATTTGGTTTTTTTTTGCAAAATTGTCGCTCTTCTTTTGTTTATAGCGGCGATCAGAAATGACGCAGAGGGGATCAAATACCACCAAAAGAAAGTTCTATTTGTGGGAAAAAAAGGACACAAATTTCGTTTGGGTACAACGTCGCACGACCGCGCAATTTTCAGTTAAAGCGACGCAGCGCCGAATCGCAAAAAGGGCTCCGGTCCTAAAGCTGGAAATCCTTCCGGGGCTGAAGTGGTTAACCACTTGTCGACCGCAGTGTGACGGCAACAGAGTGGCTCGTTATCGCAAACCACTGTCATAACTAGTGCTGTGAGCTCACTGTATGCGGGGGGTCCGAGGAGCGGGTAGGGTGGACTCGATCGCCGCTGGCTACCCGCGATGGCCCCCCTGCAGTGAAAGAACGGAGGTCCATGTAAGTAAACACGGATCTCCGTTCTGTGAGAGGGGGAAGGGCGGTGATCACAGCCTTCCTCTATATAGAAGCTGTGATCATCCCCTTTCCCCAGCCAGGGCAGTCCCCCCACAGTTAGAACGCCCAGGGAACACAGTTAACCCTTAGAGCGCCCCCTGCAGGTTAACCCCTTCACTGCCAATGGCATTTATACAGTAATCAGTGCATTTTTATAGCACTGATCGCTGTATAAATGCCAATGGTCTCAAAAAAGTGTCAAAATGGTCCGACATGTCTGCCGCAATATCGCAGTGCCGCTAAAAATGGCAGATCGCCGCCATTACTAGTAAAAAAAAAAAACCCCAAAAATGAATTCTCATCGTCCGTAAACGCGGGACTTTTGCGCAAACCAATCAATGATTGCCGATTGCAATTTTTTTTTACAAAAAATATGAGGAAGAATATAAATCATCCAAAACCAGTGGAAAAAAATGTTTTTTTATATATTTTTTTGGATTTGTATTTTAGCAAAAAGTAAGAAATTTGTGGTTTTTTTGCAAAATTGTCGCTCTTCTTTTGTTTATAGCAGCGATCAGAAGTGACGCAGAGGGGATCAAATACCACCAAAAGAAAGCTCTGTTTGTGGGATAAAAAGGACGCAAATTTCGTTTGGGTAGAACGTAGCACGACCGCGCAATTGTCAGTTAAAGCGATGCAGTGCCAAATCTCAAAAAGTGCTCTGGTCCTAAAGTGTGAAATCCTTCTGGGGCTGAAGTGGTTAAAGTATAGGCAAATCTATCAGGTTTTTATTGCTGTCTGTACCCCTGTTATATAGATTTACCCTCTCCATTTGTCCTGTTTACTGTATCACCCAGACTGAAAGCAAAAGAAAAGCCCAAATTTTGGGTTGTCACCAGAATAGGAATATAAATCTTGGGGACTCTAGTTCAATCCCCCCCCCCCAAAAAAAAACAAACAGATAAGAACTGACATGGGGTTATAGCTAAGGTGACCAGATTTTTAAAATGAAATCCGGTAACATATTTTTTCTTTTTTTACTAGTAATGGTGGCAATCAGTGACTTATAGCGGGACTGAGCTATTGTGGCGGACAAATCGAACACTAAGTGACACTTTTGACACTTTGTGGGAACCAGTGATCAGTGCTAAAAATATGCACTGTCACTGTACTAATGACACTGGCTGGGAAAGGGTTAACATCTGGGGCAATCAAAGGATCACTCCGCTGGGCAAGGCAAGGAGATAGGCAGGCAGGTGGCTGGCTGGAACTTGAGCCAAGGCAGAAGAACATGTGAGCGGAATGGGCATGCTCCCAAAACGAAGAAATTGTCCCTCCACTCCGACCAGCAGATGATCATCAGAAAGGGGCACAGATAATGGAAAAATACACCCCACTAGGCCAGTAGGAGCGGCGGAGCGAGAGCTTGTAATTCAGAATTTTTTTTTTTATTTCTGCACTGACTGTCTTTTGAAATCCAATCCGGGGACAGACTTGGTCCGGGGACAGTGCCTTCAGTCTGGGGACTGTCCCCAGAAACCGGGGAGATCTGCTCACCCTAGTTATAGCTCTCCCTTACTCTGACCAAAAAGAGAAAAAAAAGTTTTGGCTTTAGTTTTACTTCAAGCAAACTTTCCTTTCATTGAACATGAAGCGCTGTCCTTGGACTTCAGACATTTTTTTTCTCTTTGCCTGGAAAGGCTTGTGTTTGTTCAATCCATAGAAAAGCTATTTATTGTTAGAAATAAAAAGTAACTCCGGCAGGCAGAAGACAAAGGCCGCTGGTTCTGTTATAACAGGAGAGGAGGAATAACGCTGATCAGAAGAGTCACAGTGTTCATGAAATGTTCCAGAATATGCAGTTCAGTAAATAAACACTTATATTGCAGCTTACTAAACATTGGATGTGGTGGCAGCATTCGTTTTCTTTTTTAGGCCGTTTTTCCCCTCTGTTTATACCTTGTGATCTGGCCAGTAACACACCTCCTGTATTAGAGTGTCCCCACTCTGGATAAAGGAGTACAGGGGGCACATTTGGACATCAACATTGTCACTCTGGGGGGGGGGGTTGCTACACGGACTAGCAGATTTAAATACACTAACAAATTGAAGACAAACTCCAGCTAATATTTTATAACCGGTTACAGGAAACAGTCTTCTTCCCTTTGGGATAAAGGTTTTACATTAACCTCTTGTGGATCGCCCACTGTACATATACTGCGGCAGAGAACTTCCGGGTAGGGGGCGCACACACGCGCAATGCGACTGTGCTGTGATTAGACACAGCACTAGCGGATCAGGGGGTGCCGGCCAATAGATGTCCACTGGCACAGAAGGGAGATATGCCTATGTAAACAAGGGGGAAAGTGATGAATTTTGTTTGTATCCCTGCAAAGCAAGCAATAAAATCCACCATTTCCCCTAGGAAAAGCAGCACACACAGTAAACACAAACACTGGTTAGGCACACAGTTAACCCTTTGATCACCCTAGCTGTTTAACCCCTTCCCAGCTAGTGTCATTAGTACAGTGACAGTGCATATTTTAGCACTGATCACTGTATTAGTGTCTTTGGTTCTCACAAAGTGTCAGTTAGTGTCAGACTGTCCGCCACAATATTGCAGTCCCCTTATAAGTCATTGATCACTGCCATTACCTATATATAAAAAAAAAAAATCCAGTATATACAGTGGATAAAATAATTATTTATTCCCCTGCAGATTATGCAAGTTTTCCCGCTTATAAAGAAATAAAGCGTCTATAATTATTATCATAGGTGTATTTTAAATGATAGACAATATATCAACCAAAAATCCAGAAAAAAACACATAAAACAAATGCTATAAATTGAATTACAGTTCAGTGAGTAAAATAAGTATTTGATCCCCAAGCGAGACACAACTTAGTAGTTGGATGAGAATCCCTTGTTGGCAAGCACAGAAGTAAGACATTTCTTGTAGTTGGTTACCAGGTTTGCACATCTCAGGAGGGATTTTGGTCCACTCTTCTTTACAGATTTTCTCTAAATCCTTAAAACAGAGTTCCACCCAAAAGTTGGGGGGTGACCAGGGACCCTGTTTTCATGGGGTGCCAGGCCCACTTCCTCCCCTGGCACCACAGCTCAGGGAAGGAAGTTCACCTTCCCCTTTCCCTCTAGGCAAACTTCTGGGACACGTCACAGGTCCCAGAAGATACGCCGGCCAGTCACAAGGCGCAGCGCGACTCGCGCATGCGCAGTGCGTGCCCGGCTTTGAAGCCAAAGCTGGATGCCCACACCTGTGATGCCAGCACTGCAGAGAGGAGGGGGAGAGTAGCGAGCCCTCGGGCGACCGCATCGCTGGAGCGAGGGGCAGGTGAGTGTCCAATTATTAAAAGTCAGCAGCTACACTTTTTGTAGCTGCTGACTTTTACATGGGTGAACTCCACTTTAAGGTATCTTGGCTGTCTCTTGGCAACTCAAAGTTTCAGCTCCCTCCATAAATTTTCTAAAGGATTAAGGTCTGGAAACTGACGAGGCCACTCTAGTTTAGAGCTGTGTTTGGAGGAAGAAAAATGCTGACTAGGAACACAATCCCTACAGTCAAGCATGGAGATGGAAACATTATGCTTTGGGGCTATTTCGCTGCTAAAGGTACAGGCTGACTTTGTTGCATTGAGGGGCCAATGGACGGGTCCATGTATTGTTAAATCTTGGATGAGAACCTTCTTCCCTCAGCCAGAACACTGAAGATGGGTTATGGATGGGCCTTTCAGCCTGACAATGACCCAAAACATACCGCCAAGGCAACAAAGGAGTGGCTCAAGAAGAAGCACATTAAGGTCATGGAGTGACCTAGTCAGTCTCCAGATCTATAGAAAATTTATGGAGGGAGCTGAAACTTCAAGTTGCCAAACGGCAGCCCAAAAACCTTCAGCATTTTGAGAAGATCTGTAAGAGCCGGTTCACACTGAGGCGACTTGTCAGGCGACTCAAGTCGCCTGACAAGTCGTCCCCATGCAGTGCAATGGAACCATTCTAATAGGAGCGACTCAGGTCGCTCCGACTTAGAAAAAGGTTCCTGCACTATTTTTGGGGCGACCTCAGCGCGACTTGCATTGACTTCTATGTAAAGAAGTCTACTTGCAAGCTGCGCTGAGGTAGCCTCGAGCGGGGCGACTTGCTTTGCCCTGCAAGTCGTGCCGCCTCAGTGTGAACCGGCACTAAAGAAGAGTGGACCAAAATCCCTCCTGAGATGTGCAAACCTGGTCACCAACTACAAGAAATGTCTGACCTATGTGCTTGCCAACAAGGGTTTCTTCACCAAGTACTAAGTTATGTTTTGCTTGGGGATCAAATACTTATTTTACTCACTGAACTGCAACTCAATTTAAAACATTTATATTAAGTGTTTTTTTCTAGATTTTTGGTCGATATTTTGTCTCTATCATTTAAAATACATGATAAAAATGATAGACCCTTCATTTTTTTGTAGGTGGGCAAGCTTACTAAATCTGCAGGGGATCAAATAATTATTTTCCCCACTGTATACCATAGTTTGTAGACACTGTAAATTTTGCACAAAGAGGTAACCAACCATCAAAAGAAAGCCCTATTTCTGGGGAAAAAAATGACACAAAATTAATTTAGGTACAGCGTTGCATGACCGCGCAATTGTCAGTTAAAATAACGCAGTGCCGTATTGCAAAAATTGTCCTGGTCATGAAGGGAGGGGGATAAATCTTCTGGAGGTCAAGTGGTTAATAAATAAAAGCTGATTATTGTAAGCATCCTTGTCAGTGTTAAGTGGTTTGTCTCATGCCTGTAACTGCAAAAGAGCTTTTCAGTTGAAAAACAGCAGACTTCCTGGCTGGAACGCCAGATGAAAATAGAAGAAATAAAGCCTAAAAGGGAAAACAAATGCAGCCATCACATCTAAGAACTGCTAAGCTGCAATATAATAAATGTTTGCTTTTGGGTTTAATGCCACGTTACTGTAGCTGCTGAGTTTTAACAAACAGGCACTTGTCAGCCTAAGAGTCCAGCGCTGTTTTCACTGGAGAAGATCCTTTGCCAGGCTTTGGGTCCCCGGAAAAATGTAGTCTTGGCCCATTCACACTAAAATGTTCCATTGCAGTGTGTAACATGTGAGTGTAATTGTATGCCTTAACCACTTGCCGACCGCCCGCCGCGTGACTGCGGCAAGATGGTTCGTTATCGCGACACGCTGTCACAGGACGATGGCCGCGACAACGAGTACTGTGAGCGTGCGCTCGTGCGCTCACTGTGTTCGGGGGGGGGGGGGCCAGGGAGCGGGTAGGGTGGACTCGATCGCCGCCGGCTACCCGTGATGGCCCCCCCCCGCAGTGAGAGAACGGAGGTCTGTGTATGTAAACACGGATCTCCATTCTAACAGAGGGGGAAGGGCTGTGATCACAGGCTTCCTGTATATGGAAGCCGTGATCACTCCCCTCCTCCTGCCAGCCCTGCCCAGATACATTTAGAACACGCCCAGGGAACACAGTTAACCCTTAGAGCACTCCCTCCAGGTTAACCCTTTCACTGCCAATGGCATTTACACAGTAATCGGTGCATTTTGATAGCACTGATCGCTGTATAAATGCCAATGGTGCCAAAAAAGTGTCAAAATGGAACAACATGTCTGCCGCAATATCGCAGTACCACTAAAAATCGCAGATTGCTGCCATTACTAGTAAAAAATAAATAAATAAAAACCCCAGAAATTAATTCTCATCATTCGTAAACGCGGCAACTTTTGCGCAAACCAACCAATAAATGCAGATTGCGATTTTTTTTTACCAAAAATATGAGGAAGAATATAAATCGGCCAAAACTGATGAAAAAAATGCTATTTTATATATTTTTTTGGATTTGTATTTTAGCAAAAAGTAAGAAAATTGTTTTTTTTGCAAAATTGTCGCTCTTTTTTTGTTTATAGCGGGGATCAGAAATGACGCAGAGGTAATCAAATACCACCAAAAGAAAGCTCTATTTGTTGGGTAAAAAGGACGCAAATTTAGTTTGGGTACAACGTCGCACGACCACGCAATTGTCACTTAAAACAACGCAGTGCCGAAACGAAAAAAGTGCTCTGGTCCTAAATAGTGAAATCCTTCCGGGGCTGAAGTGGTTAACATGCGTTCAATGGACTGCCAATGCACCACAACACATAATAAAACACAGGTGTCCCTTTTTTTCAAAGTACAATAAAGTATGTGCGTTGTGGTGTGTTGCTATGTTGCATGCGTTGCACTTTACTGTAGAGTGCATTGGGGATTCGCAATGAATGGCACTGGAACGCTCCATGCATAGAGCAGATGCGTTAGCATAAACGTGTACTAACCCATGCATTTTAGTGTGTACAGCTGCAACGCACAAGTGTGAATGGGCCCTGCAGTTCAACGGCCTATTTTTACCCCCCCCCCCCCCAAGCCGTACGTGCGAGTGAGCCTTGCTGTCCCGGGAGAACAAGTTCACAAGATATTAAGAGAAATGTGCAAAAACAAAATAAACTGAGATAAACATCTGACAGGGCGACCCGCTCTTGCTGTGATTATGCACAGCGGGAGGTCAGCAGCGGGTACTGCAGTCTCTATGTCCACCGGCAACCACCGATTGTACAGGGCACAGGCAGAACGACAATCTGCCTATGTAAATAAATACCGTTCTGTCATCAGGCAAGGCATAGATCCTGTGTTTCTGCAAAGCAGGAACATGGATCTTTGCATTCCCCTAGTCAAAGCACGTCCCCCTCAGTGAGTAAGCACAACCTAGGCACTAAGGTTGCCACATCATCCCTTTAATCCAGGACACATATTAATTACACAGGTTGTTCTGTGGCTGATTAAGGTGGTAATTAAACTCACTTGGTGCCTCATCTGCATTAAATTAGCCACAGAACAACCTGTGTAATTCATGTGTGTCCTGGATTAAAGGGATGATGTGGCAACCCAAGCGCCTAAGTTGTGCTTACTCACTGAGGGGGACGTGCTTTGATCGCCCCTGATGTTAACCCCTTCCCAGCCAGTGTCATTAGTACAATGACAGTGCATACGTTTAGCACTGATCACTCTATTAGTGTCACTGGTCCCCAAAAAAGTGTCAGTTAGGTGTCCGATTTGTCCGCCGCAATGTCGCAGTCCTGCTATAAGTCTCTCATCGCCTCCATTACTAGTAAAACAATAAATAAATAAATAATTAAAAATATCTCATCGTTTGTAGACACTATGGGGGTTATTTTATAAAATCTTGTGACTTTGTTGCAACAACCTAGTGACAAGTATCAGCGCCTTGGATCAATTACTTTGTAACAGTGTATACGTCAATAAAAGTCTTATAGCTGCTGCTTTATAGTCGAAAAGCAACTTGGTAATCAAAAAATGAATCGTTAAAGACCAACAAATTGCAAGCAGCGCTTGAACAGTCCTTAATAACATGCAATCTTCATGAATCGATCAAGGAACCGTCCATCCACTCATAACCGTGATAATGTAATATCCTGGCCACCACCACACCACGTGTGAAAAATGCAGGGAGGGCAAACCCCCCTACGTGAAAAAACTCACCGGATGTCAATAGACAGCTCGCATTCGGGTTTGAGTGGTGTACACCACTCCTATTCCAAATCCTACACGGGTGTGTGCACAGATCGGTGGTAGCAATCAGGCTCACAAGGTGATCCACAAACGTACTTCCTCTGCTATTCCTCCTCCTTGCATCCTTAGTACATGTGTTGTCAGGTTTTTCCTTCAATAAAACGTGCTCACATAGTGCATGATCCACAAATTTTTATTTAGCACTAATGACACACAAACCCCCCATATAGATATAAACTCACACTTTAACTGAATAAAATGAGCATTCAAAGAATAAAAATATCTCGGTTAGGGACTGATCCGTCTCACCACTCCTAAGCTTGAGCGAACCAGCGCGAAGCGAAGCGGTGCTCCCGGGAACGGAGGAGTCCCAGCCGATGCAGACAGACAACCGCGCGGTCACGCCCTGACGCGTTTCGTCATTACTTCGTCTGAGGGCGTGACCGCACGGCGCGGCGTCTCTGCTTTATCACAACAGCAGACAGGGAGATTAACCCCTTCTGCCTTCACACTTAAAATTGGTGCAGTACCAGTTGCGCAACCCACCGGTGGGGACCCAGCGACACGCCATGTGAACTGCTAAATCGATCATCTGAGTGCACGGCCCTTAAAAGGGGTGCGCTGTGCCAATGTCTGCCCATTGATGTGTGTGGTTCTATTGTAACTCCAGACACGACTGATTTGAGACCCCATACACCTTCCAATCTGTGAAGCAGATCGGTGCCACTAAAATATAAAATTCAGATTATAAAATTTCCAAACTGAATGCAATGAAATCATACTAATCGCTGTGTAACCACCGGTAAGTGTCACATTATAATAATGATAATTACGGATACTATAGAGATCACCTCTTAAAGGAAACAGGCATTAAAAGACCAACAATTCGAATATACAAAAATATATAAAAATTGTGACATACATCTGACCAGTTTCATCTCTCAATACAGTACAGCTATAACTGACACAAAGAACATGCTTTAACTGATTTGAACAAGTTCGAGGCTATAGGTCACCATTTCAGTACCTCGACCATTAAAAGCATTTCATATGTATCCCAATCAAAACAATATATACAGAATTAGGATAAG
>BLSH010023537.1:574305-594531 GCA_018402905.1 Glandirana rugosa
CCCAAAAACCGATCCTCTCCATGTAAATCAGTCCGGACTGACATTACACGTCCGGACTAACAAACTAGACCTGACCCTCCTCTTCGAAAACCTTCTCCAGATTTCTAGAAAGAAGTGGGAGGTTCTTGTGACCTCATCTGATAAGTCCACCCAATCCTCCCTGAGCTTCTCCTCCCAGGCCAGATCAAACAATCAGGCCTGCACATTACAGTCAGGCCTGACTAAATGTACCTCTCCTAGCCAAAAACCCTGCTAGAAAATGCACCTACACTATGGGGGTGCTACAGAAGGAAGAAAGGAGGAAAAATAAAAGAAAAATATGGAAAGATAGGAAGGCAAAAGAGAAACAGAAAGGGGGAAGAAGAAGGGAAGATAGGCGTACGGCGTGCGGCAGTTCGGGAAAATGTTACCACGGTAAACTGTCACTGATACTATTGCGTGAGAAGCCTGTGTGGATGGAGAGACGTGGCCTAAATTTCCTACCCCCCTCTTCATGGGCTCCCCCCACCTAGCCCCCCCCCCTGACAGGAGTTTTTCCATAGATTTGCATACGAACATATGTTTACATGGTTATACATCGCCCTGATTCAACCCTGTGCCCTATACATATGAAGCTAATATACTTCAGAGAACCTATTGATTATTGTAAGATGACTATGATTACCCTATGAAAATGTATCACTGCGCTTTTCTTATTTGTATTGAAACATAAATAAAAATGATGTTAAAAAAAAAAAGAAGGGAAGGAAGAAAGGAGGAAAAAAGAAAAGAAGAAAGATAAATTAGTAAAAAGGAAGGAAAATAATGGTAGAAAGGTAATCGGGGAAGGAAGGAAGGAAACAGGAAGGGAAAGAAGAAAAATAAAAGAAATGAAAGGAAAGAATGAAAGCAAAAGAGAGGCAGAAAGGAAATGGCGGTGGTGGTGGTGGTGGTGGCGGTGGTGGTGCTAGAGAGATGGAAGGCAGGAAAGAAAACAACTAAAAGAGAAGAGAAAAAAAGAAAGAAGGTAAAGGGGGGCAGAAGGAAGGATGGAAGGCAGGAAGAAAAATAAAAGAAGGAATGCAAAAGAAAGCCAGAAGAGAGGCAAAAAGCAAGTAGGGGAAGGAAGGAGAGAAGGAAGAGAGGAAAGAAGAAACATAAAAGAAAGGAGAGAAAAAGGAGGAAGAAAAGGGGAAGGCAGAAAGGAAGGAAGAAGGGGAGGAAAGAAAGAAAGAAAGAAAAAGAAAGAAACTGAAAGAAAGAACAGAGGAAACAAATAGGCATTCAAGGAAAGAAGGACGTTTTGCATTTGGCCACCGAAACCCAATTCTGGGGAGTTGTAGCGCCGGCTCATTCAGCATTCCCCGGAAGGAGAATGGCCCTTTGTTTCCCCCACGTCGCTATATAACTGGTGAGCCAAGTTCTTGGCACACTGCTTGGCAGTACGTTGCTATGGAGAGAGAAGATTACCTAAGGACCAGAGTCAAGTATGAGAGCAATGAAAAGAAATTCTAATCAGAAATCACAAGGGCTGTGATCTGCTTGTATTGTCAGACACCAGAACATAAATATATTTTATATACAGGTATCTCCGTGCTGACAATAATAAGAATGCCTCCAGATTTCTGACTGTAAAGATCATGTATGTTTTAATGTGCAGCTAAGCCCCTCCATCCTCAATTTTCTTTTAAACAACTTTATCTGTATCTTTTTATATAATTTTATTTTATTTTATATTATCCATATACAGTTTTTTCAAGGGGGAATAAATATTTTGTTCAATAAGTACATATTCTGATTAATTTTAACATTTGCCTGAAAGCCAGTTTTGCCTGATTCTTTACTTGTTTGCTCTTCTGTAATGTGATCATTCTATTTCCCTGAGGTTATGTTCATATGAGAGAATGTGACCAAGCATACGTCTGATAAGATCAGTTAAAATGTATGACAACCCAAACCAAAAAAATACTTATTGTACGTCATACATTGCCACACTACAAGCACATTTCCCCTTGGTTTTTTCTCTATGTAACCCTTTCCCGTCCAGCCTGCCCTGGTGTCCCTTTAACAGGGTCTTTATTACTAGAGACTGGGAGCTGTCCATGACACTCAGCACAGGAACTTTGGCCGTCCATGAACGCATGCATGCAAAGTGTAGGTGCTTAATCCCATCCTCTTGCTGCTTCACATATATGCGTTACATGGGTGCAGGGGGCATTGCTAGGTCTACAAAAGATCTGGGGCTAGACCCCCATAGCAGCGAAATAAAGAAAGGCATAGGCTTGGGCGGGCATACACATGTACAGTCACAAAAGTGAGTACACCCCACACATTTTTTAAAATATTTTATTATATTTTTTCATGTGACAACACTGACGAAATGACACTTTGCTACAATGTAAAGTAGTGAGTGTACAGCTTGTATAACAGTGTAAACTTGCTGTCCCCTCAAAATAACTCAACACACAGCCATTAATGTCTAAATCACTGGCAACAAAAGTGAGTACACCCCTAAGTGAAAATGTCCAAATTGGGCCCAATTATCCATTTTCCTTCCTGGTGTCATGTGACTCCTTAGTGTTACAAGGTCTCAGGTCTAAATGGGGAGCAGGTGTGTTAAATTTGGTATTATCGCTCTCATTCTCTCATACTGGTCACTGAAAGTTCAACGTGGCACCTCATGTCAAAGAATTCCCTGAGGATCTGAAAAAAAGAATAAAGATGGCATAGGCTATAAGGAGACCCTGAAACTGAGTTGCAGCACAGTGGCCAAGACCATACAGCGGTTTAACAGGACAGGTTCCACTCAGAACAGGCTTCGCCATGGTTGACTAAAGTAGTTGAGTGCACATGCTTAGAGGTTGTCTTTGAGAAATAGACGTATGAGTGCTGCCAGAGGTTGGAAGGCTTGGGGTCAGCCTGTCAGTGCTCAGACCATACGCCGCACACTGCATCAAATTGGTTTGCATGGCTGTCATCCCAAAAGGAAACCTTTTCTAAAGATGATGCACAAAAAAGCCCGCAAACAGTTTGCTGAAGACAAGCAGACTAAGGACATGGGTTACTGGAACCATGCCCTGTGGTCTGATGAGACCAAGATAAACTTATTTGGTTCAGATGGTGTCACACGTGTGAGGCGGCAACCAGGTGAGGAGTACAAAGACAAGTGTGTCTTGCCTACAGTCAAGCATGGTGGTGGGAGTGTCATGGTCTGGGGCTGCATGAGTGCTCCTCTTACATCAGAGTCCCCAGAGAGCCCCCCTTACATCAGGGTCCCCAGAATGCCTCCCCTTTCATCGGGTTCCCCAGAGAGCCTCCCCTTACATCAGAGTCCCCAGAGAGCCCCCCTTACATCAGGGTCCCCAGAAAGCCTCCCCTTACATCAGGGTCCCTTGAGACCCTTGAGAGCCCCTTCCTTACATCAGGGTTCTCAGAGAGCCTCCCCCTTACATCAGCTTCTCCAGAGAGCCCCTTCCTTACATCAGGGTCCCCACAGAGCCCCTTCCTTACATCAGGGTCCCCACAGAGCCCCTTCCTTACATCAGGGTTTCCAGAGAGCCTCCCCTTTAAATCCAGGTCCCCAGAGAACCTCCCCTTACACAGGGCTCCCTTACAGAGGTTCACTGTGCACCTGGCTGGTCTCCGCTCTGCTATGTGTATGTGTGAGGCTCACACAGGAATGAGGATTGCACACTGAAATCTTCCACTGTGGCACTCAGCAGAGGGGGAGCAGCACGGCATCAGTGCCTAGTACAAGGCTACTGGCACAGCAGGTGGAAGATCTCTCCCCTGCACACATAGTACGGCTGGATATAGGCACAAAGTGGCTCGGGGAGGATCAGAGCCCACTTCGGGGACACGGCTGTGATATTGTGGGCTGCGGGGGGCTGACAGGGGTCTGTTCTTTTTGGGCAGCTGGGCTTAAAATAAGGTAGGGGCCTGGAGCTGCAGCTCCAATAGCCCCTACATTAATCCGTCCCTGCTGCACTAGGTAAGAGACTGGGGGCTATAGCCCCAGAAGCCACCACCTAGCAACGCCACTGCATGGGTGGCAAGAGGTTAAAGAGCCTGCAAGTACAGAAAACTACCTGATGGTCTACGAAAATAAACTCGGCTAAAGCGGTAGTAAACCGCTGGCTTTTTTTTTTAAACCTACAAGATAATATCATAATGTGCTAGCAGGCATCGCTCTTCCTTTTGGGTTTGCAGACTCCAGCTGTGCGAGCATGCCATTTACGGCATAGGACTCTGAAGGAACAGCATTGGTATACCATTCTTTCTGAGCGCATGCACCAGTGACGTCACCAGCTGCATCTATAATCAATATATTTTATAAACGGTGCATGTTTAGGAGATCTTTACAGTACCTATATGTAAGCCCTATTATTGTGGGGCTTACCCACATTGCAGTGAAAAAGTATTCATACCCCATTGAAATTTTCCATATTTTGCCATGTTACAACCAAAAACGTAAGTGTATTTTAATGGGATTTTATGTGATAGACCAACACAAAGTGGAAGGAAAATAATAAATGGTTTTCAAAATGCTTTACAAATAAATATCTGAAAAGTGTGGCGTGCATTTGTATTCAGCCCCCCTGAGTCAATACTTTGTAGAAGTCCCTTTCGCTGCAATTACAGCTGCAAGTCTTTTTGGGGATGTCGCTACCAGCTTTGCACATCTAGAGAGTGAAATTTTTGCCCATTCTTCTTTGCAAAATAACTCAAGCTCTGTCAGATTGGATGGAGAGCTTCTGCGAACAGCAATTTGTCAAATCGTATGTTGGCTGTTGTATGTAGCATACTGACTGCACTACACGATCGTACGACCACAGAAGAACGTTCAGGTGAGACCAGTCATCACTCAGCTGTGCCGTCCTGGAAGAATTCCCAGAAACACCGTTACCGATGACCGAGTGAGCTACCCCTTTGTGGTGACGCCGCTACAAGGACCTCCGCAGGACCCCCTGGACCGTTGGATTAGGTGCTTCGACTTGGAGCGTGCCAGGTTGCCCCCTTGGTGTGGAGATACACCCCCCCCCCCCCAGCGGGAGTGTGTGACGCGAAGCGAACACCAGAGGAAAGTGTGACGCGACTAACAGTCCGGACATCCTTGAGGCTTCACGAACATATTTCCAAAGGCATATTTACTTCATCTTTCTGGTAAGCCTCCACTCTGAAAGGTTTGGAGTTTTTCATCTACTCAATCTGTATTGCTGGCTCGCTGCGGACTACATACTCCGCATGTCATCATCATTCAGTAACTGCAATATAGTTTAGTTGCCGTGGATTTTTCTGATAACTCTATGTGGACATTTCACTATTATTGCATTCCCAGTATATACAGATCTACTTGCACGTTTTCTTTGCACAATTGACTGGAAACAGGACTTTCATATGGACCTCTATTGTTCCTAGTATTTTACACTGAGTTTACATGTATATATTTTTTCCCTTCCTCTCCTTTATTGTATGTTTGGTGCATATATGCACTGGTTCACTCAGCATTTTTTGCACTTAAGGCTTTACAGCCTCATGTATTAGCACTTTATTTGATACACTTGCACTTTAACCCAATGAGCATTACTTATCATATGATATGGTTTAGCGCCACCCACACATAAACAACCTCCACCAGTCACCCGTCACCCATCAGTGACCACCACCAGACACCCATCACCAATCAGTGACCACCGCCAGACACCCGTCACCCATCAGTGACCACAGCCAGTCACCCGTCACCCATCAGTGACCACAGCCAGTCACCCGTCACCCATCAGTGACCACCACCAGTCACCCATCAATGACCACCACCAGTCACCCGTCATCCATCAGTGACCACCACCAGTCATCCGTCACCCATCAGTGACCACCACCAGACACCCATCACCGATCAGTGACCACCGCCAGACACCCGTCACCCATCAGTGACCACCGCCAGTCACCCGCCACCCATCAGTAACCACCACCAGTCACCCATCAATGACCACCACCAGTCACCCATCACCCATCAGTGACCACCGCCAGACACCCGTCACCCATCAGTGACCACCGCCAGACACCCGTCACCCATCAGTGACCACCGCCAGTCACCCGCCACCCATCAGTGACCACCACCAGTCACCCATCATTGACCATCGCCAATCACCTGTCAGTGACCGTCACACCCATGAGTAAACATCAACTGTAAAAGTCTCACACATTTGGCATCGCCATACTCAGGAGGAGTAGCAGAAAGTATTTTGGGGTGTCATTTTTGCTATGTACATGCTATGTGTTGGAAATATCATATAAATGGACAACTTTTTAGTAAAAATAAAAGCGTTTTCATTTTTTTCCTACATTTTCCAAAAACTACTGGAAAAAAATTACATGTTCAAAAGACTCAGTATGCATCATAGATTATACGTTGGGGTGTTTGCTTTCCAAAATGGGGTCATTTTGTGGGCAATTCCATTGTTCTGGTGCTCCAGGACCTTCAAAAGTGTAATAGGTAGATGGTTGAGAAATGAGATGTGTAATTTGTGCTCGTAGAACGCCTGAAGGTGCTAGTTCAATGTTTAGGCCTCTGTATGTGGCCAGACTGTGTAAAAGTCTTACACATGTGGTATCGCCATACTCGGGGGGGAGTAGTAGAATCTATTTTGGGGTGTCATTTTTGCTATGTACATGCTATGTGTTGGAAATATCAAATAAATGGACAACTTTGTGTAAATAAAATGCGTTTTAATTTTTTTCCTACATTTTCCAAAAACTACTGGAAAAAAATTAACCATTCAAAAGACTCATTATGCCTCATAGATTATACGTTGGGGTGTTTGCTTTCCAGAATGGGGTCATTTTGTGGGCAATTCCATTGTCCTGGTGCTCCAGGACCTTCAAAAGTGTAATAGGGGTTTAAGAAATGAGATGTGTAATTTATGCTTGTAGAACGCCTAAAGGTGCTAGTTCAATGTTGGGCCTCTGTATGTGGTCAGACTATGTAAAAGTCTCACACATGTGGTATCGCCATACTCAGGAGGAATAGCAGAATGTATTTTGGGGTGTCATTTTTGCTATGTACATGCTGTGTTGGAAATATCTTATAAATGGACAACTTTGTGTAAACAAAATGCGTTTTCATTTTTTTCCCACATTTTCCAAAAACTACTGGAAAAAAATGAACCGTTTAAAAGACTCATTATGCCTCATAGATTATACGTTGGGGTGTTTGCTTTCCAGAATGGGGTCATTTTGTGTGCTATTCCATTGTCCTGGTGCTCCAGGGCCTTCTAAATGTGATAGGTCGTCATGACATGAGATGTGTAATTTATGTCCCTAGAATACCTGACGGTGCTCCCTGCATGTTGAGCCTCTGTATGTGGCCAGGCTATGAAAAAGTCTCAGACATGTGGTATTGCCATACTCAGGAGGAGTAGTAGAATGTGTTTTGGGGTGTAATTTGTGGTATGCATATGCTGTAAGTGAGAAATAACCTGTTACAATGACAATTCTGTGAAAAAAAAAAGAAAAAAATCTTAATTTTGCAAAGAATTGTGGGAAAAAATTACAACTTCAAAAAATTCCCAATGCCTCTTACTAAATACCTTGGAATGTCTAATTTCCAAAAAGGGGTCATTTGGGGGGTATTTGTACTTTCCTGGCTTGTTAGAGTCTCAAGAAATTAAATAGGCCTTCAGTACATCAGGTGTGATCAGGTGTGATCAATTTTCAATGATTGGCACCATAGCTTGTAGACGCTATAACTTTCACAAGGACCAAATAATATACACCGATTTGGGTTATTTTTACCAAAGATATGTAGTAGTATACATTTTGGCCAAAATTTATGAAGAAAAATCATTAATTTGCTAAATTTTTTGACAGAAACAAAGAAAAAAGCATTTTTTCACAAAATTTTCAGTCATTTTTTATTTATAGCACAAAAAATAAAACACCCACTAGTGATTAAATACCACAAAAAGAAAGCTCTATTTGTGTGAAAAAAGGACGCAAATTTCATATGGGTACAATGTTGCATGACTGAGTAATTGTCATTCAAAGTGCGATAGCGCTGAAAGCTGAAAAATGGCCTGGACAGGAAGGGAGTTTTCGTGCCCAGTATTGATGTGGTTAATGTGATACCTACGTAATCATGCGTATAAAAATCTTCAATTATGTCATAATAAAGCAGAACAGTTATTTGGAAAGATGCTGATTGTATCTTTTTTGTCTGTTCCCTACTGCAGTAGTTCTTATTAATTTGGAACCACTAATCAATATGAAGATAGGAGTTGCCTATCTATAAAATTCCAGGTCAGTCACCCGGCATGATTTGATTTTACAACATGAAGGCTTATTTGAATTTTGTGTACGTGCAATATATATTTTTTCAATAAATCAGTTACCTTAAAGTGGATGTAAACCCGAAAAAAAAAATTTTAATTAATAATTCTGCCTGGTAGAGTATAGCATGTTATTTTATCTGTGCCCAGTCTTGCCACAAAGAGTTAATCCAACTGTGAGTAATGAGCTTATCTTTTTTCAGGAAGAGAAAGTCCAACTAACAGGGAAATACTCAGTCGTTCCGCCCCTTGCTCTGTGTGTGACAAGCAATTTGCTTATCTCCTTCACACAGCAGAGAAAGTTTTACACTCCCCCTCCCTCCCTCCTCAATGTCTCAGTATAGAGGTGGGTGGGGAGGCTTGTGACATCACAACTCCACCCACTAAACTTCAGCAAACACAGGCACCCTCTGATTTCAGAGTTTTACAGAGCTGCTAGTGCTTACAGCAAGGACATTTGAAAGGTAGGGATAGATGCAGGAGGCTTGCATGTATATATACATTAATACTGTGTCACTCGTTTATACTGGGTGGGTGGTGGGATACATCTCGATGGAGTCTGGCGTCCACCAACAGCTCTTCAATTTAACACATAAGTGTTATTTGCCAAAAATGCGAGTGAATGGCAACATCATTTGGTGAGTGCTTTTATTAAGGGAACAAAAGTGGCACAGCCTTTTGCTTACATTTGAGTTATCAGACTTCCTTGATCGGTAAGTCATTTTTGGGACAAAGGGTACCAATTTTACACCCCTTAATCGAACTGTATTGATTGATGGTTATATGTTTTGTTGTCACTGTATACTGTCCAAAAAAAAAAAATCGTGCTGTTCACAGGTATATGAAGTACACATCTGCTAGATAAAGTCTAGAGTACTATTTATTCAAATGCTTTAATTGTAAGGTATATAAATATAGATATATTTAATGAGATTTGAAAAGCAGTTCAGCCATGTTGAAGTCAGAAGTCATATTTGTCTTTTATACGTCTTCCATTTTATGCAGAATTGTAGCATTTACACTTGTTGATAAATCAGCATGCCAGCAATTAAGCTAGAAGGCCATTCTGGACAAAGGAGTGTACAAACAATACTCTGTAAATATTTCTTATCAATCATTTGTTTTTCACAATGAAAAGTAATTTTGTAATGAAAAAGCTTCTCAGCTATTATATTCTCCACAATGGAGTTTTGCATTTTTGGCCAGGACTACCCCCACCTAAGCATGTGGAGGTTCCAGGTTAAAGGTGATAGCAGGTATGGTTAGTGATCAAAATATTGATCAAAATAGGGGAGATTGTAAAGGAAATTTGTAGGTTCTGTATATAATTGTATTCTATTTTGTATGTATTGCACACTGCAGTCACTGTGCACACGGCACTAATAACATTTTCATTACATGTTTGCATTCTTTTGAGTCCTAATTAGAATTAGTCTGCCTATGTTACGCCCCTTGTTACCATGTAAGTAAAATTGTAATATTAATGTGATACCTACGTAATCATGTGTATAAAAACCTTCAATTGCGTCATAATAAAGCAGAACAGTTATTTGGAAAGATGCTGATTGTATCTGATTTGTCTGTTCCCTTCTGCAGTAGTTATTATTAATTTGGAACCACTAATCAATATGAAGATAGGAGTTGCCTATCTATAAAATTCCAGGTCAGTCACCCAGCATGGTTTGATTTTACAACATGAAGGCTTATTTGAATTTTGTGTACCTGCAATATATGTTTTTCAATAAATCAGTTACCTTAAGGTGTTTTACACTATTGGAGGCTCTGTCTTCACTTTTATCCCTACATATGGAGTTTGTATCTCGATGGAGTCTGGTGTCCACTAACAGCTCTTCAATTTAACACATAAGTGATATTTGCCAAACATGAGAGTGAATGGCAACATAATTTGGTGATTGCTTTTATTAAGGGAACGCAAGTGGCATACATCACTGCGGTGAAGGTTCATTGGTGTTGGTGGAATATTGGTGTCTCTTGTTAAGTCGCATCCAATTCGCATAGGTGTGAACCCAGCCTAAAACTAAAATGACATTTTAGTCAAAAGACTATGACTAAAACGAAATCAAAATTTGACGTCAAAATTAACCTCTTCAGCCCCGGAAGGATTTCCACCCCTCCCCCTTAATAACCAGGCCACTTTTTGCGATACAGCACTATGTCGCTTTAACTGACAACTGCGCGGTCGTGTGACGCTTTACCCAAACAAAATTGATGTCCTTTTTTCCCACAGATAGAGCTTTATTTCTGTGGTATTTGATCACAGCTGCAGTTTTTATTTTTTGCGCTATAAACAGAAAATGAGCGAAAATTTTGAAAAGAACATTTTTTTTTTGCTTTCTGCTATAATACATATCCAAAAAAATGTATTGATCAGTTTAGGTTGATCTATATTCTTCTACATATTTTTGGTACAAAAAATTGCAATAGACGTATATTGATTGGTTTGTGTAAAACGTATCGCGTCTACAAACTATGGGATACATTTAGGGACTTTTAGGGGTTTTTTTTATTGTTTTTACTGGTAATGGCGGCGAGTTGTAATTTTTAGTGGGACTTCCACATTGCGGCGGACAAATTGGACTCCAAATTACACTTTTTGGGGACCAGTGACATTATTACATTGATCAATGCTATAAAAATGCAGTGATCAATGTAAAAATCACACTGCCAGGGAAGGGGTTAACACTAGGGGGTGATCAAGGGGTTAACTGCGTTCCCTCAGAGTGTTCTAACTGTAGGGGGGATGGGTTTACTAGGACAGAGATCGCTGTTCCCAATCACTGGGAACGGAAGACCTCAGTCATGTCATCTGGCAGAACGGGGATCCGCCTTGTTTACAAAGGCAGTTACCCGTTCTGCCTGTATACAAGGTGATCGCAGGTCGCCAGCAGACGTCGAGTCCACCGGACCCGCGGGTGAGCTCACGTGACACGCACGTGCCTGCTTTACCACACGCACGAACCAGCACAGTTACGGCGGTTCGCGCTATCCCACCACCTTGCCGCAGTATATCTGAGTGAGCTGGTCGGCAAGTGGTTAACACTGCACCACCACATAGGAATAATAATTTTTTTTCTTAATATTTAATGTTGGTGATATATTTGAGTAATGTGGGCAATGGCATTACAGCCAATAGATAAAATAAATAAATAAATGCGCAAAAGGAAAAAGCAGCAAGCACTCTACCTGACCGGTACTGTAAACGAATAACATAAAAGGTGCTGTGCTAAAAAAATATGTTAACCAGACAAATAAATGTTAAGTATTAAGTAAATATATGATCACAAGGGGCAAAATGATCATACCCCTGTGGATAAGGTGTTGAAATCGAATGATTCCTGTAGATAAATAAAGTGCATAAGCATGTAAACATATAGAAAATATAGTCTCTAAAGAAGCAAATCCAGTGAAGATAAAATACATCCAACTTCCGTGATTCCCCAGTGCCACCACCGACAGGAAATGCCAAGATGTCTGCTTGACCGTATGGCCAGCAAGCTTGCGTGGGATATAACCAACAGGTAGCCACCATAGGCACGTACCGATGGAACCGACACCAGTCAACTGACCAATCCACTGGACCCACGGAGGGGGGGGGGGATTCTCTCCAGGATCTCCTTTTGAGCATTTAACCATTTAATTTTACACACTAATTCTTTCTCATCTTCAGACTTGTGGCGTGGCGAAGATTTGTCCTTTTCCTTTATACGTGCTAAAATGTGCTCTTTCTCAACTCAATTGGAGAAGGATTGGAGGTGTGCATAAACGGTTCAGTATCTATAAGCTTATGTTAGATAGCTGGAGCAGGTAAGTGATTGACGTTGATGGCGTCCATTAACAAACATCAGCAATATGTCCTTGCGCGCAGAATGCAGTGTCCTAGCTGCTCTAACGTCATTATACTGCGGTACTTTGCTGTTGAATCCAGATGCTATGGTAGCATATAGCTACCATGACCTCGGTATCATTTTAACCAGTTGCCGACCGCCCGGGTGGCGGCAACATGGCTCGATATTGAAAACCGCCGTCACTTAACGGCGGCGGCGAGATCGCAGATCATGTATCGGGGGAGCCAGGGAGCGAGTAGGGTGGAATCGATGTCCGCCAGCTACCCACGATCGCTCCCCGCAGTGACAAAACGGGATCCGTGAATGTAAACACACAAATCTGTTCTGACAGGGGAGAAGGAGTGTGATCGCATGTTCCCTGTATATGGGAGCAGAGATCACTCTCCTCCCCCAGTCAGCCCAGCCCCCACACAGTTAGTAACACATCCCAGGGAACACAGTTAACCCTCTGATTGTCCCTAATGTTAACCCCTTCCCCGCCAGTGACATTTATAATAATCGGTGCATTTTCATAGCACTGATCGCTGTATAAATGTCAATGGCCCCAAAAAAGTGTCAAAAGTGTCCGACATGTCCGCCGCAATATCGCAGTTCCGCGGATTGCCGCCATTACTAGTAAAAAAATAGATAAATGAAAACCCCATAATCAATTCCCAACGTTCGTAAACGCGACAACTTTTGCACAAAACAATCAATATACACCGATTGCAATTTTTTTTTTTACCAAAAATATGAGGAAGAATATATATCGGCTGAATGAATGATGAATACATTTGTTTTTTTATAGTTCTTTTTTGGATTTGTATGCTAGCAAAAAGTAAGAAATATTTTTTTTCTTTTTGCAAAATTGACGCTCTTTGTTTGTTTATAGCGGTGATCAGAAGTGACACAGAGGTGATAAAATACCACCAAAAGAAAGCTCTATTGGTGGGAAAAAAAGGACGTAATTTTTTTTGGGTACAGCATTGCATGACCACACAATTGTCAGTTAAAGCGACGCAGTGCTGAATCGCAAAAAGTGCTCTGGTCATAAAGGGGGAAATCCTTCCTGGGCTGAAGTGGTTAAACAGCAGACGGCCCGCTTTGCGATAAAAGTGGTCGCTGAGAGATCACTTTTATCAGGGGCGGGAGATGTGTGGGAGAGGTGCCCACCCCTCCCCCACTTCCTGGTCGTCTCCGCCGCTTCTTGGATCTGTCGGTAGGGGTGGAGATGATCGGATCCTTTCCCCTCAATGCCTGGATCCCACTGAGGAGAAGATGGCGCCCACTCGGCTCCATAGCATTGAAGGGCGGAAGCGACGTCAAATAACCACTTCCCTACCAAGTCATTGTAAAATGACGTCGGTAGGGAACCTCCGTCGATCCGGGAAGGCGTCATATGACGTCTGCCGCTTCTACTGTGGCGATCGGGGATCGGGAATGTCCCTTGGGACATAGCCCCTCCCTGATCAGGGTAAAGAGCCAATGAAATTGGCTCTTTAACACGTGGCCGGCTGTGTCCAATCACAGCCGGTCACTGTGGAGATCCACGATCACGCCGCTCATGCACGGCCCCGGGCGATCGGGGTTGAGGCTTGTCCATGAAATTGGCTCTTTACCACGTGACCGGCTGTGTCCAATCAAAGCCGGTCACATGATGTAAACAAACCGTGGTAACGAGCTGTTACCGGGTTCTCCCTCCAACACACCGATCATGTGTGAGAAGGAGATTGCGGTAAGAGCTTGTTACCACTTAGTGTACACACTAAGCACACTGATTGCCCCCAGTAATAAAGAGGACCGGTGGCCACCCCATCAAAGTACCCGTCACTACCGCATCAAAGTACCTGTCACAGCCCATCAGAGTACCTGTCACCTGCCCATCAAAGTACCCGAGTACCTGTCACCTGCCCATCAAAGTACCCGAGTACCTGTCACCTGCCCATCAAAGTACCTGAGTACCTGTCACCAACCCATCAGAGTACCCAAGTACCTGTCACCAGCCCATCTGAGTACCCGATGAGCTGTCACCTGCCCATCTGAGTACCCAAGTACCTGCCACCAGCCCATCAGAGTACCCGAGTACCTGTCACCAGCCCATCAGAGTACCCGAGTACCTGTCACCTGCCCATCAGAGTACCCGAGTACCCGTCACCAGCCCACCAGAGTACCCGAGTACCTTTCACCTGCCCATCAGAGTACCCGAATACCTGTCACCAGACCATCAGTGTACCCGAGTACCTGTCATCTGCCCATCAGAGTACCCAAGACCTGTCACCAGCCCATCAGCGTACCCAAGTACCTGTCACCTGCCCATCTGAGTACCCAAGTACCTGTCACCAGCCCATCAGAGTACCCGAGTACCTGTCACCTGCCCATCAGAGTACCCAAGTATCTGTCACGTGCCCATCAGAGTACCCGAGTACCTGTCACCAGCCCATCAGAGTACCCGAGTACCTGTCACCAGGCCATCAGAATACCCGAGTACCTGTCACCTGCCCATCAGATTACCCGTCACCAACCCATCTGAGCAACCGAGTACCTATCTGCAGCCCATCAGAGTACCCAAGTACCTCTTACCAGTCCATCAGATTACCCGAGTACCTGTCTCCAGCCCATCAGAGTACCCGAGTACCTATCTGCAGCCCATCAGAATACCTGAGTACCTATCTGCAGCCCATGCCTGATAGAATATACCTCAGGTGTTTGCTTTCCAAAATGGGGCCATTTTGTGGGTAATTCCACTGTCCTGGTGCTCCAGGGCCTTCAAAAGTGTGATAGGTATGAATGAAATTTTATGTGTAATTTATGCTCCTAGAATGCCTGACGGTGCTGTCTGCATGTTGGGCCTCTCTATGTGGCCAGGCTGTGTAAAAGTCTCACACATATGGTATTGCCATACTCGGGACGAGTAGCAGAATATATTGTGGGGGTTAATTTTTGCTATGTACATGCTATGTGTTAGAAATAACTTATAAATTGACCACTTTGTGTAAAAATAAAAGCGTTTTCATTTTCTTTCAACGTATTTCGAAGACATGTGGAAAAAAATGAACCGTTCAAAAGACTCATAATGCCTATTCTGCTAATGTGGGTGATTCCATTGTCCTGGAGCTCCAGGGCTTTCAAAAGTGTAATAGGTTGTTAGGAAATTAGATGTGAAATTTCTGCTCCTACAATGCCTGACGGTGCTCCCTGCATGTTGGACCTCTTTATGTGGCCAGGCTATGAAAAAGTCTCACACATGTGGTATCGCCATACTTGGGGCGAGTAGCAGAATGTATTTTGGGGTGTAACTGGAAGTATGCATATGCTGTGTGGGAGAAATAACTTGTTATGACAATTTTGTGCAAAAAAAAAAAAATAATTTCTTAATTTTCCCAAGAATTGTGGGAAGAAAATACAACTTCAAAAGACTCACCATGCCTCTTACTAAATACCTTGGAATGTCTACTTTTCAAAAAGGGGTCATTTGGGGGGTATTTGTACTTTCCTGACATTTCAGGGCCTCAAGAAATGAGATAGGCCGTCAGTGCATCAGGTATGATCAATTTTCAATGATTGACACCATAGCTTGTAAACTCTATAACTTTCACACAGACCAAATAATATACACTTATTTGGGTTATTTTTACCAAAGATAGGTAGCAGTATAGGTTTTGACCCAAATTTATGAACAAAAATGACTTATTTGCAAAATTTTATCATAGAAACTAAAAAAAAGTGTTTTTTTTTCAAAATTTTCGCTCTTTTTTCACTTATGTCGCAAAAAATAAAAAACCCAGAGGTGATTAAATCCCACCAAAAGAAAACTCTATTTGTGTGAAATAAATGAAAAACAAATTGTTTGGGTACAGTGTAGCATGACTGAGTAATTGACATTCAAAGTGTGAGAGCACTGAATGCTGAAAATTGGTCTGAGCAGGAAGGGTGTATAATTGTCCTGTATTTAAATGGTTAAAGGGGAAAACATTTTTTCTTTTTTTTCAAATGATATTTTATTTTTTTTATTGCATTTTAGTGTAAATATGAGATTTGAGGTCGTTTTGACCCCAGATCTCACATTTAAGAGGTCCTGTCATGCTTTTTTCTATTACAAGGAATGTTTACATTCCTTGTAATAGGAATAAAAGTGACCCATTTTTTTTTTTTAAATGGACGATGTTAAAATAAAAAACAAAAAGTAAAATAAATTAGAAAAAAAAAATTTAAAGCGCCCCATCACGCTGAGCTCGCGTACAGAAATGAACACATATGTAAGTCCCGCCTGCATATGAAAATGATGTTCAGACCACACATGTGAGGTATCGCTGCGATTGTTAGAGCGAGAGTAATAATTCTAGTGCTAGACCACCTTTGTAACTTACTCCAAATAGATAGGCCCACAGGGAATTTGACATAGAACCACTACCCCAAAGAGGTGTAACACAGTAGTAAAAGTATATGTCGTTTATTTGATCCAAAGTTAAAAAAGTATCACATATAATGAGTGACCCTTAGGTCTAGACAAAAAACATTGTACATTGACAATACACACAATAATGAACCACAATGACATATTATATCAGTGTAAGAGCTATCAAACCATCAGGCATATAGTGTGTCCTGATATACAAGGCTTAGCTCCATATCCATCCAACATGTTTCGAAGTTCAAAGATTTCATTTCTACTTCTTCCTCAGGGAAGACACTTTATAACGTGGTTCTGAAAGATAACAGCAAGCATAAATATATGGCAAGAGTTATGCAATTTCATAGTATCAAAGTATACCACTGTTATCAAAGTAATTGTAATGGTATACACATACATATATATACAGAGAAGGTTTCTCTGTAACTTAAACTGGTAACCTGTAAGGATTTGTAAACGTCGCCGATGGAGATTTTTAAGTTTGTCGCCATTCCACGAGCGAGCGCTATTTTGAAGAATGACATGTTGGGTATCAATGTACTTGGCTAACTTTACCGTTGTCTTGTTTTTTAATTAAAAAAAGTAAGCTTGTAAGACCGCTACGCAAATACGGTGTGACATAAAGTATTGCAACAATAGCCAAAAAAAAGAAAAAAAAAGGAAGAGGATTACCGCGCTCACTTACAAAATTGCGATGAACAGCCACCAGCACAGCACCTTGACATACAGCGCAATTCAATGGACAATATTAGTGCAGCGCTAATAAAAATGAGTATAAGCAGATAAAATATTCGGCTTGATTGAACTAGTAGGGGTTGGTGGACTCAGTTTGAACCCAAAATGCCAATGGGCAAAGTGCGGTTAATCACATCAAGGTGAACCAAACCCACTCCATAATAATTGTTATTTAATGACATATAAACATGACATATATAGTATTATTCCCACAACTAGAAAACTAAGATGGGAAAAATAGCTAGAAAAAAAAAAATTAGCAAGAAGTCCCACACAGTGATCCGGGTATTAAATGGTAAGTGTCGATCTACATATAGATATCGGTGACTATAGGCAAGTGACTCAGCTTCATCCACCACCAGGTAAACTGAACACTTACCGGAATAACGGTAGTAACCAGCGTGACTTTTAATCCCAGGGGGAATTATAGTATTCCATATAAAGAAAGCAATGTTGATCAAGATTTTCAACACCAAAAGTAATAGGAACTCCTTCTGTGAAAACCACCACCTCAAATAGGGGCGCTTACCAGATCCAATTGACCCTCTGTCTCTAGAGAGGTAAAATGAGCTGAGATTATAACCCTCTATGGGATGTTATAGCTGGAAATGCACTCCTATGGAACTTGGTTCCCAATGTTTGTCTCCAGATCAACCATAACTATCACCATGGATCAAGATACAGTATATAGAGAAACAGAATGTATACCTCCCAACAGTCCCGGATTGGGCGGGACTTTCCCACGTTTTCACCTTTATCCTGCAGTCCCAGTGTACAGGTGCTTTGCCCCACAATATTCCATTATATGCTAGCAGCAAAGCAAGACCTGCACCAGTGTAATGTAAAATCCAGCACAGCCAGGGATTGGTAGGCAAGCCGGCAGGGGTATGGCCACAATGAGAGAGAGTACAGCTGTGAAATTCAGCCTCTGATGTTGGGGATGGGTGGGCCGATATGTGTTTCAGGTGTCCCAACCCTTTTGTCAGGCAACTTAGGCATAAACAAACAGCCCCACCACAAAGCGGCACCATGCCCCTCCTCCTGACCTCGCCCTCCACAGAGCGGCACCCTGCCCCTCCTCCTGACTCTGCCCACCACAAAGTGGCACCCTGCCCCTCCTCCTGACTCTGCCCACCATAGAGCAGTGGTCTCGGGGACATGAGCGGTCTGGTGAGGTCAGTGCTCTGCGGCAGGCTGAGGAGGGCAGACACCGAGGCCGCCAGGAGGCCCAAGAGTAGTGTGGGGGCGGAGGCCCCCCGTGATGCAGAGTCGGATCCTCACCCTGCTGTCTATGAAGCCAAGGTGCCAGCGATAGAGTACTGCTGTGAGGGGGCCCATCACCACCAAGGCCGGGGAGATTGAGGGTGAGTGGCTACAACTCCCAGCATGTTCCACAGTGGTGGTGCTTACTCACTACATATTGAATGTATGTGCAATTTTAAATGTTTTAAACACTTGCTTACTGAGCACTTAAACCCCCTTCCTGCCCAAGCCAATTTTCAGCTCTCTGCACTGTCACTTTTGAATGACAATTGTGTGGTTATGCTACAATGTACCCATATGAAATTTTAATCATTTTTTTCATACAAATAGAGCTTTCTTTTGGTGGTATTTAATCACTACTGTGTTTTTTATTTTTTTCTAAACAAATAAATAGAGACCGAAATTTTTTTTAGATAAATGTTCATAGCTTGTTATAAAATGTTGTAAACAGGTCATTTTTCATTGATGTCTGCTGATGAGGCTGCACTGATAGGCTGTACTGATGGGTACTGATAGGCTGCACTGATGGGCACTGATAGGCGTCACTGATAGGCACTGATAAGACAGCACTGATGTGCACTGAAAGGTGGCACTGATGGGCACAGATGAGGCGGCACTGGTGAGCACTGATAGGTGGCACTGATGAGGCTGCACTGATAGGTGGCACTGATAAGCGACACTGAAGGACACTAGTAGGTGGCACTGATAGGCACTGGTAGGTGACACTGATAGGTGGCACTGATGATGAGGCACTGATGTGCACTGATTGGGAGCATTGATGGGCACTGGTAGGTGGCACTGGTGGGCATTGTTAGGTGGCACTGGTAGGTGGCACGGGTAGGTGGCACTGGTAGGCACTGCTTAGCAGCAGTGGGTCTGGAGTGTGCGGGAACGATGTCCCGTTTACTCCAGACGGTAATCAGCTTTTTCTTTTCTCCTCATGCTATCAGTGTGAGAAAAAAAAAGCTGATTACTGGCTCTATTTACATCACGTGATCAGCTGTCATTGGCTGAAAACTGATCACATGGTAAGGGGCGGGATCGCAGACATCTCATGCATGGGAGGATGTACATGGATGCCCTCCCAGCAATTTAGGCCCGTGTTGTAGCCGTCTTTTGGCTATAGCGTGGGTGGCAAGAGGTTAAATAAATTAATTGCAGATTTTACACTATTGGAGCGTTCTTTTTCCCTATATATCTTCATCCATGACGATCGTTATGGTTGATCTGGAGACAAGCATTGGGAGCCAAGTTCCATAGGAGTGCATTTCCATCTATGACATTCCATAGAGGGTTATGATCTCAGCTCATTTGACCTCTCTGGAGACAAAGGGTCAGTTGGATCTGGTAAGCACCCCTATTATTTGAGGTGGTGTTCCTATCACTTTTGGTGTTGGAAATCTTGATGACAATTACTTGAAGACTTCTTCAATAATTATAACTTTTCACGTGGACTTTTCTCTATATGGAATAACTATGATTTATTGATTGTTTTTTGCCATTTATATAATCTTTTGCATTAACCGCCTCAGGACCGCCCACCGTCAAATGACGGCGGAGCGGTCCTGCTCTCACAGCGGGTGGATGTCATATGACGTCCTCCCTTTAAGCCGGGATTGCGCGCGATCGAGGGTTACGAACAGAGGTCTAGTTGGTATTGCTAGCAGTA
>BLSH010023537.1:604649-616222 GCA_018402905.1 Glandirana rugosa
ACTCGTTGCTATATGGTAAGGTTAACAACTCCTTTACTAGGGTGTATTGGTCCGCAGACGCTAGGGCAGACCTGGTTATGTGGGATCATTTCCTCAACAATTGGAATGGTATATCGTTGCTCATCCCACAGCCAGACATTGAATCACCTAAGGTGTTCTCGGATGCGGCAGCTTCCATAGGGTTCGCCGCAATTTATGGTGATCAATGGCTTGCCGGTCGATGGCCTCACAAAGTTTTTCAGTTACCCGGGTTTGCACAAACATCAGCTCTCTTCGAGATTTATCCGATTGTGGCAGCTGCAGTTACTTGGGGGATAGAATGGACAGGTAAAGCGGTAATATTCTTCACGGACAATTCTGCCACGGCCGACATAGTCATCAAGGGCAGATCTGGCTCGTTGTTGATTATGTCATTTATGCGTAGGTTGACTTGGTTGGGTCTCAAGCATAAATTTCATTTTCAAGCTGAGTTCATCGAGGGTAGGTGCAATAGGGCGGCAGACGCGTTGTCTCGGTGTAACATGCAGGAATTTTTCTTTCAGCATCCGGGAGCGAATCTGGAGGGCAGAGCTTTACTCAGTTACCAGCAGTTGGTCATGGATTAAGCAGGTGGTGGGAGCAGGCTAGGACTTTGGCCAATGGTTCGCTGTCCAGAAGTACCATGAAGGCATACAGCAAGGGGTGGTCTCTTTTCCAGGGGTTCGCGGAACGTTACCCACAGAGGGCCATTGGAGATGTCGGCTTCATAATGGCTTTCGCCGCTCACTGCCATAGTGAGTTGGGGCTGGCCGCCGGTACAGTGAAGCTGTATCTGGCTGGTGTTCAACACTTCAAGTCTTTATATAATCCTGAGGCCCCGTCCATTTTTGCTGCTCACTCTCTGAAAGCGATGCTAAAAGGGATGCAAAAGGCGCAGGTGCAAACAAAGAGGGCACGTTTGCCTATCACGGGTAAGATGCTGAAAGATATGTCTGATTTGTTGTCGGTAGCCCCGTTCGGGGTGGCGGCAAGTCTAGTTTTGAAGGCAGCCATATACATGAGCTATTTTGGGTTCCTCAGGCCTGGTGAGGTGACCCAGGCCTCAGCACGTGCTACGAGTCTGAGTAAAAACAGTCTCACGAAGCACCAGGGCTACTATGCTCTGAGGTTAGGTGTTTCTAAGACCAGGCAACTGGGACCAGGGTACGTGGTAAAAATGTATGCTACAGGAGGTCCTTGGTGTCCGGTGGCTGTTCTGGATGCTTTAAGTAGCTTCTTTGCAGCGGCTCCAGCGGACTCACCTTTGCTTCCCTTCCCGGTGAACCCTTTGTCATCAAAACAGTTCATATCTCATGTTCGCATCTTGTTGGCTAACTTACATCTCAATCCCAGCCGGTTTTCAGGTCATTCGTTTAGAATTGGGGCGGCATCAGCTGCCTCCAAACAGGGAGTACCGGCGCATATCATCAAGTATATGGGGAGGTGGAAGTCAGCATGTTTTCAGCGTTATATACCCGAACCTCATGTGGAGGTGGCGCAAGCTTTTCAGGCCTTACTGCTGTAATTTCATGACCATCAACTGTAATAAACATGTTCTACCTATTTCGTATCTTTTGCCCTCTTTCAGGTATACTGTTCAGCCAGGTCGAGGCACACTTCAGGCCTGGCACGCTTATAATATCATCCTGTCGGTAAGAGGACGACCACAAGTGTTAAGGCTGGCCGCAGGCTAGCCTGTATTTGTGGGAGGAGTCTGGAGTACATAAGGCTCCATTCTCCTCCCTGGCAGTGTCAGATCGTCTCTTCTGGCACCCGCTCACCCGGGCCCTAGGTCTAGGCAGGTAGCAAGTATTCACAATTCAGGGTATGCCCTCTTTCAGGTATACTGTTCAGCCAGGTCGAGGCACACTTCAGGCCTGGCACGCTTATAATATCATCCTGTCGGTAAGAGGACGACCACAACTATTAGTCATGCTCTCCACAAATCTGGCCATTATGGAGGAGTGGCAAGAAGAAAGCCATTGTTGAAAGAAAGCCATAAGAAGTCTCGTCTGCAGTTTGCTAGAAGCCATGTGGGGGACACAGCAAACATGGAAAAAGGTGATCTGGTTGTTCACAGATGCTCTCCTTCCAATCTGACAGAGCTTGAGCTATTTTGCAAAGAAGAATGGCCAAAATTTTCACTCTCTAGATGTGCAAAGCTGGTAGAGACTTGTAATTGCAGAGAAAGGCAGTTATACAAAGTAGAGGGGGGCTACACGCCACACTTTTCACATATTTATTTGTAAAACATTTTGAAAACCATTTATCATTTTCCTTCCACTTCACAATTATGTGCAACTTTGTGTTGGTCTATCACATAAAATCCCAATAAAATACATTTACGTTTTCGGTTGTAACATGGCAAAACGTGGAAAGTTTCAAGTGGTATGAATACTTTTTCAAGGCACTGTACATGGTCTGCAGATGAACCATGTACCTCCAAGCCATGCTCCATTGGTACAATGGCGCAGCATCACCTACAAGGTGGAAGACAAACTGCACCTGCCTACATATTTGAAAGGATAAGGTACTGTAAGATAGAACAGGAGATGCAGGATAGTGGATAGTCATGGGTGTTCTATTGGCTGCGTTCACGATGAACCAGCCATGATGAGGCAGCAGGAGCAGCATCAAAAAAATGAGGCTATTTCCTTGAGTTTAGAAGTGTAAAGCATGAAATAGGAAATATGCAAATACCTGTGTTTTTTTTACATGCAGGAACTTGGCTCTCTGTTTTTTGCTTACAAGATAAAATCAGTAAAGATTGAGACTTTTGTGTTAGTGATAGCAAAGTCAGACCAATCTCCTGTCAATCTCAAAATGTCATCTTTGTCACCATAGTTTAGTAGTTTATTTAACAAGGGCCTGGGGGTATTTCCTGATGGGACTGGCCAGCCTTGTCTCTTTGGGTTCTCTCTACAGCAAATTGTGCTGAGAGATGCTCACTGCCAAATATGTTGGGTAACTAAGTCTAAATACTTTCAGTAGGGTGTGTTCCTTCCGCATACTCAGGAATGCAAAAAAAAAAAAATAATCAGGTATTATTGCATATTTGTATATTTTCCAAATCTCTCATTTTCGTGTCATGAGTATTTTCTCCTCTAACCATCCATCTCAGAGCTGTAATCCAGGGTCATTGGGTATACTAAAGTGGTAGTAAACCCAAAAGCAAATGTAGCACTGCCCTCTTGAGGGTCGCAAGATAAGTCAATCCCAGTCTGGTTACCCTGGCTCTGTGAGTCCTCTGCCACCTCTGACACACTGGGTTTACTCATAATGTTAGTTCCCCTTTAAGTAAAAACACAGTAATGGAATACACAATATTGAGATAAATCAAAAGTGTTTACTCAAAGAATATATTTTATGAAGAATTTTTATGCAACCGGGTAAAGCTAAGCACATCAAATAATTCTCATAACTGGATAAGTGTTGCACACAAGTAAATTATATGATATGTTAATTATGACTCCGTAGATTGAACCACTGTATATATATTTTTCAATATACTGTGTACATGAGTGGGGCACAGGAGAGCAGAATGACTCCTGAAGTGTCAGACCACTCTCTACTTCTGACTCACATGACACCAGACAGCAGTAGATAAACAAGTATAACACCAGAATTGTAGATGTGGCAATATTCAACCTGCTCTAAGGGAGAGAGTTATTTGCTGAATGCAGCCATATAACAAACTCTGGCAAAGTAATATAGGCTCACTGGCTCACTAAGTGGGGGAAGGGGGGGTGAAGAGTAGTTGTAGTTCAATGTTCCTTTCTTGACAGTTCAGTTTATCTTCAGTTAGCTGTTGTAGATTAAATTATATATACCAAACAAAGGCTGATGTAACCAAGTAAATTCCAGGGAAGTGTAATGTGATTGTATAAAGCACTCTTTCTGTAGCAGAACAATGAAAGCTTCACAGTAGTCACTGACTTTAATCTGTGGAACTACAAGTAGCAACAACCCAATATAAAGTATGAATGCTTGTACTCCGCTTCTGTTCCCAAAGTTAATGACTAGGCCTCTCCTACTAGTAGGTATGCTAACAGATATGAAGAATCAGGTTATCTGTGCACAGTGTCTGTTAGGATGGGCTTTTACCCACTCACCACCCAGGAACAGAGGATGCAGATGATGTATCTACCGCTGAGGATGATAAGGATGGAGATGATGATGATGATCACTCCGGTCTCTGGCTCCTAGGATCGGCCTCCACCGCCTCTCACCGTGGCTCTCCTGGATCTATTGCCCATGCGGGGTGTATGGATCAGGAGCAGGCCCTGCAGGGTATCAGAGTTGATCAGTCTGTGAAAGCAAGCCACGATTCCGCCACTTTCAGCAACAGATTCCTCTTCATACAGTTCTGCGCGGGTCCAGAGAGAGCGCGTTAGGCCCAAAGCCTCTGCTTAAATAGTCTCTCCCACGAGGCACCTCTTCTCACAGAAACCCTCCTTTGCTCCACAGCCTGTTGGTAGATGTAGTTCTCTCCCAGTACAGCCAGGGGGCAAATCCTCACAAGTAAACTACAACCCCCAGAGTGGATCTCTCTCCTGTCATTGTTAGACACAGATCAGTAAACTGGTACTAGGAAAAACAGCTGCATTGAACTTAATGGCAGAAACGTCTTTCTGTTTCCGGGAGTGTGTATACCCAGCTCCTGGCTACACAAACATTTATTATAGTGCAATTTACCAATTATTAGATGTGGTGGCTCCATTTGTTTTATTTTAAGAGTAAAGTATAAGGGAAGTGATAGCGCTGATGTTAATAATAGTTTCTAAATGCTGCCCCTTTGTGAAAAAGAGTAAATATACTCATGATCAGTTGGAAAAAAGTGCTTTAGTGCAAAAGGTACATGCAATTCCGGGTTCCATAGCACTCAATCAGGCTTCCCATCCACACACTGAGGCTCTGCACGCACACTGTAGCCGGAGGAATAGCCAAAAACCCACACGCCAATGTCACCTGGTGCCGGGAGGCACTTAGATTTGTGAGTGTAAGCTACGCTTATTAGTCTTGATTTTATACAATAAATACTACACTATGAGTAGAGTTGAGCGAACCCAAACTGTAAAGTTCGGGTTCGTACCGGACTTTAGGGTGTCCGTGTCCTGAACCAGGACATTTGAAAAAAAGTCCAGGTTCGGGGTTCGGGTATTTTTTCGCACCTTTTGAATAGCTGCAGGGCAGCCAATCAACAAGTGTTTTACTCGTTTGCCCTTAGAAGCCATCACAGCCATGCCTACTAATGGCATGGCTGTGATTGGCCAATGCATCATGTGACCCAGCCTCGATATGAGCTGGAGTCACGTAGCACTGCATGTCACATGCTCTCAGGCTAGTGTAGGGAGAGGATGCTGCCGCCACTGTGAGGGACAGATTACCGTTATAAAATCATCTCATACTGCTATAGGGAGAGGTTCCTGCCGCTGGTGTGAGGGATAGATTAGCGTTATAAAATCATCTCATACTGGTATAGGGCGAGGTTCCTGCCGCTGGTGTGATGGACAGATTACCATTATAAAATCATCTCATACTGGTATGGGGAGAGGTTCCTGCCGCTGGTGTGAAGGACAGATTACCGTTATAAAATCATCTCATACTGGTATAGGGAGAGGTTCCTGACTCTGGTGTGAGGGACAGATTAGCATTATAAAATCATCTCATACTGGTATAGGAAGAGGTTTCTGCCGCTGGTGTGAGGGACAGATTACCATTATAAAATCATCTCATACTGATGTAGGGAGAGGTTCCTGCTGCTGGTGTGAGGGACAGATTAGTGTTATAAAATCATCTCATACTGGTATAGGGAGAGGTTCCTGCTGCTGGTGTGAGGGACAGATTAGCGTTATAAAATCATCTCATACTGGTATAGGAAGAGGTTCCTGCCGCTGGTGTGAGGGACAGATTACCATTATAAAATCATTTTATACTGGTGTAGGGAGAGGTTCCTGTTGCTGGTGTGAGGGACAGATTACCGTTATAAAATCATCTCATACTGATGTAGGGAGAGGTTCCTGCTGCTGGTGTGAGGGACAGATTAGCATTATAAAATCATCTCATACTGGTATAGGGAGAGCTTCCTGCTGCTGATGTGAGGGACAGATTAGCATTATAAAATCATCTCATACTGGTATATGGAGAGGTTCCTGCCACTGGGGTGAGGGAAAGATTAGCGTTATAAAATCATCTCATACTGGGCTGGTATAGGGAGAGGTTCCTGTTGCTGGTGTGGGGGGACAGATTAGCATTATAAAATCATCTCATACTGGTATAGGGAGAGGTTCCTGCTGCTGGTGTGAGGGACAGATTAGCGTTATAAAATAATCTCATACTGGGCTGGTATAGGGAGAGGTTCCTGTTGCTGGTGTGGGGGACAGATTAGCATTATAAAATCATCTCATACTGGTATAGGGAGAGGTTCCTGCTGCTGGTGTGAGGGACAGATTAGCGTTATAAAATAATCTCATACTGGGCTGGTATAGGGAGAGGTTCCTGTTGCTGGTGTGGGGGACAGATTAGCATTATAAAATCATCTCATACTGGTATAGGGAGAGGTTCCTGCTGCTGGTGTGAGGGACAGATTAGTGTTATAAAATCCTCTCATACTGGTATAGGAAGAGGTTCCTGCCGCTGGTGTGAGGGACAGATTACCATTATAAAAATCATTTTATACTGGTGTAGGGAGAGGTTCCTGTTGCTGGTGTGAGGGACAGATTACCGTTATAAAATAATCTCATACTGGTGTAGGGAGAGGTTCCTGCTGCTGGTGTTAGGGACAGATTAGCGTTATAAAATCATCTCATACTGGTGTAGGGAAAGGTTCCTGCCGCTGGTGTGAGGGACAGATTAACCTTATAAAATAATTTCATACTGGTGTAGGGAGAGGTTCCTGTTGCTGGTGTGAGGGACAGATTAGCGTTATAAAATCATCTCATACTGGGCTGGTATAGGGAGAGGTTCCTGTTGCTGGTGTGGGGGACAGATTAGCATTATAAAATCATCTCATACTGGTATAGGGAGAGGTTCCTGCTGCTGGTGTGAGGGACAGATTACCGTTATAAAATCATCTCATACTGGTATAGGGAGAGGTTCCTGCTGCTGGTGTGAGGGACAGATTAGCGTTATAAAATCATCTCATGCTGGCATAGGGAGAGGTTCCTGCTGCTGGTGTGAGGGACAGATTAGCGTTATAAAATAATCTCATACTGGCATAGGAAGAGGTTCCTGCTGCTGGTGTGAGGGACAGATTAGCGTTATAATATCATCTCATACTGGTATAGGGAGAGGTTCCTGCTGCTGGTGTGAGGGACAGATTAGCGTTATAAAATCATCTGATACTGGTATAGAGAGAGGTTCCTGCTGCTGGTGTGAGAGACAGATTACCATTATAAAATCATCTCATACTGGTGTAGGGAGAGGTTCCTGCTGCTGGTGTGAGGGGCAGATTAGCGTTATAAAATCATCTCATACTGGTGTAGGGAGAGGTTCCTGCTGCTGGTGTGAGGGACAGATTAGCGTTATAAAATCATCTCATACTGGTATAGGGAGAGGTTCCTGCTGCTGGTGTGAGGGACAGATTAGCGTTATAAATTCATCTCATACTGGTATAGGAGAGGTTCCTGCCGCTGGTGTGAGGGACAGATTAGCGTTATAAAATCATCTCATACTGGTATAGGGAGAGGTTCCTGCCGCTGGTGTGATGGACAGATTAACGTTATAAAATCATCTCATACTGGTATAGGGAGAGGTTCCTGCTGCTGGTGTGAGGGACAGATTAGCATTATAAAATCATCTCATACTGGTATAGGAGAGGTTCCTGCCGCTGGTGTGAGGGACAGATTAACGTTATAAAATCATCTCATACTGGTATAGAGAGAGGTTCCTGCTGCTGGTGTGAGGGACAGATTACCGTTATAAAATCATCTCATACTGGTGTAGGGAGAGGTTCCTGCTGCTGGTGTGAGGGACAGATTACCGTTATAAAATCAACTCATACTGGTGTAGGGAGAGGTTCCTGCTGCTGGTGTGAGGGACAGATTAGTGTTATAAAATCATCTCATACTGGTGTAGGGATAGATTCCTGCTGCTGGTGTGAGGGACAGATTACCGTTATAAAATCATCTCATACTGGTGTAGGGAGAGGTTCCTGCTGCTGGTGTGAGGGACAGATTAGCGTTAAAAAAAAATAATATAAATTTGTGCTAAATAGTAGACTTGCGTCCAGATTGAGGAGAGCGTCAAATAAGGGACGTGGTCGTGGTGCTGCTGGTGTTGGTAAAGCTCCTGTTGCAAGGAGAGGACGTGGTCGATCTGTGCCAGCTAAACGCACAAGTGAAACACCTTCCTCAAGTACGAGTAGCCGACAGAACATTCAACGTTATATGGTAGGCCCGAATGCCGCTCATCGAATGGTGAGGCCAGAACAAGTACAGGCGATTGTAGATTGGGTGGCAGACAATGCCTCCAGTTCCTTCACATTGTCTCCCACCCGGTCCCTTGCTGAAAGCTCAGAGTTGGCACCTGAACCCCATGGCCATCTGTCTTTCACCTCAGCCCCTTGTAAATCAGCCAAGCAGTCTGAGCCCCAAGTCATGCAGCAACCTCTTATGTACACATGTGCGATTCAGAAGCAATCCCAATGGCACGGCAGTGGGGAACACAGCAAACATGTGGAAGAAGGTGCTCTGGTCAGATGAGACCAAAATTGAACTTTTTGGCCTAAAAGCAAAACGCTTTGTGTGGCAGAAAACTAACACTGCACATCACCCCGAACACACCATCCCCACCGTGAAACATGGTGGTGGCAGCATCATGTTGTGGGGATGCTTTTCTCTGTCTGGTGTGTTCCTTGGCCTTCATGATGCTGTTTGTTCACTAAGGTTCTCTAACAGACCTCTAAGGGTTTCACAGAACAGCTGTATTTATACTGAAATTAAATTACACACAGGCGGACTCTATTTACTAATTAGATGACTTCTGAAAGCAATTGGTTCCACTAGATTTTATTTAGGGGTATCAGAGTAAAGGGGACTGAATACAAATGCACGCCACACTTTTCACATATTTATTTGTAAAAATATTTTGAAAACCATTTATCATTTTCCTTCCACTTCACAATTTTGTGCCACTTTTGTGTGGTCTCTAGCACATAAAATCGTAATAAAATACATTTATGATTTTGGTTGTAACATGACCAAATGGGGAAAATTGTAAGGGGTATGAATACTTTTTCAAGGCACTGTGCACCCAAATATTGCCATCCATCTAAGGTAGATGACAATGCTTTTTGGTTACACTACTATTTCTATGCTTTTATTTCAACAAGTTTCGCCATACGGGCTTTTTCAGGAAAAGAGTGAAGGGCCATGTGCACCATCCGACTGAAGTATGATCCCCCACACACACCGGATCTGAACTGAATCCTGAACACAACTGAACACATGTGCATCTCAGAAGCATTCCCATAGAACTCAATGAGCCTGGAATTTGCACCTGAACCGCACACCAGTGCTCAGAAAATGCACAGGACTCACACTGTGGATGCACTGCATATATGTGAACAGCTTCAATGGCAATCAATATTATTTCACGTCATGAGAATTGAATATGGTTAAAAACACATCCAATTTGCATATACTGTACATGAACCAAGCCTAATTCTTTATCCCATAAGACACAAAACTTGTTGTCAGTCTATGTGTGAGTCGACCACGTTAAAAGGTACACTAACAATGGAATATCAGCTGCTAGCACATTAATAATGGACCAACATTGGCAGAAAATAGTATAGTAAAAGTGCAGCTCTTAGTAGATAATAAGTTATAACAATATCTTTCAAAGCTTCCATAGAGATGATGAGGGATATCAAACAGAAAAGATCCTATGAAGGGAATCTCCACCAGCAACCGCACACACTGTCTCTTACCGGAAATACTGGACCCCCACTACAGAGGTCTGGTAAACCTGTGAGAAGATGTCAGATGGAATGAAGCACCAGATACCAAGGAACCCTCTAATCCTCCATGGAAAACCAGACCCCTATTACAGAGGTTATAGCTGGCTTATAGCCGCTGGGATCTCGCATCAACCAACAAGTTCTCCTGATTCCGGCCAACACACAAAACACTCTCCAAAAATTCTCAAAAAATTGTGAGTGTAACTTTTTATTTACTTATTAAAAATTATGATTTGAAATATATTTCACTATGGTTGGGACTTTCTCTTTTTATGGTCCCCATTGAGAATTTTTGGAGAGTGTTTTATCTGTTGGCCGGAATCAGGAGAACTTGTTGGCTGATGCGAGATCCCAGCGGCTATCTGAGTATAAGCAAGCTATAACCTCTGTAATAGGGGTCTGGTTTTCCATGGAGGATTAGAGGGGTCCCTGGTTCATTCCATCTGACATCTTCTCACAGGCTTACCAGACCTCTCTAGTGGGGGTCTGGTAGTTCCAGTAAGAGACAGTGTGTGCGGTTGCTGGTGGAGATTGCCTTCATAGGATCTTTTCTGTTTGATATCCCACATTATCTCTATGGACATTTTGAAAGACATTGCTGTAACTTAATATCTGTTAAGTGCTGCACTTTCACTATACTAGAAACTGTTGTAACTGCTTAAAAAGTATTAGCGTGAGTTTGGCTTTGGTTTGTTAGTATATCTAAATCCGCTAGTACTTATAACACTCCCCTTCCCCCACACTGTTCAAAGGTGTCTCTGTTGCTCCTTCATCCAAAGTGGAGGCATCCTAATACAGGAGGTGTGTTACTGGCCAGATCACCAGGTAAAAACAGAGGGGAAAAGCCTAAAAATGAAAATGAATGCAGCCACCACATCTAATGATTGGTAAGCTGAAATATATGGCATCGTTTGGTTTTGGGTTTAATAGCACTTAAGCATGTTGCCTCTTTTTTAGCAGGTATGTAATCATGGAGAATTCTATATGCTTGTCAGTGTTTTGCATTGCAGTTTGATCTGTGGATACAGATATACATAAAGGCATGCAAAATGAAAAAGAAATGTATACCCAGACTACTATCATTACATTACACAATAGAGGTCCTTCGAGTGAACCCAAACTCCTTTGTACACTAGAGGTGAAGAAGCATATGGCACGCCTGTAGGAACATGTGCTCAGCGCTCCTCTTTGGCATTTGCCCACCAGATCCCTCAGGCTGCCAAATCTACTGAGGGTTCAAAAGTGTTGACAACATACAAATAGTGTCAGGGCACATTTGGCATATTAATCTTTACTTGTGAATAATTGTTAACCTTTCCCAGATTTCAGCTCAAGGTCCACTGCAGAATGTGTTTTACATGACCAGTTTAATGTTTGATAAATACTGGAATGTACAGGGTGGGCCATTTATATGGATACACCTTAATAAAATGGGAATGGTTGGTGATATTAACTTCCTGTTTGTGGCACATTAGTATATGTGAAGGGGGGAAACTTTTCAAGATGGGTGGTAACCATGGCGGCCATTTTGAAGTCGGCCATTTTGAATCCAACTTTTGTTTTTTCAATAGGAAGAGGGTCATGTGACACATCA
>BLSH010023537.1:616232-626503 GCA_018402905.1 Glandirana rugosa
TAGAGGTGAAGAAGCATATGGCACGCCTGTAGGAACATGTGCTCAGCGCTCCTCTTTGGCATTTGCCCACCAGATCCCTCAGGCTGCCAAATCTACTGAGGGTTCAAAAGTGTTGACAACATACAAATAGTGTCAGGGCACATTTGGCATATTAATCTTTACTTGTGAATAATTGTTAACCTTTCCCAGATTTCAGCTCAAGGTCCACTGCAGAATGTGTTTTACATGACCAGTTTAATGTTTGATAAATACTGGAATGTACAGGGTGGGCCATTTATATGGATACACCTTAATAAAATGGGAATGGTTGGTGATATTAACTTCCTGTTTGTGGCACATTAGTATATGTGAAGGGGGGAAACTTTTCAAGATGGGTGGTGACCATTTTGAAGTCGGCCATTTTGAATCCAACTTTTGTTTTTTCAATAGGAAGAGGGTCATGTGACACATCAAACTTATTGGGAATTTCACAAGAAAAACAATGGTGTGCTTGGTTTTAACGTAACTTTATTCTTTCATGAGTTATTTACAAGTTATTCTAATATACACATATACTAATGTGCCACAAACAGGAAGTTAATATCACCAACCATTCCCATTTTATTAAGGTGTATCCATATAAATGGCCCACCCTGTAGTTTTCCTAACAGTAAGAAGAGGGCGATTACATAATGTGACATATTTCTCACTTTCAAGGTAAAGTGTATGTATGTAAAGCCAAAACTTTCCTTGTTTAGCTCTAGACAGAGTAGGGAAGGTTTTCAGTGCTGTCTGTGGCTCCCCATGCTCCATGCCACACCTGGACAGGGGTGGCGGGGGCGGCATTTACTAAAAGCCGATCAGTTCTAGTAAATGTCACCCCAGCCACCCCTCTTCTCCAGGTTCCACCACTTCTTTCTGCTCCCCAGCCCCCCTCCATGTCCTCCCTCCTCCCGCAGCACTGTTAGCTTACCTCTTCAACCCGCAGCTGCTGCGGGGGATGTTTCAGGAGGAAGATCGCAGCCCAGCTTCAACATCTGGTGGGTTGCATGTCTCCCTCTGCGAGTGACTCTTCGGCTCAGCTCATGTGTGTGGGGACTGGGGTGAAATCTATCTCTGAGGGATTAGAGGCGCAGGCATTGCACAAATCTAACAAACAACAGCCCACTTATAACTTTCTCCAAAAGTTATAGAACAAGGTAAAACAACTCCAACGGGTTACGGGATTTACCAGTTACAGCCCCATTTGGGAAAACCAGGCATATCCTAAGCTAGCAAAGCTTCAACACGGTCCTCGCTTGCGTGCTTGGAAAATCTCTCAGCTCTCTCAGGTATTCCAGCGGGGAAAACTTATGACGTTCTCGCAGTTTCAGACCACATTCAATATACCTCCCCAGATGTTATTTTACTGTTTCCAACTGGCACATGCTGACAAATCCCAGGGGGATGGTATGGATTGGTCCCTCTCACCCACCCCCATTTTCCATCTTATCCAGTCAGTTACAGAAACAAAATGATTCATCTCACAATGCTACAATATGCTTCTCTCAGAGTATTTAAAAGCCTACCCCATAAAAGCCATAACACAATGGGAGGCAGATGTGGGAGACCTGATGGGTGACCAGTGGGCAGAGGCCCTGTAATCAGTTAGTATGTGCTCCCTCAATGTCTCTCAATGTCGCAACTCTATATATTACTTAGGGCATACTATACACCCGCTAGGCTTCACAAGATGAATGGCCAGACCGACTCCATGTGCACCAGGTGCAGACGAGATACGGGTGACCTTATTCATCTCCTGTGGCAGTGCCCCAATTTGCACTGCTACTGGAAAGAAGTGATTTCTACCATTAATGGAGTCTTGGTGACGATACCAATGTGTTCTATGCCCTGACTGCTGGGAATCTTAGAGGCTGAGGTTCCTGAGGAATTGACACGCCAAGCGATATCTAGGTCATTGTTTCAGGCCAGGAAGGTTATTCTTTTGAATTGGAAGTCCTCAAACCCCCCATCCACCAAAACATGGATCGCCCACATGGGTAATAACCTGAGGTTGGAGAGGTACATATACCAGCACAGGGGAAGGGTACATAAATTTGATAAACTGTGGTCAGCTTGGCTCGATGTACCCGGCCTTGCCCCTAAGGAGCTAGTCATGACTAGAGTGTTACAGGGGCTGTAAAAAGACTTGGGGGAGAGTGGAATGGAGTATATAGTTTAGGAATGACTGTTTATAACTGGATCAAGGAGAAAATTTATATCTCTTTGTGTTGCTCACTAATTATACCAGATGTGATATTTAGCAGATATGACCCTATACTGTATGGTGGTTGTTTTTGCATGCTTTACCTCTGTACATTCTTTATGTTTCAATAAAACCTTTCTCTGATTTAAAAAAAAAAAAAATGCCTGAGTACCTGTCACCATACCATCAGTGTACCCAAGTATCTGTCACCTGCCCATCTGAGTACCCGAGTACCTGTCACCAGCCCATCAGAGTACCTGAGTACCTGTCATCTGCCCATCAGAGTACCCGAGTACCTATCACCAGCCCATCAGCATACCCAAGTACCTGTCACCTGCCCATCTGAATACCCGAGTACCTGTCACCAGCCCATCAGAGTACCTGAGTACCTGTCACCTGCCCATCAGAGTACCTGAGTACCTGTCACCTGCCCATCAGAGTACCCGAATACCTGTCACCAGCCCATCAGAGTACCCGAGCACCTGTCACCAGCCCATCAGAGTACCCGAGTACCTGTCACCTGCCAAGCAGATTACCCGAGTACCTGTCACCAACCCATCTGAGTAACCGAGTACCTATCTGTAGCCCTTCAGAAGTAACCGAGTACCTTTTACCAGTCCATCAGATTACCCGAGTACCTGTCTCCAGCCCATCAGAGTACTCGAGTACCTATCTGCAGAACATCAGAGTACCTGAGTACCTATCTGCAGCCCATCAGAGTACCCGAGTACCTATCTGCAGCCCTTGCCTCATAGAATATACCTCGGGTGTTTGCTTTCCAAAATGGGGTCATTTTCGGGGTAATTCCACTGTCCTGGTGCTCCAGGGCCTTCAAAAGTGTGATAGGTATTAATGAAATGTGTAATTTATGCTCCTAGAACGCCTGACATTGCTCTCTGCATGTTGGGCCTCTCTATGTGGCCAGGCTGTGTAAAAGTCTCACACATGTGGTATTGCCATACTCGGGATGAGTAGCAGAATACATTTTGGGGGGTTATTTTTGCTATATACATGCTATGTTTCCGAAATATCATATGAATTGACCACTTTGTGAAAAAAAAAATAAGTTTTCATTTTTTTTCCACGTTTTCTGAATACTTGTGGAAAAAAATTAACCGGACAAAAGACTCATAATGCCTCATAGAATATACATTGGTATGTTTGCTTTCCAAAAGCAGTTATTTTGAGGGTAATTCCACTGTCCTGGTGCTGCAGGGCCTTCAAAAGTGTAATAAGTGATTAGGAAATTATATGTGTAATTTAAGCTTCTAGAACGCCTAATGGTGCTCCCTGCATGTTGGACCTCTCTATGTGGCCAGGCTGTGAAAAAGTCTCACACAAGTGGTATCGCCATACTCGGGGCAAGTAGTAGAATGTATTTTGGGGTGTAATTAGAAACATAGGAACAAAAATGTTTTTTCACTTAGGTCGCAAAAAATAAAAAACCCAAAGGTGATTAAATGCCACCAAAAGAAAGCTCTATTTGTCTATAAAAAATGATAAAAATGCTGTTTGGGCACAGTGTTTGTTTGGGTACAGTGTAGCATGACTGAGTAATTGGCATTCAAAGTGTGATAGCACTAAATGCTGAAAATTGGTCTGGGCAGGAAGGGAGTATAAATGTCCTGTCTTGAAGTGGTTAAAAAAAATTTACTCAGCAGCAAGGGGCGCCTGCAGACCGGTACACCCTAAATGAAAATGTCCGAATTGGGCCCAAACTGTCAATATTTTGTGTGGCCACCATTATTTTCCAGCACTGCCTTAACCCTCTTGGCCATAAAGTTCACCAGAGCTTCACAGGTTGCCACTGAAGTCCTCTTCCACTCCATGATGACATCACGGAGCTGGTCGATGTTAGAGACCTTGTGCTCCTCCACCTTCCATTTGAGGATGCCCCACAGATGCTCAATAGGGTTTAGGTCTGGAGACATGCCCATCACCTTTACCCTCTGCTTCTTTAGCAAGGCAGTGGTCATCCTGGAGGTGTGTTTGGGGTCGTAATCATGTTGGAATACTGCCCTGTGGCCCCGTTTACGTAGGAAGGGGATCATGCTCTGCTTCAGTATGCCACAGTACATGTTGGCATTCATGGTTCCCTCAGTGAACTGTAGCTCCCCAGTGCCAGCAGCACTCATACAGCCCCAGACCATGACACTCCCACCACCATGCTTGACTGTAGGCAAGACACACTTGTCTTTGTACTCCTCACCTGGTTGCCGCCACACACGCATGACACCATCTGAACCAAGTAAGTTTATCTTGGTCTCATCAGACCACAGGACATGGTTCCAGTTATTAATGTCCTTAGTCTGCTTGTCTTCAGCAAACTGTGGGCTTTCTTGTGCATCATCTTTAGAAGAGGCTTCCTTCTGGGTAGACAGCCATGCAGACCAATTTAATGCAGTGTGCGGCGCATGGTCTGAGCACCGACAGGCTGACCACCCCACCCCTTCAACCTCTGCAGCAATGCTGGCAGCACTCATACGTCTATTTCCCAAAGACAACCTCTGGATATGACGCCAAGCATGTGCACTTAACTTCTTTGGTCGACCATGGCGAGGCGCTGTTCTGAGTGGAACCTGTCCTGTTAAACCACTGTACGGTCTTGGTCACCTGGCTGCAGCTCAGTTTCAGGGTCTTGGCAATCTTCTCATAGCCTAGGCCAGCCTTTCTCAAGGAAAATGGCCAATCGGGCCCAATTTAGACATTTATCCTTAGGGGTGTACTCACTTTTGTTGCCAGCAGTTTAGACATTAATGGCTGTGTGTTGAGTTATTTTGAGGGGACAACAAATTTACACTGTTATACAAGCTGTACACTCACTACTTTACATTGTAGCAAAGTTTAATTTCTTCAGTGTTGTCACATGAAAAGATATAATAAAATATATACAAAAATGTGAGGGGTGTACACACTTTTGTCAGATACTGTATATGTGTGATGATGTTGTATCCTTTGATGTTGAGGAATCATGAGAAGAACAGAATGATACTGGCAAGTCCAGGAGGGAACCTAGATGCACTCTTGGTAGAGGTTATGGGAGACAAAGGTGATCAGTGTATGTCCTTAGAGGGTTATACAGGAGCCAGGAGAGGCAAGAAGTATCTAATATCCCCTTGGAGATTGGATTGACCCATGACGAAAACAGTGATCTCCAGATATTTAACACGTTGAAGATATCACTGTCATCTGACCACATTGAATTCCTCAAAAGAGGCTTGTCTTTTGTCCCCACTCAGGATCTAGATCTTTTTGAATGGGTGAAAGATATAAATCTATTGGCTAGAAACTAGCTGGCGGACATTGAGTCTGTGTACCCACTGACCAGCTCCCTCTGTGTGTACTTGCAGTGGGAGTGAGCAGCTGGCGGCACGCATTTGCTCCCCCTACCCAAAAGTGCAGGATCACAAACATATATATATATATATATATATATATATATATGATCCTACACACAGTGGTTGGCCCTGTAGCAGTAAAACATATAGCAATAGGGCGGTCGGCAAGTGGTTAATAAAAAAATTCTTGATTAACCACTTGCTTACTGGGCACTTAAACCCCCCTCCTGCCCAGACCAATTTTTGGCTTTTAGCGCTGTTGCATTTTGAATGACAATTGCGCAGTCATGCGACGTTGTACCTAAACAAAAATTTTATCATTTTTTTTCCCACAAATAGAGCTTTCTTTTGGTGGCATTTGATCACCTCTGTGGGTTTTATTTTTTGCGCTATAAACAAAGAAAGAGCGATGATTTTAAAAAAACAACAATATTTTTTACTTTTTGCTATAATAAATATCCAAAAAAGATATATATAAAAAAAAATTATTCATCAGTTTTGGCCGATATGTATTCTTCTACATATTTTTGGTTAAAAAAAATCGCAATCGGCATATATTGATTGGTTTGCGCAAAAGTTATCACAGCTACAATCTATGGGAATTGATTTATGGCGTTTTTATTATTATTATTATTATTTTTTACTAGTAATGGTGGCGATCTGCGATTTTTATCGGGACTGCGACATTGCGGTGGACATTTTTTACGCTTTTTTGGGACCAATGACATTTATACAGCGATCAGAAATTTACATAGCCACTGATTACTGTATAAATGTCAATGGCAGTGATGTGGTTAACACCAAGGGCACAGTGAAGGGGTTAACTGTGTTCCCTGTATGTGTTCTAACTGTGCGGGGGTGGGGCTGCCATGGACATAACTGAACTAACTGATCCCGATCACTGGGATCAGTAGATTTGTCATGCCCCCCTCACAGAGTGGGCAACCGCCGTGTTTACATTGGCGGTTCCCCGCTCTGGTTCTCTGTGAAGGTATCGTGGGTCTCTGGCGGACATCAAGTCCGCCCGACCCGCGGGCACGCCCACGCAGTGTGTGGCAGCCGCGAGAGCATGCTGCCACCGGCTGTGTGTGCGCGCGGGGAGCATGCAAAGGGGCAGACATCCATTGACGTCCCCCCGGCAATTCAGATCACTCTAGCCGTCTTTCAGCTATAGCGCGGATGTGGACTGGTTGAGGAAAAAAAAATCAGTAGAAAAGTGGCTAACTTTTAGAACTATGTGGAAGTGTCAAAAGAAGTGCATATAAGGAAAAAGCAGCCAAGATTCAGAACTATCAGGAGGCATCAAAATAGGCTGAGACTCAGTCTTGAGGTTGGGAAGGCTGCTGCAGGTATGCATACCCCTAGGAGCTGTACTTCATACCAGTAGCAGTTTGCTCTTCTTCCTCCAATGGCAACCGCCACCCAAACACTTGCATCTATAATGATATTTTTGTAGCACAGCTCTTTCTGTGAAGAAAAATAAAGCATGTGAAATAGAAAAAAACAAACTAATATACTAAATTAACTGCATGCAGTTACAATATTCACATGCATTGCATTAAGGAAGCCTATACATTTTGAATAGGCTTTCAATGTCCTTAAAACATACGTGCACCATTTTTTCTAACACAACACTCTTTCTACCTTTCTTTAGTAAAATAAAAGTGAAATCTGATTGGATGATAGTGACAACACCCCCTGATTTACTACGGCATGTGAACTTTAGGTTCAACCTGTAAAGTATGTGTAGGGTTGAACATTACTCTGAGTTGGGCAATTCTTTGCTGTGACAGATGTTCACCTCTGAGCAATGACACACCTGTCTGTGTCCCCAGCACAGAAAGATTTGTATAGCCGATGATTTAAATGCACTCGGATCGGATGACTGGCTGCATGTAATAAAGTAAAACCAATTCACAAATACAGTAGGACTGTGCCGGGAAGACGTGATAATGAATTGTATGCATTATTCTCACGAATGTAGCCCAAATTTGTGCAAAGGTTTATTTGAAATGACGTGACCTGTTCATGCCATAAGTCACCTTTTTTATTGGAAATATTACATGCAAAGCAAAAGTTACAAATGCAGTGCCTGCTTGATATGCTGATCTCTTCTAGTAACTTTGGTACTATGGTACACAATTATACAATGTTAAAGTAGAACTCTGACCAAAAATCACAAGACAAAATGCACAGCCCATTTAAAAAAATTAAATATTAAAACCAGATTTTGTTACAATATAAAATTTCAATATTGAACTTATCTGCAGTACTGTTTTTCAGCCCCTAGATGTCCTTAGTATAATGACCAGCATCATTCAACTCTCTTTCCCCAAGCCCAGGTCATCCTGGGCGATGAAAGGAGAAGCAGCATAGTGATGTCACCCTGCTCTCTTCTCCTATCTGCATGCTTCTTGTTAGCACATGAACTGATTGGACCCTTGTACTGTTTCTTCCTCTTACACTCCAGCCCTGCTAAACAGGAACAGCAAGAGACTGATGCCAGGTCAAGTTCAAGTACTTACACTGCTTGCATTAAAAAAATGATGATTACAGAGCTGCATTATCATTTGTCTTTTATATCTGTCTGGAGTTCAGCTTTAAACTCCATGAGCCTGAAATTGTGGGGGTGGTGTTAATGGTAGCGTTTATAGTGCACCCCAGCCCAATATGGGGATAAAAGTGCCACACATAGCAGGCTGCGGTGAATGGGAAAGATTAATAGCAGCATGCTTAACATTCTGTGGCAAATTGGGGGAAAGGGGGGGGGGTGGGGGGAGGGGTACAAACTACTGCAGTCTTCAGAGACACAATTTAACCAGGCCTGTAGGAGAATTTATTACAACGATATGGTCCTCTAACCAAACAGCACTGATTGACAATATGTAGGCAGAAAGCTGACAATACATGGTCAATAAACAGGAAACAATTACAATACCCGGACAACTAATATGAAATCGATACATTATGTGGGCAATACATGGGCAAACCTTACAATATGCAGGCAGACATGGCAGTACAAGGGTGACAAAAAGGGCAATTGTTGCAATGCACAGCCAAAAAAAAAGTGAAATTCTTACAATGCACAGGCAACAAACTGGCACTTGTGACAAAAGGCAAGAAAGAACCAGGCAAGAAGGCAATAAACATTACAATATTCTGGCAACACAAAGGCAAGCATTACAATATGTGGGTAATACAAGGGCAAGCATTACAATACGTGGGCAACAAACAGGCAATCATAACTATACATGGGCAATAAATGAGCAATCACCATAATATGTCCTTCTGGCCACATACGTCCTCGGTGTCCAGAGCCACAGTGTGACTTGAGTACCAAGACCAATATCACCACTTCAACCAGCCAGTCAGTGACCCAACAGAAGGAACAACCATGGGATTTGGTAAACTATTAAATGACTAAAATCCTGAAAATTCTTACATAAGACTCATGCAGAGATTTGTTATCTGTATGTAGCATTTGCCACTTGGTAAATGTACCACTGTTCAATTATCAGAATATCAAATGCATAACACAGTTAACAAACCTCTGCATGGGTATTATGTACTGTACATATCTCAGGTGAGAATCTTCCGAATTTCGGTCAGAGACTTTGGATAATCTAACACATTACCAAATTTCAGAGCTGCTGGTAGTTTTTTCTGCTCAATCACTGATTGTTTGATAGAAGAAGTTAAATTGGTAATACCACTCAAGTTACAGCGTGGCTAGAGTGATGAGCTAGCTCTGTGGCTCAGGCCACTGAAGATGTGTGTGGCTAAGAGGACATATTGTGATGACTGCCCATTTTTTGCTTATGTGAAGCTATGGTTGCCCAGTGATAGTCCACATATAGTAACATTTACCTGTTGTTACTTATGTGTTGTAACGCTTGTTTGTTTCCCATGTATAGTATACTGTATGTTGGTGTTACCCAATAGGTCCCACAGCAACTGGAGAGATAAGCTAGCCCTGTAGTTCTGATCGCTGAGGAAGTGTGTGGCTAGAAGGACATATTGTGATGATTGCTCATTTCTTGCCAATGTATAGACATGATTGCCCAGTTGTTGCCCAGGTATAGTAACATTTACCTGTTATTTCTTGAGTGTTGTAAAAATTGCCTGTTTGTTGCCCATGTATTGGTTTAATGTTGATAAATGTAAAGTTATGGACGGGGCTAAGAATATGTATGCATCATACATACTAGGGGGAGTACGACTGGGAGAATCAACGGTGGAGAAGGATCTGGGGGTTTTAGTAGATCATAAGCTTAATAAAAGCATGCAATGCCAAGCTGCGGTTTCCAAAGTCCTTTCTTGTATTAAGAGAGGTATGGATTCCAGAGAGACAGATATCATCTTGCCCCTGTAAAAATCATTAGTAAGACCTCATCTGGAATATGCAGTTCAGTTTTGGACACCAGATCTCGAAAAGGATATCGGGGAACTAGTGAAAGTGCAGAGAAGGGCTATCAAACTGATACGAGGCATGAAGGAGCTCAGCTATGAGGAAAGATTAGAGCAGCTGAATTTATTCTCTCTTGAGAAGAAGAGATTAAGGTGGGATATGATCTACATCAGGGGTCAGCAACCTTTTTTTCACTTAAGGGCCCCGGATTCAATGTTTGTGAATGCATGGAGGGCCACATTCACCTGCTAATAAATGAAGATAACAATAATCCTGTGGACGAGGGCTACAGAGGTGGCTG
>BLSH010023537.1:631860-667544 GCA_018402905.1 Glandirana rugosa
CTCATCCAATCACCCTGAGCGGAGGCTCAGGGCAGCCAATCAGCCTATGCATGGCCGCAGGAAGAAGCGCACATGCATAGGCGTGAATGGCCGACCAATAGGCTCACTTACTTGGCCTGTCATGTGACAGCCAAGGAGCCGAAAGAAAAAAAAAAAAAGAAAGTCAATGTACCGGCGCCACCTGTAGGTGGGCGGGGTTGACTTTTTTTTTTTTTTTTCTCGTCTTTTGCCGGCGGGGAGGCGGCGCCCCAGCGCCCCTCCCACACCAGCCGCCGCTGTAACTGGATACTAATATATACAGGTAACGTTGATCTAAGGCATATCCGATTGCCTCTCGGGGGATCAGGAAGGAATTTTACCTCTGCTGTAGCAAAATGGATAATGTTTTGCTGTGGTTTTTCGCCTTCCTCTGCATCAACTGTGGGTAAAGGATTGTGTGTATGAGATTTTCTCTTTTATTGGTTGAACAAGTTGGAAGTAATGTTAGTGTTACTACTCATGTCAGCGACTGGAGAGATAAGCTAGCTCTATGACTCTGGCCACTGAGGAGGTGTGTTCCAGAGTGATTAGGAAACTACAACCTGTTGTTGGAGCTGAAGGCTTAATAAAGGTAAAGGGGTAGGGGGGACTCAGCTTCAGCCATTGACTGCATATTATAATGATTGCCTGTTTGTTGCCCGCAAATTGCCCTCACTTCTTATCTCCCACTCCTTATCTCTCTCCTCTCTCTGACTAGGACAGAAAGCAAGGGTAAATCTATCCAGTGCAGACCAAGCAACCAGTAAAAAAACCTGGCAGTGACTCTAAACCTTCCATCCCTGAGTTTTGTCTACACCTACACTTCAAAATAAAGGAAAATAAATCTGGTCCAAAACCATTTGTTTTCTTTAAAGGTAAACATTACAAAAATAATTCAAGACTAGCTCATTAAAAGCTAATAAGAGATTAAAGTGGTTGTTAACCCACTATACTATAAGAATATGTACTATAAGTATACATAGCATTACTGCACATTAATGCCATATAGTTCTGTGTGTTACTGCAAGTTTAATGCCATATAGTTCTGTGTGTTACTGCAAGTTTACCGCCATATAGTTCTGTGCGTTACTGTAAGTTTAACGCCGTATATATTTCATTGCGTTACTCCAAATTTAACGCCATATATTTAATTGCATTACTGCATGTTTAACGCCATATAGTTCTGGGTGTTACTGCAAGTTTAACCCAGCATAGTTCTGTGCATTGCTGCAAGTTTAACGCTGTATAGTTCTGTGCGTTACTGCACATTTAACACCATATAGTTCTGTGCATTACTGCAAGTTTAATGCCATATAGTTCTGTGCGTTACTGCAAGTTTAATGCCGTATATTTCATTGCATTACTGCAAGTTTAATGCCATATAGTTCTGTGCATTACTGCAAGTTTAACGCCATATAGTTACTGCAAGTTTAATGCCATATAATTCTGTGAGTTACTGCAAGTTTAACGACACATAGTTATGTGCATTACTGCAAGTTTAACGCCATATAATTCTGTGTGCTACTGCAAGTTAAAGCCATATATTTCATTGCATTACTGCAAGTTTAACGCCATATAGTTATGTGCGTTACTGCACGTTTAAAGCCATATATTTCATTGTGTTACTGCAAGTTTAACGCTGTATATTTTTTGTGCGTTACTGCACGTTTAACACCATATAGTTCTGCGCATTACTGCAAGCTTAATGCCATATAGTTCTGTGCATTACTGCAAGTTTAACACCATATAGTTCTGTGCGTTACTGCAAGTTTAATGCCATATAGTTCTGTGCTTTACTGCAAGTTTAACACCATATATTTCATTGCATTACTGCAAGTTTAACGCCATATAGTTATGTGCGTTACTGCAAGTTTAAAGCCATATAGTTCTGTGCATTACGGCAAGTTTAACGCCATATATTTTATTGCGTTAGTGTACATTTAACGTAGTATATTTCTATGCATTACTGCACGTTTGACGCAGTATATTGCAGAACTTTAAGGAACCTTCTCGGGCCATTGGACAGCCTTTGCATGTGCGCACGTAGCGTGTGTGCGTTGGCGCGCTCCTATGCGTGTGTGCACGCGCCTGTGCACCGGCAATGGCGCCAATAGCAGCCATTTAAGCAGATAGCACCAGGAGGCAAGTGATGTCCGTTCTACAGTGTTTGTGTGTTCCTGAAGCGACCTGCTATCCTGATTGTCTGTTCCTGTGACCCGGCTTGTCTTGACCCTGCTGTTGATCTCCGCCTGCACTGACCTCAGCTTCCATGACCACTCTTCTGCCTGTTCCCTTGTACCTCACTGCCTGCCTGTTAACAAACTCTGCCTGTACCCGACTATTCTCCAGCTTGATCCTTCTGTACTGCTCCGCCAGCCTGTTACCGACCCGGCCTGCATCACTACGCTTCTGCTTGCACGAGCTCCACACGGACCAGCGCACCACCACCAGTGACCCAGTCTGACACTCATGCCTCCCTGCACTCCCGTGCCCCTGTCTACCCTATCAGGGGTTCCAGAATCAGGGTTGTAAGAGGGGTTGCCCACTGCATAAGTCAGACTCCACCACCAGGTACGTGACAAGAACATTTTAGTGTATCTGTGGAGTGTGTCTGTGTAGTGAAAACTCAAATTAAAGTGCACCAAACACCACTTTCCATTGATTAAAGTGCACCCACGTACACATTTTAATACCTTTATTACATTTTGTTAATAAGCAGTGCCCATGTATGGGGGGACAACAAGGAGAGGCAAACGTTCCCATGGCACTGTAAGGGGGCCATCAGCATATGTGTCCACAGGCAAAGGTGGACGTGGTCAGTCCTCAGGCAGGGCATCATTTCCTCTGTTTAGTGATGTTGCCTGTGCTATCCAGCCACAGCATGCAGAGGAGGTGGTGGACTGGTTACTAAACCGTCCTCATCCTCCGTCACCCAAGCAGAGTCTAGTGTACAGTCCCCTGCAGCTGCCAGAGTGGCTAAACCTGCCTCCTTGTCCACAGCTATTCCTGCCATAGCCCCAGCATCAGCCATGGCGGAGTCAGCTGAGTTATTTGAACACAGTGTCAGTGTAAGGAAAAGATTCACCTGCTGTTGGCACTGTGGCTCCCAGATCTATGGGCTGCAGTTCCGATGTCCACCAGCGGGTGTCCCTAAGCAGTTGGAGGCTGATGGTCGGGAAAGGTTCGACCTGCCGGTTGCACTGTCCTCCCACATCTTTAGGCTGCAGTTTCGGTGTCCTCCAGCGGGTGTCTCTCGGAAGTTAGAAGCTGACATCATCTCCTGCAATCAGGCATTACCTGATGCTGATTGCAGGAAGTGTATTTAAACCTGGTGAATGCTGTTACACATTGCCTTGGTATTTTCTCCTTGTGCCCCTGATCTGTGTTCCTGAAGCCTGCATCTTGTCTCCTGTTTCTGACTCTGACCCTGATCCTGCAGCCTGATCTCTTCCTACCCGCTCAGTCTGTCTCCTGGTTCCCTCTCCCTGTCCTGTCTTGTTCCCAGCTCCCTCCTGCTTGATCTCCAGTGTATGACCCTGGCTCTGGTACGATTACGATTTGGTTATCCCAGGCTCGGTATATGTTTGATGTAGACTGTCGCTCATTGTATGTTCACTGTTTGTTGGTTCACTGGTTATGTTACACTATTTACAATACTGGTGGTGCGTTTTCTTTATGTTATTCACTTATATTTTAATAAATTATATTAGTTAAATTTTACCTCTGTTTGGTACACTCTGTTGTAGTCCACGCATTTCTGGTCACACCGGTCCCAGACAGTCAGCCACTTGCTTCTTGACAATGCACAGCCATTACTTGATTCAGATGTTGGCTCTGAGGTTGAGGAAGGCAGGAACATGAGTCTACAGAGGGGAGAACACTGGTACACAAATTGTCATTCATGTTCCCCCAGCTGCAGCATATTGCCAAGTTGTCTCCAGTGGTAATAAGGATGCAGGAGGTGATGATGATGATGAGGTCACTGATGCAAATTGGGTGCCAGATAGAGCAGAAGAGGAAATTGAGGGTGAGGCACAACCCCAACAAGGCAGCCATCATGGAAGAGTAGAGAGCAGCCATCCTATTCCATCACATTGTGGAGCTGTTATCTCCCGGCCCACTTCCCACAGCTCAGCTGTCTGGGCATTTTTTAGTACATGTGCAGCCAATCACTCTGTTGCTTTTTGCAAACTTTATCTCAAGCACATCAAGAGTGGCAAAAACACCAACCATTTGGGTACCACATGCTTGACAAAGCATTTAACCTCTCACCACAAAGCCCATTGGCAAGAGCACCTAAAAGCCACACAAAGGAGGCACAAATATGGCCCTCCTCCTTGCTCACCTCAATCTGCCCCTGCTATACCTCATGGCCTCTCAGCAGCCTCCACTGACAGGGATGATGGTATAGTGCAGGGTGTCCCAGGTCCTTGCAGCACATATGCCATCAGGGGTAGACTATAGCCAGCAAATTACAGTCACTGCCACCCACATATGCCCAGCGTCTAAATGCAAGCTTGTCAAAGCTGCTGGCTCTACAACTTCCGCCTTTCCATCTGCTGGATTCTGCCCCCTTCCGTGAATTTGCAGAATGTGCTGTACCACAATGGCAGGTTCCCAGTCACTAGTTATTTTCATGTAAGGCCATACCAGCTCTCTACCATCACGTGGAAGGCAATGTTGTGGTATCGTTAGGCAAGGCAGTCAGCTGCAAAGTCCACATTACTGCTGACACGTGGTGCAGCAAGCATGGGTAGGGATGATATATTTCATTCACAGCACACTGGGTAACTCTACTTGCAACTCGGAAGGATGCAGGACAGGGCTCAGTGCTGCAACTTGTTGTGCCCCCACGTCTCCATACAGCTGGTGATGATGTGAGATTTGTCAGCTCTACCCCCCTTCCTCCTCCATGCCCTGCTGAATTGTCCTATGAACCTCAAGTACCCCCTAAGCGTTCAAAGGGCTATTCAATGAGTCAGGCTAAAAGGTGCCATGCAGTGCTTCAGCTGGGGTGTCTTGGGGACAGGAACCACACCGGAGCAGAGATTCTTGCAGCTCTGCAGGGAAAGGCCCAGAGGTGGTTCACGCAATGCCAGCTGGAGCCAGTAATGGTGGTGTGCGATAATGGCACAAACATCCTTTCCTCCCTTAGACAGGGAAAGTTGACACATGTGCCATGCCTGGCACATGTCCTCAATTTGACGGTGCAGCATTTCCTAAATAGGTACCCAGGGTTGGAAGATCTGCTAAAGCAGGCCAGAAGAGTCTGTAGCCATTTCAGGTGGTCATACACAGCCAGTGCTCCTTTGGCTGAAATTCAGCAGGAATTCCACCTGCTTGTAAACCGCCTGATTTGTGACATGCCCACCAGGTGGAACTCGACTTTTGCAATGCAGCAGCGGCTGCACAAGCAGCAGAGAGCCATCAAGGAGTACCTGTGTGAGTATGGCACAATGAAAGGCTCAGGCCTGCTCCCCCCCCCCACACACCAATGGCTGCTCATAAAGGATGCATGCACTGTACTGTCGCCATTTGAGGAGGCCACAAAAATAGTGAGCCATGACAATGCATGCACCAGTGACACAATCCCTTTTGTGTTCCTGCTGGAGCCGACTCTGTGTGGCATTATGGACAGGGCACTTGAGGCAGAGCAGTGGGAGGAAAAGGAGGACTTCCTTTCCTCTCAAGGCCCACTTTAAGCAGACATCATTGTTCCTATGCCACGGAACACACAAGGGAAGATAGAGGATGAGGAGGATTCTGGCAGTTTTGGATGCATTAAAGCAGAGGAAAACATATGTCAAACAGTGAGAGGTAGTTTTCCATCCCCAGAACCCTTGGGAATAGTACGTGGCTGGGAGGAGGCAGTTCCAGATACAGTAATCCTGAATGACCCTGAGGAATCTGCTTCTCATGCCTCCTCAAATTTGCGGTGTATGGGCTCCCTCATGCTTCAAAGCCTGTGAATGGACCCAAGAATACGTGGAGTAAAGGAGAATGATCACTATTGGTTGGCAACCCTCCTTGACCACCGTTACAAGGGGAAAGTCTCAGAAATCATCCCATCCCCACAGAGAGTGCAGAAGATGAAATCTCTTGAGGACACCTTAAAGTGGATTTAAACCCACCACCCACCCAGTATAAACTAATGACACAGTATTAATGTATAGACTTGTGCATGGCTAAAAAATTTGTTTTTTTCATTTTTCGTAATTCGGAAATTCAAAAAATTCGGAATTCAGAAATTCGGAAATTCGTAGTAATTCGGCAATTGTGGTAATTCGGAAATTTGCGGTAATTCGGCAATTGCGGTAATTCGGAAATTCGGCAATCGGAGCAGACGAAAATCCGAAATTCGGAAATTTGGAAATCTGAAAATTCGAAAATAACCAAGAACATTTGAAATAATTACTAACTAATAACTATTACATTATAGGTATTGGAATTTCCTTGAAAGTTTGGCTGTTAGTGTACCTAAATATGGAATTTATCACTAATAGCCATATTTTCAAGAAAATTCCAATACCTATAATTTAATAGTTATTAATTATTATTTCAAATGTTTTTCTTATTTCTGAATTTCGGAAATAAGGAAGATCATCTGAAATAATACATTATTAATGTTTTAGTTTAACTACTTATAAATAATAATAAGCTATTATTATTTCATATGTTCTTTCTTATTTCCAGAATTTCGGAAATAAGGAAGAACATTTGAAATAATAAGTTATTCATTTATTATTTTAACTTATTATAGATTATAATAAGCTATTATTATTTCAAATGTTTTTCCTTATTTCCGACTTTTGCAGTGTTTGACTGTACATATGCATACTGTATGTTTGTATGTATGTGTGTGTGTGCATACTGGGTGTGTATACACTGTGTGTATATTGGATGTATATTGTATATATACTGTGTGTTTACATACAATATAAACACAGTATATACACACCCAGTATGCACACACATTTGTACAAAGAACATTTGAAATAATAATAGCTTCTTATAATTTATAATTTAAAATAATTTATTTATAAACTATTATTATTTCAAATGTTCTTCCTTATTTCCTAAATTCGGAAATTCGGAAATAAGAAAGAACATTTGAAATAATAATAGCTTATTATAATCTATAATAGGTTAAAATAATAAATTAATAACTTATTATGTCAAATGTTCTTCCTTATTTCTGAAATTCCGGAATAAGAAAGAACCTTTGAAATAATAATAAATCACTAATAGCCATATTTTCAAGAAAATTCCAATACCTATAATTTAATAGGTATTTATTATTATTTCAAATGTTTTTCTTATTTCCGAATTTCAGAATTTCGGAAATAAGGTAGATCATTTGAAATAATAAGTTATTAATGTATTATTTTAACCTATTATAAATAATAAGAAGCTATTATTATTTCAAATGTTCTTCCTTATTTCTGACTTTTGCAGTGTGTGACTGTATATATGCATACTGTATGTATGTGTGTGTGTATACTGGGTGTGTATATACTGTGTGTATATTGTATGTATACTGTATGTATACACACAGTATACATACAATATGCATCCAATATACACACAGTATATACACACCCAGTATACACACACACATACATACAGTATGCATATATACAGTCACACACTGCAAAAGTCAGAAATAAGGAAGAACATTTGAAATAATAATAGCTTCTTATTATTTATAATAGGTTAAAATAATACATCAATAACTTATTATTTCAAATGTTCTTCCTTATTTCCGAATTTCCGAAATTCGGAAATAAGAAAGAATATTTGAAATAATAATAAATAACTATTAAAAATAGGTATTGAAATTTTCTTGAAAGTATGACTATTAGTGCTAAATTTCATATTTAAGTTCATTAACAGCCAAACTTTCAAGGAAATTACAATACCTATAATTTAATAGTTATTAGTTAGTTACTATTTCAAACAATCTTAGTTTTTTCCAATTTTGGATTTCTGAATTTTCGAATTTCGGATTTTCGGCTGTTCCAATTGCCGAATTTCCAAATTACCGCAATTGCTGAATTACCCCGAATTTCCGAATGACCACAATTGCCGAATTACCGCGAATTTCCGAATTAACGAAATTGCCGAATTACAGCGAATTTCCGAATTACCGCGATTCTGCATCTATCTCTACCTTTCAAATGTCCTTCCTGTAAGCACTAGCAGCTCTGTAAAACTCTGAAATCAGAGGGTGTCTGTGTTTGCTGGAGTTTGGTGGGTGGAGTTGTGATGTCACAAGCCTCCCCACCCACCTCTATACTGAGACATTGAGGAGGGAGGGAGGGGGGAGAGTAAAACTTTCTCTGCTGTGTGAAGGAGCAAATTGCTTGTCACTCACAGCGCAAGGGGCGGATCGACTGTGTATTTCCCTCTTAGTCAGACTTTCTCTTCCTGAAAAAAGAGGAGTTTATGAAATGCTTTTCCCCGACTCTGGTAGGTTACAATGTCGTGGAAAACATAGTTTTGAGGCTTCTGTTGGTCAAGAGAGGACTGGTAAAAAAGGCGGCCACCTATGTGATGCATTTCTCAATTTTTTTAGTCCTCACCACCCAGGGCTGTCAGCTTCCACATCCCATGAGCAGCATCTGCATCACATGGTGGATGATTATCTAGGGGTGAAAACAGAGGTGGAGAGCTTTCCAGTCGACGATCCACTGGCTTACTGGGTCATGAGAATAGACCACTGGCCAGAACTTCCCAGTATGCAATTGAGCTGCTGGGCTGCCCTGGATCCAACGTGCTTTCTGAACAGGCATTCAGTGCTGCTGGAGGTTTTGTTATTGATAATAGAATGTGTCTGTCCACAGACTCCGTGGACCGTCTGACTTTTATCAAAATGAATCAGTCCTGGATTACCAGCAGCTATGAAGCCCCTGATGCCGATGTCACAGGTTAAGTGTTTTTGGGATGTGGAATCGCTGCAGGACTTCTAGGCTGCCTAGCGTCGTGGGTGTTGATTTCATCTGGAAGAATTTTTTTGGTGTAGGTTTCATGGGCAAAGACCAATTTTTCTGCACCTGTTTGACAGGTGCATATCATCTCAATTATTTACAGCAAGGCCAATTCTTGCTTTTATCAAAAGTACCTCAATAAAGTTACAGTATGAAGGCACCACCGACACCCAAAGACCAATTTTTCTGCACCTGTTGGACAGGTGAATATAATTTACATTTTTTACAGCTATGCCAATCCTTGCTTTCATCAAGAGTACCTCAATAGGATTACAGTGTGAAGGCGCCACCGACACCCAAAGACCAATTTCTTTGCACCTGTTTGACAGGTGCATATCATTTCAATTTTTACAGCAAGGCCAATTCTTGCTTTCATCAAGAGTAGCTCAATAGGGTTACGGTATGAAGGCGTCACCAACACCCAAAGACCAATTTTTCCGCACCCTTTATTTATATCCAAAGTCTGTGGAAGAGACACCAGAATTTATCCTAAAAATCTCTAATCTTGTTCCCAGTGCACTACATTGTGGCCTCCTCATACAGACTGGCTCCCTAAGCCATAGCTTAAAAAATAAAGAAAGTTTGCAGGGAAAATGTCATTTTTTTGGCTTTATAAATGCAATTATTGCTGCTGCAGCTTCTATACAGAATACAGATGTGCCACTTTACAGGTAGATCAATGGGGACCCCCAGGCACTATATTGAAAGGAATTTTTCATTTTTATGCTTTCAATTTAAAACGGTAGTAAACCCATCCATTTGACAGTTAAAAAAACAGTTACATTTCCGCCATGTGACAGAAATGTAACACTCCCATTGGTTGTGTTCTAAACCAAACTGTCAAACCATCCAATGGCTGGTGTCAAAGCTGATCACATGTGCAGCATCACGACAGTTGTAGATTAAACAGAGGCCAAGATGGCAGCTTCCTTGACTGAAAATGATGGGATAGTTTACTACCACTTTAAGCATCAATAAATCACTGCTCATTTAAAAATTACATTTTTTTTTCATTGATACATGTCCCCCAGGGCAATACCTGGACCCCCATAACCATTGTATACACAATTACTTGCATATAAGCCTTCAAAATGGGCACTTTTGATTTTTCACACTTGGGTCACATAGACTTCAATGGGGTTCAGTGAAACCTGTTTTGAGTGGCATTTGTATATAAGTGCTATTACGACTATATTAAAACATTGTCATCTTTTAAAAAATATATATATATATTGTACAGTATCTCACAAAAGTGAGTACACCCCTCACATTTTTGTAAATATTTTATTCTATCTTTTCATGTGACAACACTGAAGAAATGACACTTTGCTACAATGTAAAGTAGTAAGTGTGCAGCTTGTATAACAGTGTAAATTTGCTGTCCCCTCAAAATAACTCAACACACAGCCATTAATGTCTAAACCGCTGGCAACAAAAGTGAGTACACCTCTAAGTGATAATGTCCAAATTGGGCCCAATTAGCCATTTTCCCTCCTAAATTTGGTGTTATCGCTCTCACTCTCTCATACTGGTCACTGGAAGTTCAACATGGCACCTCATGGCAAAGAACTCTCTGAGGATCTGAAAAAAGAATTGTTGCTCTACATAAAGATGATCTAGGCTATAAGAAGATTGCGAAGACCCTGAAACTGAGCTGCAGCCAGGTGGCCAAGACCATACAGCGGTTTAACAGGACAGGTTCCACTCAGAACAGGCCTCACCATGGTCGACCAAAGAAGTTGAGTGCACGTGCTCAGCGTCATATCCAGATGTTGTCTTTGGGAAATTGACATATGAGTGCTGCCAGCATTGCTACAGAGGTTGAAAGGGTATGGGGGTCAGCCTGTTAGTGCTCAGACCATACGCCGCACACTGCATCAAATTGGTCTGCATGGCTGTCGTCCCAGAAGGAAGCCTTTTCTTAAGATGATGCCCAAAACATCCCGCAAACAGTTTGCTGAAGACAAGCAGACTAAGGACATGGATTACTGGAACTATATCTTGTGGTCTGATGAGACCAAGTTAAAATTATTTGGTTCAGATGGTGTCAAGCATGTGTGGTGGCAACTAGGTGAGGAGTACAAAGACAAGTTTAGAAATCAATGAAAAGGTAGTGGGGACTTTTAGGGTGCATCAGAAACATGAATAAAATTCAACAAACATTTTTTATTGATACATTTAAAGAAAAAATGCCACTTCTAGAAACTCAGTCACTTATTCCTCTGTGTATATACAGCATGATGGTAATCCCGACATGTTTCGCCTAAACATACAAGGCTTTCTCAAGGGACGCTGTACACAGGGGTAACGAAGCCTTCATATAAAGAAAAAAACAGTGTTTATAAATACTAACATCATACAAAAAGTTATTCATATTTATAGAAAATATACATCATGGTATTTTACATTGCTTGCATCAAAGTATACATATCACAAATGCATATCTAGGGTGGTATGAGTCTCAGCACTTACCCTTAGGTATATTGTAATTGTACTAATAGCACTTTAAAAAAATATTCCAGCAAGCATGCAGAACTAAGAGTGACTGGACAGGTGGCTTCATAAATTGAAGGCTGTCGCTGGAGGCATAAAGGAGCCCGCTCTATGATAACAAAAAATTCAAAAATTCAAATGAATGTGGACCAACATGTCTCAAGCTAGTAATATGCACAAAACACCATAGAGAACACTTACATAGGCTATTCTGCGTTGTTTATACACCAGGAGAGGAGGAACAGAAGGAAGAGGTAATAACTATTAGTAGTAGTCTGTCAAACAAAGTTCAGAAAAACAACAAACAGTTCCTTAGCAGGTGCTTGATTCAAAAGGAAATGCACAAAAGGAAAAGGGAGGGGTATTGGTACTGATAGATCAATTAGTTTGACAGGTGTTTGGCATTTGGGAGCTGCCAAACAGCCATAACAGGAAAATATATTCAAAACGGCAGTCAATATTTACCTCATTCCATTCTCTGGCACGTTCTCCTGGTGTCCTGCCCTGAATGTTTGGCTGAAAGTGCGGTCACTAAATACCTCCCATCCTGTTGGCGTGTGATGTCAGACAGGATGCAGACACAAGGTCACCTGGGTAATGCAGGCAGTTGTTAAAGTGGCTTGTCGACACATGGGGGCGTCCAGCAGAGGGCGTACCACCAAATATCGAGCACTGCACGCAGGGACGCCACACAGTCCCCCAAAATATCACCCCAGTGACAAAAAACGGCACCCTGGTGGGGAAAGAGTGCACCCCATTGGTACGCCCTTTGCGTCCATACGGCAGCCCAATGTCCACAACAACCACAAGAGCCAGTCATATGACATCATTTACCAAAAAACTGGACTCATGTTATCTGTATTATAGGCCCACATACCATCCCTGTGGAGCAGTAGAGAGAATCAAGAGACCACGACATGTGCATTAGTGTTACAAAAAAGTGCCCCGGTAATATCATACAAAACAGGTGTCAAAAAAGGTACCCATATCAAATCCCGTAAAAACCATACAAGGAGTTCCCATCATGATCTGGCAGGAGGATGCCTGGAAGGGTCACAGTAGACCAAGATAAGTGAAAGGGAAGAAGAAATACTGATGACGGGGAGAAAGAAAGAAAATGGGAGATGGACAAATGAGAGGGGGGGGAAAGGGAGAGGAGTGGGAGTCAAAAACAATATTTTTTATATAAAGGTTTGTAACTTAGCAGCTCATTAAGTCCAGGGGAAACAGTTGCCTTCATCAGTAGTAGGCAAGACTGTCTCGTGGGTTTTTGTTGTCGATGATTTCAGTGTAGCTGAAAGAGAGGAGGAGTTAGAAAGACTGTTACCTTGGTGGTTTCATAACCACCCTTGGCACCCTGTGAAGAGGAAGACGATGGGCGTGATACATTTAAACGTTGTGTGCTTTAGGGACAAACCACCGGTATTTGAATAGAAAAAGAGAATAAAGGGGTGTTCGTTGACTGTCCAAATAAAGAAGTGTGAGTTTCATTTTTATGTCTTTTGGATGATCTTTCATCCGTGATATCATGATAAATAGTTGATTGACTTGAAGAGAGTGAAGAAACTGAGGAGAGGTCTGAGGAGGGGTGATGTTTGGTGTTTGTGCATGTTTGTTTAGTGGTCTTGGCAAATCGTCTACCCTGTGTTTGGTGCCCCCATTTATAAGCGTAGCCCATATCATGGGCTGTCTTATCCCGTGTGAATTTGGAGGAATTGTGTTCAGTGTGAATCTTGGTCATGAGACCCTCCCAATCGTCCCCATGGAATTTGGCCATGACAGGTACAAACAAGATGCGATTAAGATAGATCAGGATATTAGCCAGCGAATTAGCATAAGAAGGGAACAGGGGTAACACAATTTATCAAAAAAGTACAACCTTATTTATACAATGTATAGCAAATACCAGCTATACCTTTTATGGTAAAGATACGAATCGTATCGGAGGCAAAAAAAATGGTGTGGTATAACACCTGGTAAACAAGTATATGAGTGCACCTCAGAGTATAGTATCAATTCAGATCCTATATAACAGTTTAGAAATCAATGAAAAGGTAGTGGGGACTTTTAAGGTGCATACTCAATCAGAAACATGAATAATATATATATATACACTGTATATACACAGAGGATAAGTGACTGAGTTTTTAGAAGTGGCATTGTACCATTGCCCTTTTTTCTTTAAAATGTATCAATAAAAAATGTTTGTTGAATTTTATTCATGTTTCTGATTGAGTATGCACCTTAAAAGTCCCCACTACCTTTTCATTGATGTCTAAACTGTTATATGGGATGTAGTGCCATTGGAATTAATACTATACTCTGAGGTGTACTCGCATACTTGAGTACGAAAACAAATGTGTCTTGCCTATAGTCATGCATGGTGGTGGAAGTGTCATGGTCTGGGGCAGCATGAGTGCTGCCGGCACTGGAGAGCTACAGTTCATTGAGGGAGCCATGAATGCCAACATGTACTGTGACATACTGAAGCAGAGCATGATCCCCTCCCTTTGGAAAGTGGGCCGCAGGGCAGTATTCCAACATGAACATGACACCTCCAAGTCAACCACTGCCTTGCTAAAGAAGCTGAGGGTAAAGGTGATGCTCTGGCCAAGCATGTCTCCAGACCTAAACCCTATGGAGCATCTGTGGGGCATCCTCAAATAAAGGTGGAGGAGCGCAAGGTCTCTAACATCCACCAGCTCTGTGATGTCGTCATGGAGGAGTGGAAGAGGACTCCAGTGGCAACCTGTGAAGCTCTGGTGAGCTCCATGCCCAAGAAGGTTAAGGCAGTGCTGGAAAATAATGGTGGCCACACAAAATATTGACACTTTGGGTCCAATTTGGACATTTTCACTTAGGGGTGTACTCACTTTTCTTGCCAGCAGTTTAGACATTAATGGCTGTGTGTTGAGTTATTTTGAGGGGTCAGCAAATTTACACTGTTATACAAGCTGTACACTCACTACTTTACATTGTAGCAAAGTGTCATTTCTTCAGTGTTGTCACATGAAAAGTAGAGTTGAGCGGACACCTGGATGTTCGAGTTCGGCCGAACTTCGCAAAAAAGTTTGAGAACTTGACCCCGAACCCCGAACCCCATTGAAGTCAATTGTGACCTGAACTTTTGGGCACTGAAATGGCTCTAAAAAAGTCCTGGAAAGGGCTGCAAAAGGAAGCAAAATGGGGTTAAGAGTAGGACAAATGCCCTGCAAACAAATGTGGATAGGGAAATAACTTAAAATCACATAAAAAAAATGGAGGAGGAGGTGGATGTGGAGTGGGGGGTTGAGGAGGCGGTGACTGTGGCAGTGTAGGTGGAAGTGGCGGTGGAGGAGGAGGTAGCCAACACTCTTTTTTGTTTGTTTGTTTTTTTTTATAATTGGGGTAGCCCCCAAAATATTGAGACATATAAAAAAAAAAAAAAGATCACTATCTGCAGACGAACCCTGAGATGTTCTAGCATGGGTTCACTTTTTCTATATAAAATGTACCATGGTTTATTTTTCATTTTCTCCTGTTACAGATTCCAATAAAGACTTATGTTCTATAAAAAAAAAAAATAATAAGTTCACTTAAGTATACCAATGGCTGTGTGAGGCCGGTATAAATGTCTATTCTGCACAAGGTACAGACAAGTCTTGTGGGATCCATGCCTGGTTCATTTTAATGAACGTTAGCTTGTCCACGTTGGCTGTGGACAGGCTGCTGCACTTGTCTGTGATAACGCCCCCTGCCGTGCTAAACACACATTCAGACAATACACTGGCTGCAGGGCAGGCCAGCACCTCCAAGGCATAAAGGGAAAGCTCAGGCCATGTGCCCAATTTGGAGACCCAGAAGTTGAATGGGGCAGAACCATCAGTCAGTACGTGTAGGCATGTGCACACATACTGTTCCACCATGTTGCTCAAATTTAAACCAGCAATGTCGGCGCACTTTTTAATTTTGTGCATGAAATGCACCGCTGGCCGCAAATGTAATATTTTGCCCAAAAAAAAAAAAAATGTAATTTGTCTAACTGCAATGTAAAAGCAGTATTTAAATATGCCAAAATGTTGCCAACTGAACTAACAGGACACGATTAAAGTAGTGCCTCTGACACACAAGCAGTTGCAAGTGCACTGCACTTGCAAAAATGGCTGCAAATGCCCACCTAACAGAAAAATTGCTTAGGTTTTAAATGAGGCACTTTGCTTAGCAAACAAAATGTACTCTAGCAAACAAAAATCTCCCCTAGCACCGACCCACCAATAAATCGCTGTTTTTAACAGATTTTCTAAAGCTAATCTGTCCCTCACAGCAGCAGCAGCATCCTCTCCCTACACTAGTATGAGATGATGTGACATGCAGCACTACGTGACTCCAGCTTATATAGAGGCGGGGTCACATGATGCACTGGCCAATCACAGCCATGCCATTAGTAGGCATGGCTGTGATGGCTTCTAAGGGCAAATGAGTGAAATGCTTGTTGATTGGCTGCCCTGCAGCTATTCAACAGGCGCAAAAAAATACCTGAACTCCGAACCCAGACTTATTCTCAAATGTCCGGGATCGGGACACGGACACCCTAAAGTCCGGTACAAACCCGAACTTCACAGTTCGGGTTCGCTCAACTCTAATGAAAAAATATACTAAAATATTTACAAAAATGTGAGGGGTGTACTCAATTTTGTGAGATACTGTATATACTACAGTATGTTACCAGTAAAACATATTTCATATAGCAAAATTAAAAGGTTGACGTTCATAGTGCTGCATTAAAAATATGTTTTGGCTGAATTTACACTTCAAAACAAAATGTGAAATAAAACCGGCCCATAGGTTTCCTGTAGAGTTAAAGGTTACAAAAGTAAATCAAAATAAAAAGCACATTGTAATCTAATAAAAGATTAGCCGAGACAACGGATTCATTTTAGAACCTTATTTTATTTTTTACAAATCAAGAATAATCATGTCATTTTCTTTGTAAAACAAGAACAGAGAAACTCATTCACCCAACATCCAAGCAGATCATACCATTACTTCTCGCCATGACGCATGCAATAAGGCAGAAACTGAAAATTTACAGAGATCTCAGTGAATCCATTTTACTCATACAACCCATTTGACATTCTAAGATAAAAATCTTAAATACATACTTCGGCTTCACTTTAAAACTAAGATCTCAGTTTTGCATGGGTAGCAGTGGAATTCATCACCTGCCAACATTGGATTTTTGCCAACTCTGATGGCAAGATCTTTTTGTGGTACATTTCTGTCCCTCTAACAAAGCCTCTGCTAGGGAACACTCCACCCTCACAGGACCTCATTTATTCAAGCAGAGGGAGCTGGACACCATGGCTTAGATTTGTTGAGAGGGTAGCCTAGTCAGGGAAGAGTTGGAAACGCCATTGGGAGGAGATCTTGCCACTGGAGATGAACATAAATGTAAGCAGTTTCCCAGCAACCAACTCAAACTGAAATGCTATAGTTTGGGACAGATCTGTTTTTGATGGGTAACTCTGCCCAAAGTAGTCTCTGTTGTTTGGGTGAATGGAAGCGGGAGCAGTCTCCTGCCAGGTCTATAGCTGTCTTGGACCCTGCAAGGAAATCTCCCTTCCTTCTTCCTGTACAGCTCTACCCAATGGTCAGGCTACCTCTGTCATATATTGCTATAGAGAATCCACCAGAGGGGACAGAAATCCTAATCTATATAATTTCCCCTTTAATGTAGACTCTATGAAAATTGAATGAAGCCGGAGACAAAAATAGCTGAAAATTAAGAGCTTAGCCTGACACAGCTGTGTGGGATACAATGGAAGATCTCCTGTTGGGGGTTTCACAATGGCAATGATCCACTTGGCGAGAGCAAACTACTGTATGTCTCACTCCATCCTAAGCAGTAAGACCTGTTTTGAGTGGAATTATATAATGGCTATTAGGACTATATTAAACTTTGGCAGCATTTTTGAAAAAATAACTTATAATGTATATATTATATTACAAGTAAAACTTATAATTTTTTCATATAGCAAATTTTAAAGGTTGACATTCATAGTACTGCATTAAAGTGTCTGCATTTTATTTTATTTTCATTAACATTGGACAGATACAAATGAAACCATACAATTGGTGAAAGTCATCTATATAAATTTATACTATACACTCTTAATTAAATAGCTATGTTTTCTGTACAGAGACTGTAGTGAGAGATTTTTCCGTTGAAGATGGCTACATTAAGACATTATAAAACAAAATGAGCAGAACTAGACAAAAAAAAAACACGTGGGGACACAAATAGATTATATTTAAGTTTGCGCAAATATCCTGCAACAGATTATACCTATGACAAAGTGGTAAGGCAAGTTATGGCTACAAAAAAAAGGCTTCCCGTTACTACAATTTTGCATTTTGTCTGCAGTGCCAATTGCTAGAAGAATCTGGTTTTACCATAAAATACAATCTTTTTCTATATAGATATGATTGCATTTTGTGGTCTGCCAAGCAATTCAAACAAGAGCAGAATTGAGGTCCCACGGCTGCTTGGTAGGGAGCTGTGGGGACCCATCTACTGTATATTACAAGGCAGAAGTTCAATTTCTGAACTTCTAAGAAGCCCTCTATACATTTTGAACTCAAAGAACATATATATTTTTTTCTCAAACTGAATTTTAATATACCCTCAGACTATTGCATAATCATATATACAACTATAAAACAGGTTAAGCTGTTCCCCAGACATGCTGTTGTGTGCAGGTACCCAATCTTTTCCCAGTTGTCAGAATGGTCCTGCACGCTTAAGTGACCTCTGAGGTCCTGAACCTTAATTAATAAAAGTGTTGCAGAAAAAAAAAGAAAAAGAAAAAAATACCTGACCTGCATCTTCTATTCCTGAAACCTAATGAGAGGCAAAAAAGCATATGTGCAAATTGCTTAAAACATAACGTACCCAAAATGGACCTTTCCTTTTTGGAAGAAATGGGAAAGTTCAGATCTTTACAGCTCTCTGGTCACTCAATATGCAGATTGCCGCTTTTAGTGTCAGCTTTTCTGCCAAATTCCCTTGTGACACAAGCTAACTTGAGTTCTCCAAATACTTTTAGTAGAAACCACTGAAGTGTGCGGGAAACAGAAATGTTCCGTCACCCATCCTCTAGGGGAGTCAGGAATTCATGGGGAATTCGCTTGTGGTTGGGACACCAAAAGTTCTTTGTTTGATCTAAGAAACTCTGTAGATACTTTCGACTGAAAGGGCTATCGGAAAATAGCTAGTAGTAGTTATTCACATTCAACTGGTCTTGTTCTGAAATGTTTAAGACATATTCCTGGTAATCCAAATGGCTTCCTTAGTTCTGAGTGTTGAGAACATACCCCAGTATTTATAGACACATGGGTAACTATGTCACTTTATTCCAATCACCATGGTACCATGGAATGTACCAAGGCAGATGTTGAATGTCTAAGAACAAGACAGATGGAGTGAATATTTGTAGGACCACCCCATTTCCATAAGCCAACCACCATGCTTCTATGAAGTCTGGGGCATGTGCTAACAATTTGAGTCACATGGATGGCACATTGAACTGTCCAATGCTGCCTATGGCCAGAATAAGAAGTCAGCCCCTTTCCTTGGGAATCATACTATTGGCGTTGCAAGAGCTGTAATGGCTTGGCGAGAAATCAATCCATACATTATTCCAACCAAAGCAGAAATAGCCATATTTGGGTAGAGTTCTAGAAGAATCTGTGTCCACCTGGCTGGTTGGCTATACATATCTATAAATCCCCATTGCACAGCAGGTGATATATAAAATATATATTTATGTTAATATAACTTTCTGTAATAGAATATTTCTAAAATAAAAAATATATGATCTGGAGGCACGCATGGCAGAACACATCAGTGTAGACGTAGTAATATCAATGCTGCAGACTGGTATCCTGAATTTAATATTCCTGATGCAGAAGGGACTTGAACCCCACTAAACTATATTTGCTCTGTAAATAACCATATAATATTACCCCATTTTCATTTTAGAAAATCTATAATGCTTTTTCGCAAAGAAAAATCCATTGTAAGGCATTCCCATGCCTCTGAGAAGGTCTGAACAAGGTATAAAAAAAAGGTTAGTTCCAATTTGCAATGCAAGCGAGACATGTCCCGAAAGCAGCAGTGAGTTTAGCACTTTGGCTGACGGTAGCCTTGGAAGTCACTTGCCTCTGCAATTAGATTGCACTGTTTGGAGCAGCTCTGTATTGGGTTGAATGAGCAACCTGTCTTCTAACAGTGCCTACTAGTGGCAACCTTACAGGCAGCAGAGCATGTAGACAATACCCTTCATTATAGTCAAGGCAGGTTGCACAGGCAAACAAAAACAGATGAAACTGAACTTGCTTCATGAAGCCATACAAAGCCTGACTGAGATAAAATCAAAAGATTCCCCCATCCATGCTAACAGTGTGGATGACGGAATCTCCACTCCTGAGTATTGTATTCAGGTGGCTGATTAACAGTGACTACATCTGATAGGATGCAGTCACTTCCAGTCAATAATTTTCCACCCAGCTCAGTTGATTTTTAAATCTACTTTTGCAAATGCGGGTACAAATTTTGTCTGATTACTGAATGACCCATCCAGCAATTGGATAAAATTTGTGCCATCTATGGCCAGCATAAGCAAGACAATCACTTTTATCTATGTCTATATTTTCATATATTACTTTATATTTTAGAGTTCAATTCATAATAGAATATGATTTAAGGCTAGGTTCATACTGTTGTGATTTTGATCCAACCTTCAGTGCGATTATGTAATGCTATTTGGAAGTGGTTTGCATATTTTATGGCGCCAAAATTGCACTGGAATTGCACCAAAGTAGTTCAGGAACCTTTTCCAAACTTAACCTGTGCCGAGTCGCATTGATGTGAACAGGCATAATTGAAAACAATGTGACTTCCATTGTCATGTGATTCTGTGAAATCGGACTAGTGTGAACTAGACCTAAAACGAGCATAATTTTATTCTTTTTTTAATATAAGAATTTTAAAACAATCTGATGCAAAATAAAATTATTTCACAGGAAACTCTAAATAATGCATTCATTGTAGTAATATCATTTAAATTGCTCAGTTAAAAAATACAATAGAGAACATATACAGTATAATATATACATATGTATATAATATATATATAGCTTTATTTTCTGAGGAGGGGGCTGGGGAGTTATGTTTACCTTAATTAACCTGCCTGTACTATGCTGGCTGATCTCCTTTTCAGTTGTAAACAAGATGTGCTCTAAAAAAAAGTTAAAGGTCTCAAGGCTTGGGCTGTACATGGTATGTTAATGCACTTTAAAAACCTGTTTTTCAGCTTGTCTCCTAATTGCACATTGCATGCTATTGTGGACAATTCAAGCTGCCTATAGAGTCCTGGGTACAAAGCCAGTGCAAAGAAATAGAAAGATAAAGAGTTTTCTTATTTAGGCATGATGTGTGAATGGGAACCCAAAACATACATAGTGGAGGTTGTCAAATGTTGTCTACAATGGTGGGATTACACTTTAAGCTCTCTCAGTCATGGCAGCTTCAGAATAAACTTTGCAACAGCAATATGGACCAGTGACCAGTGAAGAAAGGTATTGTGTGGAAGTAAATGAGAAATGAAGCACAGCTGAAACTGTTGCCCATAAAAATGAATAATTGAGGCTTATTTGTGATAACAAGAGCAGGAGGGCAGCTGCAGAGGTCATTTTCCTGTTAAATTCCCCCTGTGCAGCTTAAAGCCTTGTATACACGGGACAACGATCATATACAACAGGTCGTACTAACGACCGTTGTATGCGATATCGATCGTTCGTATGCGCGATTAGAACAGTCGAACATACGACGGTCGTACAAGGGAGTTGTATTAGCAGACTAGAAAACTTGGTCGTACCAACAAGTGCTCATACGACTGTTGTATCGTGTGTACAGAGAAGTTGGTACAACAAGTTGTATTGTGAAAAACACGCATGCTCAAAAGTCAGGAACGGCCGGATGCTAATTACATGCACCTGAACGTTCTTCTGTGGTCGTGCGATCGTGTAGTGCAGTCAGTATGCAAGTTACATTATGCAACATACGATTTGCGACGATCGTACATACGATCGTCGTCCCGTGTGTACGAGGCTTTAGAAATTCATGAGGAAACCTGATTGGTTCACATAAGCAAATGTTCAATGTGTGCTCCAGGTCTCACAAGTCAAGTTTAAATACTAACACTGTTCAACTGAATAGCAAAACTGAACTTCAGGTCAAAAAGTAAGCACTGATACACATGAACTCTGTATATTATTACATTAACTAAATATATTGATTTATAAAAAGTGCACAGTCAGGACAAAAATGTTTGTACCATTTTTAGCCGGTACTCTTACTTTCTACCTTTATGGTGTATAATTAAAGAGACCCTGTTGCCAGACCATTCATTTCAACATCTTCATAGTCTTTCTATTGCTTGCACGCCATTCACCTGTAATAGCCTACCCTTGTGTAAATAACCAATAGTCCTGAGACTTCTGCTGAATGTTGCCATCTTGGATGTGATGTCAGCAGCCCCAGCAGATTTCGGTGCTATCTCTCAAGGGACACTCTATAGCAGCCTTTCTCAACCAGGGTTCCATGGGACCCTACGGTTCCTCCAGAGCAGCCTTTAGGCTTCATCTACACGGGACGTTGTTTAACCTCTCCTGAACGATTTAACTTGACAGCTAGAAACCGGTGTTTAAAACATTTGTTTAGCCACGTTTACATGCCACGTTTAACCGCGTTTGCGTCTAGAAGCATTTTTTTTTAAAATGAAAAACGTCTGTAAACGAAATGCTGCTAGACGCGAGTTACCACGTTTACAAGCTGTTACAGGCATTTGGCGTTTCAAATGCCTCTGAACTTCCGTCCTGAACACATTTTTTTGGGTTCCAAAAAAAGCTTCTAAACTCAACTGCCTAAAAACATCTATAAACGACCCTGTGTAAATGTACTGATAAGATAACATAGAGGAGAGTTCAGGGGCAGCTAAAAAAAATGCCCAACTGCTCCCAAACGTCCGTTTACCAGCAGCAGTGTACATGAGGCCTTACAGATAGCTAAAAAGATCAATGGTGTCAGTGGGAACTTATATGAGAGACAGAAATTTGTCATTGCTCAATAAACCTCTAGTAACATCTGCAGGATCCTTAGGGTTCCATAGAACCCTGGTTGAGAAATCCTGCTCCAGAGGTTGCTATGGGTTCCTTGAGGGTTTTCTTGAGACTGGAGAGTAATTCAAATGATTCCTCCATGTTAATAGGGCTGAGAAAGGCTGCTCCATAGAATTCCTCTTTGCTTCTCCCCTGGCAGATACATAAAAGGTTATGTAGGGAAATGAGGGCTGGGCCAGCACAGAAAGTACACTCCCACAATAGGAGAGGGCTATGACATGCAAGGAAGGAGGGGCTGTACTATGGAACTGACTGGTCAAATTTGCTAGTAAGCTCAGAGGCACATTACAAGTTCATACAAATAATCACAAAAAAGAAATAACAAAGGTTTTCAAATGACTTGATTTCTCTGTGTTTTTTATCAGCAGTCAGTGACAGGGTCTCTTTAAAGTGCAAGTGCCCTTAAAAAAAATAAATTGTATTTTGGATACATGGTCTTTCTTAAATTTGAAACAGAAGAAATGTCAGATGTGTACAGATCTAAGTTCTCATTGGCTGGCCAGTAGTTAATTGCAATTGTCCTTCTGGCTTAGCAGGTGTTTCACTTAAGAGGACATTAAAACACTGCTATGGCTCTGGGCAGTAATTGGTAAGTATATTTGGTCTGTACTTCTGCTGTCAAATTTGATGTTAGTGAGGGGGGTACAAAGCTATAAAGTATACAGCTTGTGTCATAAGCATAGCACTCATGTGAGAAGGCTCTGGTGGAAGCACCCTGCATACTGGGTCAACAAGGGACTCAGTGTGTTACGCTTAGAATGCAGGGTTAAGGAGTGTGTGTTAGGCTCAGAATGCAGGGTTTAGGAGTGCGTTACGCTTAGAATGCAGGAATCAGGAACGCATTACGCTCAGAGTACAGAGATCAGGAGCATGTTATGTTCAGATTGCAGGGATCAGGTATCAGGAGTGTATTACATTCATAATTCCGGGATCAGTGATCAGAAGTGCGTTACCCTCAGAATGCAGGGATCAGGAGTGCGTTAGACTCAGAATGCAGGGATCAGGAGTGCATTATGCTCAGAATACAGGGATCAGGAGTGCGTTACGCTCAGAATGCAGTGATTAGGGGTGCGATACACTCATAATTACTATCCCACCAAATTTAAAACTGCTGTAAAGTATTCTCTTTCCAGTTGATGACCTCCAGTACGCGGGGTATATGTACTCGGCATCCCTATGTGGGTAAACATGGCCCTCACAATGGGCACGGATGAGTCCTTTGGCCCAAGATTATGGTTTTAGTTTAGCTTTTAATCTCTTTGTTCTGTTTGGAAATCTGTGATGCGTGTGAAAGAATGGCTTAAAGAAGCATACGATTTAAAGTGCATACAGTCAATTAAGCAGTTATTCGATTACCCTTACCAAAGTACATAAAAACATCACACAGCCTGAAAGCTAAGCTGTTCAGATCACTCTGTGTAATATTCTTCCCCTGGCAGAAGCAATGAATGCACTGTAATGACTCCATAAAACCAGCAGATGTCATTGCAGCTACATTGGACCTCAAGGAAGCCTCACAGGACCATTGAGAGCAGATCCACATTTGCCATATATCTAGTGTGTCAATGTTAATAGAAAAAGTCTGTCTCCTCTTAACTATAGATTTCCCTAGGCTCAATCTAAGATCTTCCTGGAAAAACTGCAAACTGACCCTTAGTATTTATTGCACAGCAACAGTAGATGCTGAGACAGCCAATTACAAAATGAAAAAAAAACTGTCAGCATTGGGGCCAGTTGTTAAGGAGGTAAAGCAATTTTCACAGGCAATACACTTGGAAATAAAAAAGAGGTCTAAATGAAGAAACACTTACATGGCTTATCTAATAAAATATAATTAATTGGTTAATTTAATTTTACTGCTGCATCTGCTAAGACTTTGTTTTCATTTTTAGACCTCGGTTTGCTGGATCATAGCAGTACACAAAGTCTTTAGACCAGCCATTCTCAAACAGAGTTCACTGGAACCATAGGATTCCTTCACAGTTTGCTAGAGGTTAACTGTGGCTCACTGACCTCCCATTTAATGGTGCCTGCAAAGTTCTTGAGTCAACACCACTTGGCAGAGCCAACCTGATGGCATCAGTGATCTGTTTGTAAGGGAAGATATCCGGCCACCACTGGTCAGAGGATGGACTGCATTCTTCCTACTGGCCACCAATACAAGGGGCTTTTTTCCCACTGACCTCCAATGAATTGGTTTTAGCAGGGGTTCATTGAGATCTGAAAATCATTTCAAGGGTTCTCCTGTGGAGAAAGGCTGCTTAAGACAATTATCTTTACCATTCCTCACTGGCTGATGTCTGAGAAATCTATGGGCCCTAAGCCTAGTCTTCTCCAGATACATGGATGAATATATGCATTTAAAGTCTCAAAAACATAACGTAATCTGTCATTTTAGCATGTCATCCCATAGCAATGATATTTCTTGATAGTTTGACAGGCTATTTCTCCACTGTTGAGAAAACAGTGGGTGCCTACTTCTAGATTGCATTGGGAATCATGTTGACCTCCTGTGGTCAGGAAACGTCCATCATGCCATGCAAGCGTACTCAAGATAAAACCCACTAGGTGTGAGTGACTCTAGCATATGTCACGTTTTCCAACCAGGAGTCATCTTCTGAAAAATGTCACTTGAGGCCTTAAACGTGGATCACATATGACAAAAAAATACCTGCCCCTTTATCAAGCTTTGCCCCATTCCAGTCAAGGGCAGGCTTGATAGGCTGGGTACTGTAAGGGTGGTACAGGAATAAACAGTATGCCTCCATTATGCAGCTTCCCCAGTATTTAGAAAGAAGATGGCTAGGAACCTCCCAGTAGTAGGAAGAAACCTGAATAAATATCACAGTGCCGACCAAAACTCAATAAAATCACTTTAGCAAAATATTCAGAAACATCTTCCGCCTACCCCACCTATATAATTTGCTGACAATCAGGCTGTAGTGTCATAAAATGAAAATTTTAATTGTAATTTTGTATGCCCACAGCAGAGCACCTGCCGTCTATAGTAAAATAAAATGCATGTATTGTGACCTAGACAACTATGACTGAAAAATAAACCTAAGAAGTCAATGACATGAATACACTGGGATTGATTTACTAAAACTGGAGAGTGAAAAATCTGGTACAGCTCTGCATAGAAATCAGCTTCCATTTTGTTTTTGCCAAAGCTTAATTGAACAAGCTGAAGTTAGAAGCTGATTGGCTACAATGCACAGCTGCACCGGATTTTGCACTCCCCGGTTTTAGTAAATCAACCCCATAGACTGCACATGAGCTATGTGACAGGTGCTCTTTATGGCTTTAAACATCAGCCCACATCGTTTGCTCAAAGTTTGTTTCAAGCAACTTTCAGCTATCCCTTTTATGCATTGCTAGGTTAGCATAAGGTGAAGAATGGTAAACTATGGCAACCAAGAAAAAAAGAGCTATCAATGGCCTAAAGCAAAGAAGAAAAATGAAAGCAAATATTTGACTAGCGACCCCGGGCATACCCCTGCTGTGCAGAATGCAACAAGATAAGCCTTTTAGTGTGTTTTTAGTTGTATATAAAGTGACAAGAGTACAAGGTAGTAAAATTAAAAGACAAAAAAATAAAAATAATTCATAAAAATAGATTTGTTCTGCCTGGGACTATTAAAGATAAATATAGGTCTAAGCTACACAGACATTCAGGCTTCGATAACCCAGGTTTGTATTGACAAAAGTTGCTATATGCTTAACATATGAAGCTTCTGGTGTACAGTAGATAGGTCCTGACTGACAATGCACATCTCACAACATTCAAACTAGCATATTCGTCCCAGTCCCTGGGACCCTGTTACTCCTTCCCCACAGTTAACATGTTTCAGGGCTGTCCCATCCAGATCACACCCACTTTCTGTGTGTGGTCCCGCTCAGATCACAACCATTTTCTGGGTGTCCCACCCCTAATTATGTTGGAACCCTCCACTTGTGGCTGCAAGTGAAGGTAATACCCTTTTTTGGTTACTGCGTATGCTCAGTGACCCAAATAAGAGCTATGCTGTGATCCCAGGACACAGCATCAGTGGGATAAAGTACCGAGATGCGGGACTGTCCCTACAAATCTGGCACAGTTGGCATCTATGAACAATGTACATAATTGTTTCATCACAGCTTACAAAATTAAATGACAGTGATAAAGTACCATGCTTTTCATTCCTCTTCCTTCACCAAATCAATCTGATAATTCCTGATCATAGGAGATTCTGGGTCACTTTACACAGGATTCACCTGTGTAGCTTAGCCATTAAAGCGGAACTAAAAATCTCATAACCTACTGCGCCATCTTGGACTCTAGATCTGCAGTTGCCATGGAGCTCCACATTTGATTAGCTATGACATAAGCTATTTAAGTGCTTAGGCCTCATTCACACCATATGTGCAGGAAAACTGATGGAAACTGACGTGCAGATTTTACTTGCTGAGGCAGGAGTTTACATCAAGAAAATCCACGCATGATTCTAGTGTTGTGGTGTGAACAGGGCAAAGAGAGAATAATTGTTTTTCTTTTGTTTGTCCTTGCATAACACATGCAGATAAAGGCATGTCTCTGCACATGGGGTCAACAAGGCCTTAGACCCCCTGTCACACTGAGGCGCTTTACAGGCGTTTTTGAGCTAAAAATAGCACCTGTAAAGCTCCTCTAAACTGCCTCCTAATGCACCCCAGTGTCAAAGCCCGGTGCTTTCACACTGGGGCGGTGCGCTTGCAGGACGGGAAAATAAGCCCTGCAAGCAGCATATTTGGGGCGGTGGAGGAGGGGTGTACACCCCTTCCTCCACTGCCCCTATCCATTGAAATGAATGGGCAGCACTTCTGAAGTGGCTAAACATCGCTTCGGAAGCGCCGGAGATTTTAACCCCTTGTTAACCACTTTTTAGGGGTTAAAAGGGCGCCGCTGCCGCCCGAATAGCGGCACCAATGCGCCGCTACAACAGCGGTAAAGCGCCGCTAAAGTAGGCACCGCTTTACTGCTAAGGCTCGGGCGGCCCCAGCGTGAAAGGGGTCAAAAAGTGTAAGTAGACCCATTGCTTTAACAGTTTAAAAAACAGTTACATTCCTGGTATGTTACGGGAATGTAACTGTCACATTGGTTGTGCTCTCAATGAAACTGTCAAACCATCCAATGGCTGGTGTCATAACTGATCACATGTGCAGCATCATGGCAGATGAAGATCAAACAGAGGCCAAGATGGCAGCTTCCTTGCCTGAAAATGATAGGAGGGTTTACTTACACTTTAAAATTCAGTTGGGAGCCAACATAAGCACGCTGGTAAGTAAGACAATTTTACAAAGAAGCATGCCTTGACTGTAGCATACTTGGGAAACAGGTAAAAAGGGGATTCAGTTCCGTGGAACTAAACCCATCGATTTAACAGTTTCACAATTCAGTTACATCCCCAAAATGTGCTGTCACATTGGTTGTGCTCTCAACCAATCTGTTAAACCATTAAATGGCTGGTGTCATAACTGATCACATGTGCAGCATCGTGGCAGCTGAAGATCAAACAGAGGCCAAAATGGCAGCTTCCATAAAAAAGAGGGAAAGGTTTAGTTCTGCTTTAAAGCCCTTACTCCAGCCAAACCTTTTCTTTCTAGTTTTTCATAGAGTGCAGAATTATCATTTCTCTCTGTGATCCCATTATGGAGACTTTCCCCCACTTCCACTCTGTGTGATGCATGTTCAAGAAATGGGACATGCACTTGTTAGGGAAAGGCAGTAAAACATTGGCAGAAGTTGTAACTTTTCCAGGGTCTACTAAAAAAAAATATATTTTTTTTCCAATTTGTGCCTCTGCATAAATTGCAAACATTTTCTCAACAACGGCACAGAATGCAATACAAATCTTGCTCTGTCCAAGATGAAAATAAAAAACATGCATTTTTAAATTTTTTTTTATAGAATTAAATGTCAGGATTTTTAGGCGTTTCCCCCTTAGTTCCTATCCTACCCTATCATACCCTGTCCCTATGGAAGTAAGGGAAATCTCCCCAACAGGGACCCACGCAGAAATAACACTATAGTAAAAGTTATTACCCTGCCACACTCTATTTTAAACATTAAAAAGTTTGAGCTGGAATTGGTTAACTTGATGGCGAAAGTGTCGTAAAAAGGAAAAACAATGAAGAAAAAAAATTGACAGATCTACACACCCACACCTGGATTATCCTTATTGTGCAACTTTACCTGAAAATGCAACAATGAAACATAAATGCAGTTCACAGCGGACCCATCTCCTTTGACAGAATAGCAGCCATTTTGTAATGTCCTACATTGATCATAGGATTGGATCCTGATAATTTACTAAACATGCGTAAGGCCTCAGGTGCCACAAACCTCAGTTACACCATTAGCTAGGACTAAATAGGTAAGAGAAATATTGATTTGTCACACAAAAATAAAAACTGCATTTGCCAGGGCTGGTTTTCAAAAACTGGAGCAAATGAATGTGTTCACAGAAAACATACTGCCCATTTAATTACACAGATGAAACCTGATTGGCTGTAGATTTGCTCCAGCCTGGCTGTGAGACGTTGAGCAATATACCTTAAAGTAGGCCTGTGGTCAAGCTATGGACCTCAGAATACTGACATATTCTTAACAAGCAGTAAATAAGATTTGAACAAAATCCCCCACTGATCTATGTAGCTGGAGACAATGTGGAGCAATTCATTAAAGATTATAGAAAAACACTTTCACTGTCTCCCCCTCCCCTCCCCTCCCATCCCAACGATGATTTAACTGCTCAGCTTCCCCTTTTCCCCTCTCCTAGCAGTGACACAGCAGTTAAGCTTCCCCTGCTCCAAGTCCACCCTCACAGCTGTGACACAGCAGCTCAGTTCCCAATGGGGGGTGAACAGTGCCTTCTAATCACTAATGTTAACACAGAGCAGGAGCAAAGGAAGAGAAAAGACAGCAGAGTACTGAGGCTGGAGTCAAAGGACTTCTACTGTGAAATTTGAGGGGCTTCTGCTGTGAAATTTGAGGATGCTGTACACCACAGTACCTGTAGTTACATAGGTCAATCAGTGCTGGTGGTAAAGCTCATGTATTGCTTGTTAAGAATATGTACATATTTGAGTGTATATAGCATGGCTACAATTCTACTCTAAAGAGAAAGCCCACACTAATCTACCAGGCAGGGTTGACAGGAATGCGTGGAATAAAAGTTGAAAGGATCGGTTACTGACCCAATGCTTAAAAGCATGGTCTGAGTCGTTTTCATAACCAGTGCCTACATCTCTATCTTCACCAGGCCCGAGAAAGATCAAACACTCTGAGAATAAATCACAACTCTGGCCAAAACTTTTTAGGTTTGGAAAGCATAGAACTTTGGTTTGTTTTTTTATTGCTGTTTCCTCATTGTGGAGATCCCTCTCACTTTCTGTTGGGACAAGAGGTTATGAGAAATCTGTCCAGCAAGAACACAGACTGCAACAAAGCACATTTATTTTTAAGTAAAACGGGGAACGGTTAGAACCTCTGTCAGGTTATTCTTACTATTTGTGATGTGATGACCGACCCCTTAATCTCTTACCCTGCTGTCACAGACTGTCACAGGGACAACAATTGCAGTAAAACGTTCCCCAATGGGGTCACAGACAGCAATAAAAATCTGAAAATATTTATTTTTAATCCTATTTAAAGTAATATAAGTTTTGGCAGGAGTTGGGCTTTATGAGTAAGTCACAGGAACTGGAAGTCACCCAAACTGGTGCTTTGAAGCGGCAGATCACAGCACTGGGGGACACCAAGGTGAGTGAGTGCAGTCTACGCAGTACACTCACTGCCACTCTGCTCTACTGGTCCCGACATAAAATATCACTGTGGAACTGCCCAATAAACAAGATCAAGGCATAAAACTTGAGGGGTCCAAATACCCCATCCCAGCAGAGTGCATATCGCCTTCATTTTGAGCTGGTCTGATGAAGCCCACAGCTTGGCTCTGTTGGGCCTTTTGAGCAAATTCCTTCATAGCTTCACTAATGGAAGGGCTGACCTGAACCTCTGGATTTGGCATTAACACTAAAACATTGTTTCCCTCTACCCCTTCCACTTTTGAATATTCTCTGTTCGCAACTAGAACTGAATATTGGTCCGTTTTGCCTCTGTTTTCTTTGTGTTTTGGTATTAATGCTAGGGCATCGTTTTGGTTAACTTTATGAACTTCCACATAGTCCATGGCTCGAGGAACCATGAAAGAAGTCTTCTGGTTGGCCAGTAAAAGTAGCATATCAGGGTCTATGCCCTTGGAATGCAAATCTGCCAAGTCAATCTGCTTATTTTGGCTCTCCTCGCCAATGGTCTCTATTGTCCTAAAGAATCTCTGCTGGCTGTTTTCTTCATTTGGCATCAGAAATGCTGGCATGTTGACATTCATGGCGCCAAGGGCTAAGTTGCAAACATCTGTGATGTTGTGGTATGATGACTTTGGAGACGGGTTATCCGTTGCAGTGCCATTAGGCCAGTTAAAAGAACTGTTATCACTGTAGTTTAAAAAGGAGGCATCCAGCTTATTTTGTAGAGGCCAAGGGCATGAAGTCACAGAAGGCTCATGAATACTGTTTTCAGCACTCTTAAAACCCTGGGAGATGACCCTTTGGTCCTTCTTTCCTTCAGAGGGAACAAAGGGACTGTCACAGCTTCCTCTTCCTGAGTCATTGTCTGTGTCCACAGGGGAAACTTTAATATGGTGGCTTTGTGGATCCCTTTCTGGAGTGGATATGAGGTGCTCTTTGCTGTCATCTACCTCTAAAAACTCCACCAAGAGGTCTTCACAGTCAGAGGTTGGAGGAAATCCTTGACAGCCAAAAGCACTCAACAGTTCTTCAGATTTCCCGCTCTGGCAAGAAAGGAAAGGAAAAAAAACTATTAGAATGCAATTGAACAGCAAGACAGCAGAACACAGATAATTATACTCCATGTATGGGCTTGTGTGCACCAGAGTTTTTATATTAATCATTTATTCATAAAATAAATAAATATATAGATTTGGGCTTTTGCACATACAGAATTATCAAAAAAGCTTTACTAGGTAAAGATATTTTACACTAAATCTCTATTTGTTGTGAAGTTTGAGTGAAGGTAAATAGCTCTTTTTTCAAAAAGGATTTGCCACAAAGTATGTCTACTCGAAAGCTTTGTAACTGACTACTTTTTGCAGATTACCAAGCAATTTTCAGAGGAGTGATTTCAGACTTTATGACAGTAAGATCAATTTAGAATGAATAGGCTGTATGTATGTATGTCATTGAATATCTCAATGCTTCTCTGTGTGTAACACTATTCTCCCAATAGCCTGCAGCATCTATTTGCAAGAGCAAGGGTCTCCAAACCTTACAAACAAAGGGCCAATTTATTGTCCCTCAGACTTTAGGGATCTGTACTGCGGCCAGAGGAAGTGGAAATTTATCTGGCATCAGTGGAAGTAAGCATTGCCACATTTGGTGTTGAGACGAGGAATATTGCCCTATCACTGGTATCATTGGGAGGAATAGTGCCCCATTGTTGGTGTCAGTGGGAGAAATGTGTTGTCACTTGACAGCATAGTGCCTTGTATCAGTGGGAAGAATAGTGCCCCAAGGGCCTGATAAAGGCAAGGGCCGCAGTTTGGAGACCATTGTGCTCGAGACTAAAGGCAGGGAGGTGATCCAGATACAGGCTTTAAATAGGGGTGTGACCCTTAGTCATAAACAATACAATCTCTGTACAATCATTTTTACAGTCACTAAAACTTTGTAAGCCTACTTGACCAAACTGTTCAATTTGTATCCACTACCAATTTTTTGGCAGATGGGGATTCCAATATGGGTGGTCATATTCAGATTACATTGACCTGGAACTGATGTGTGAATCACATGACTGGCTAAATAAAATAAAAAGTATTTTAGCAGTTGAAACTACATGTATCTATCTATAATTGTTTATTACGAGTTCCCTTTTAAGATTTAATAACCAATCATTTAAATCAATATACTAGACAAGATACCAGTGCACAAAAGCCCCAGGAGTCATGGGATTACACAGTACCTTGGAAAGTAATAAGCAGTTAGCACATACTTACACATGAATTCTACATCGGTATTCTTGTAGCTGCCATGACTATATCTTTCATAGTGGGCCGACCTGAGCTGTGTGTGCAGAGAGCAAACAAAATCGCCTTATAATGGAAATGTTCTGCTCTGGATTGCTATTCTTGCTTTGTGATTGGTTTATAAAGGAGCAAATCAGAGTAAGGCCTAGCAAAGATCAGCGCTGGGGTTCAGGTTAAGTCACTGGTTCCTCAGGCCTGACTTAGGGCCAGAAGGGTTGCCTTAAGTTTTGGCAGAAATACAGTACAAGGGAAATCAAGCAAAGGTGGATCTCTGGGCAAGTGTAAATTGAATTCACTCTCTCATATAATCCTTCCATGGGGCAAGTTCCTTCTGAAACCTCTCAGTAGTACCTTTGTCTTGGGCTTGACCTGCTACAACTCACTAAAGAGACTGCTCCCACTTGTTAAATCTGTTCTGCATAGGGGCAAATTCTTGGATGTGTTCTAAGGAGCACTTGGTTGGTACAAAAGTCCTTTACTTTTTTGAAACAATTAATGGATAACAGCATCGAATACAGCCGATGCACTCTTCAGGGCTTGAGCAGTCAGTGTTAATAAAATTATGACAGAATGCACTAGGGGACCTGTGTTAAGGCTTGATGAAGATTAACATAGCCAGGTGATGGTCATTGCTTCAGTATTTTAATAGCTACCATTCTGTCGGCTCTCACAGACCTGTTACAACAGGTAGGCAATGCATTTTATGGTTTTAGAACATGTAATTTTACTCTAATTTAAAAGGTGACTCTACAAGTCAACAGTAGAGGCCGTTGATTGAAAATAACCCCAAAGAGAAGTTGTTTTGGGACCTTTAAAAGGTACAGTGATATAGTTATAGACACATATTAATAAAATAATTGTCAAAAAAACTTTGTATTGTGTCTGGCACACAACTTCATTAAAATTTTACTGTATTCAAAAACCACCTAGGTCAAGGGCACTTGGTGGAAGAACCACATCTTGAAATGTTTCATGAACAAGGTTCACTTCACCAAGATATTGTGGATAGTGGATATATGATCTAAACATGACCAGATCTGCCATCAATTATCCTTTAACCAATTGTGAACAAACAATTCTATCTTGCTCATCATCTCTGTACATTTTTTAAATATTTTTTTAAATATGATTGTCAATGAGGATGTTAGATGAACTACGTTCAAATTGGATCACAGTAATGTCAAGGGGAATCAGAAACTGACTACCCAAATATAGTCTGTGACAAATGAGTCTATACAGGAGAACTGTGGGCATTACCACACTATAGCTTAACCAGACACACAAAATGAATGATCAACGAGGTCTGTATGAAATCTTGGATTGATCCGTATGTCCTGCTCTCTTGAGTTTGTTCAATGTTATACCCATATGCAGTACCATAAGTTACAATTGTAATAGTTTGTTGGTACCCACCTCAAAGAGTGCTTATAAACATTAGTCCGATGATATCCTTCCATAATATAGGGATGATGGTGCACCCCATGAGTGTGAATATTCGACACATAGGTTGACTTCTTATTGCCAAGAGTGCAGAGGGCTGTTTATGGTCTAGGTCTTCTTAATCTGCTCAGAACTGATGGAACATTAACCAAAGTCTTTTTTCGGTTTTGGATAGAGCCGGTATGGTTAAGACTTTGTTAAGTTTTCTGTAGCTGTCAGGGAGAAAGTTCCATCAGAGAAGGACACTTCTCCCTGACAGCTACAGAAAATGTAACAAAGGTTTTACCCATGCCGGCTCTATCCAAAACTGACAAAAGTCTTTGTTTAATATTCCATCAGAAGTTCAGAGCAGATTGAGAAGACCAACACCATAAACAGCCCTCTGCACTCCTGGCAATAAAAATTAGAAACGGGTCCTTGGTGTGTAGTGGATCTTGTTACAGGTTTGTTTAGCATATACAGGCGGTCCCCTAGTTATGAACATCTGACTTATGAACGACTCCTACTTACAAACAGAGGGAGACAACAGGAAGTGAGAGGAAATCTCCCCCTAGGAAGGGAAATTCACTCCTGTAAGAGTTATTATGTGAAAAAGGGGTCTCCACTGATGCTTTGTCACCAAGGTTTGTTTCCACAACACCTCAAAATTTTCAAAATCCAATTATCATTGGGACAGGAAGTGAGGTGAAATCTTCTGAACAGAAACATAGACAGCAAAACAAACATCACAGGGGTGTTAACCCTTCCCTATGCTATCCAAAAAGCTTAAAAATATTTGTTTTGGCTGAAGCTACACTTAAAAAATGTACCTGTTCCGACTTACAAACAAATTCCACTTATGAACAAACCTACAGTCCCTATCTTGTTTGTAACCCGGGGACCGCCTGTAATATACAAACCAGCATTTTTGTGTTGCTTGAAAAAAGCAGGAATTTGCTGTTAACTTTTTGCGCACCTTTGAGAGCCATATAAGGCCCAGGTGCCCAAAGACAAACTAACTGGTAGGAAAACTATTAGGGTCCTGAGATATTAAAAAGGAGCTCCAGTCTCCCTCCCAAAAAAATGAAGAGTCAGCAGCTACAAATGCTGTAGCTGCTGACTTTTAATATAAAGACACTTACCTGCCCTTGGATCCAGCGCTGTCCTCACCCAAGCTGATTCTTCAATCAGCTTTGGGTCCAGGCACCGGTGTCTTGGCTACAAGAAACCAGCAGTGAAGCCTTGTGGCTTCACGGCCAGCTGCCAACAGCTCATGCATGATCCACTATGTGCTTTGTGATTGGTTTCACAGTCCTCTGGGACCTGTGATGTGTCCCAGAAGGCTACGGGGGAAGGAGGGGGAGCCGTAAACATCGACGACTGAGAAGTAAAAAAACCCTCCCTCTGACCTCGAGGAAAAATTATAGAG
>BLSH010023537.1:674772-691666 GCA_018402905.1 Glandirana rugosa
GACTTGGTTTATTCAAATAGAACCAGAGTAGTCTGGTGTCCCGTACAAAGGTCATTAGGTACAGGAAACAGAAGTCGTTTGACAAACGTCCGAAAGAACACGTAGTAGAAATCTTCTCCGAAGGAAGAGCCTACTGTCGGTACGTCTGGTTAAACTACGTCACACGCCGCATACCAGACTCGTGACTGTCCGATTGGGGGGTGGGGAAGTTGGAGACGTCGTTACGACCGTCGTGAGTATGCAGATAAAGGGTTTCTGTTGGAGACCTATACTGCGACTCGTACACGTGAGTTGAAGAAACTAGCTGGTACCGCTCCAGACAAGACTCACCTTAGACAGGACAATTTGGGTACATACCAGAACCGGTGGTACGACTTCGAGTCAAAGTCCCAGAACTCTTCTAAAGATGATGCACAAGAAAGCCTGCAAACAGTTTGCTGAAGACAAAGGACATGGATTACTGGAAACATGCCCTGTGGTCTGATGAGACCAAGATAAACTTATTTGGTTCAGAGGGTGTCAAGCGTGTGTGGCGGCAACCAGGTGAGGAGGACAAAAACAAGTTTGTCTTGCCCCTACAGTCAAGCATGGTGGTGGGAGTGTCATGGTCTGGGGCTGCATGAGTGCTGCCGGCACTGGGAAGCTACAGTGCATTGAGGGAACCATGAATGCCAACATGTGCTTTGGCATACTTAAGCAGAGCGTGATCCCCTCCCTTCAGAGACAGGGCCGCAGGGCAGTATTCCAACATGATAATGACCCCAAACACATGTCCAAGACGACCACTGCCTTGCGAAAGAAGCTGAGGGTAAAGGTGATGGACTGGCCAAGCATGTCTCCAGACCTAAACCCTATTGGGCATCTGTGGGGCATTCTCAAATGGAAGGTGGAGGAGCGCAAGGTCTCTAATATCCACCAGCTCTGTGATGTCGTCTTGGAGGAGTGAAAGAGGACTCCAGTGGCAACCTGTGAAGCTCTGGTGAACTCCATGCCCAAGAGGGTTACGGCAGTACTGGAAAATAATGGTGGCCACACAAAATATTGACACTTTGGGCCCAATTTGGACATTTTCACTTAGGGGGTGTACTCACTTTTGTTGCCACGGTTTAGACATTAATGGCTATGTGTTGAGTTATTTTGAGGGGACAGCAAATTGACACTGTTCTACAACCTGTACACTCACTACTTTACATTGTAGAAAAGTGTATTTTTTTCATTGTTGTCACAAGAAAAGATATAAAATATTTACAAAAATGTAAGTGGTGCACTCACTTTTGTGAGATACTGTATATAGGGAGATTTGTTTCATCTCTGTGTATCATCTGAGGCTGTTCACTTCATTGGGTATATGGAGGGTTTACATCCACTTTAATTCTTGGTTGAGTAGTGGTGTAATGGTTTGCTGCTATTTTTTATCATAAAAATGTCATTATTATTTTTGGAATGACAGTGTACTTTAAAGTGGTAGTAAACCCATCCATTTAACAGTTTGAAAACCAGTTACATTTACCAAACTGTCAAACCGTCCAATGGCTGGTGTCATAGCTGATCACATGTGCAGCATCATTGTATTTGTAGATTAAACAGAGGCCAAGATGGCAGCTTTCTTGGATAAATGATAGGAGGGTTTACTACCACTTTAAAGCAATAACGCCATTTAAAAAGTTATCAAGTGTTACCCAGTCATTTTTTTTTTGTTGCTGATATCAACAATATTTACTGTAAGAGCTTTGCCAGATGATGTGATGCGTAATATATATTAGATCATTACCTCCAGGAATCTTAATATAGCTTTCTTCACTCCATTCACTCCAGTGCTTGCTGTCAGCCTTGCATCGGACCTGGACCACATAGTCCTCTCCAGGTGTCAAGCTAAACACCTTCAGCTTGGTTTGATGGTCAACAAGATGCTCCTACAAGGTGAGACAATGCAATGATCAGAATCCACATGCGGAAAAGAAAAAAAAATAATACTGTGTGCCATATGTACCAAAGCATCTGTATTAAGAACAGTCTGGATTTCTTACACCCGCCAATTAAATTTGAACATTTAGATGTCGACTGTTCTTGCTACTATAGAGGATATACTAAAAGACACCACTGACTGCTCTTTGTCTTCCTTCCAGCATCCCTCTCAGCTAAGGCTGGCCATACACCAGTAGAATTCCCTTTGAAAAAAAATTATTTTCGGAATTCTTGTTCAGCCAGTAAACTCCCCATCATGTTATCCTATGTGCCCATGCACAAATAGGCTGTTATTTAGGCAGTGGCATTTCTGGCTGGAAAAAAAAAACAGAACTAGTGGGTTTTAAGAGGAGTTTTTCAGCTGTAAAAACGCTGTACAGTGGGGAAAATGGCGATCTGATCCCCTACAGATTTTGTAAGTTTGTTAACTAACAAAGAAATGAAGGGTCAATAATTTTTATCATAGGTGTATTTTAAATGATAGAGACAGAATATCAACCAAAAATCCAGAAAAATTCTTGGCTGTTGCTTGGCAACTCTAAATTTCTGCTCCCTCCATACATTTTTTTATAGGATTAAGGTCTGGAGACTGGCTAGGCCACTCCATGACCTTAATGTGCTTCTTCTTCAGCCACTCATTTGTTGCCTTGGCGGTATGTTTTGGAGTATTGTCATGCTGAAATACCCATCCATGGCACATCTTCAGTGTTCTGGCTGAGGGAAGAAGATTCTCATCCACGATTGTACAATGCATAACCCGTCCATAGGCTCCTCAATGCAGTAAAGTCGGTCTGTACCTTTAGCAGAGAAACAGCCCCAAAGCATAATGTTTCCACCTCCGTGCTTGACTGAAGGGATGGTGTTCTAAGGGTTATAGTCAGTATCTTTCTTCCTCTAAACATGGCGAGTCCCCCTCCTCAAGAAGACACATGTACAGTCACGCCAATGAGCATCTAAAGGATTCAGAGAAGGATTGGGAGAAAGTGCTGTGGTCAGATGAGACCAAAATTGAGCTCTTTGGCATTAACTCGACTCGCCATGTTTGGAGGAAGAAAAATGCTGACTATGACCCTAAGAACACCATCCCTATAGACAAGCATGGAGTTGGAAACATGCTTTGAGGCTGTTTCTCTACTAAACGTACAGACCGACTTTGCTGCATTGAGGGGCCAATGGACGGGGCCATGCATTGTAAAATCTTGGATGAGAGCCTTCTTCCCTCAGCCAGAACTCTGAAGATGGGTTGTGGATGGGTCTTCCAGCATGACAATGACCCAAAAGATACCACCAAGGCAACAAAAGAGTGGCTAAAGAAGAAGCACATTAAGGTCATGGAGTGGCCTAGTCAGTCTCCAGACCTTAATCCTATAGGAAATTTATGGAGGGAGCAGAAACTTCAAGTTGCCAAGCAACAGCCATGAAACCTTAAGGATTTAGAGAAGATCTGTAAAGAAGAGTGGACCAAAATCCTTCATGAGATGTGTGCAATCCTGGTCACCAACTACAAGAAATGTCTTACCACTGTGCTTGCCAATAAGGGTTTCTCCACCAAGTACTATGTCATGTTTTGCTTGGGGATCAAATACATATTTTACTCACTGAACTGCAACTTAATTTAGATCATTTGTATAATTAGTTTTTTCTGGATTTTTGGTTGATATCCTGTTTCTATCATATAAATTACACCTATGATAAAAAATATAGACCCTTAATTTCTTTGTAAGTGGGCAAACTTACAAAATCTTCTAATTATTTTCCCCACCATAACTCTGATAAAAGCTGAAAAACACTAAAAATGTGGCTATTCTGCATTTATCAGCGTTTTTGAGCCATACGTTTTCCATGAGAGTATAGTTTTGCTAGAAAAAAGCTAAAAAATGCTACAGCTAAAAAACAATAAAAAAATGCCGAAAAACGCTAAAAAACTCATTCTACAGCTACAGCTTCATACAACTAACGCTATTAGCGTTTTAATAACGTCCAGTGTGCATGAGGCCTTAATAGGGTCAAATTGACAATCATTTTCGATCATAGCGACAAAGATCCTGTACTCACTCATATTCAAAGGTTTCTTTACATTGATAGATTGATGTGTGTGCTTTGAAAACTTATTGTTAATCATTTGCAATTGCGTTACTACAGATTTTGATTCTGAGTTCTACTTTAATATAGCAGAATTTTGAGTAAATACTTTAATTTCTGTGCATTGTGTGGTTCATTTCACTGAGTCTGTTCAAACAAAAGCTAAGTCTATGAGTGAACCCAGTGTGTCAAGGGTGGTGGAGGATTCTCAGAGTCAGGGAAACCAAGGGGAAATGGGAAGAAAATTGTTTGATTCCCCCATTAACACAGTCAGTGTAGATGGGGGAATCCCTCCCGCTGAGCTATTGTGTTCTCTCCGCCGGGAGAACGCACAGATTATTTTTGCAAGCGACCATAGTCGCTGACAAATAATTGCATGGAAAAACCAACATGCTGGTTATACCCAAAATGATTGATTGCTCAACTTGTGTACAATCATCCTGCCCATACATGGTTCGAATCTCAGCTGGTCCCTGCTGAACTGGCCGAAATACGAATTGTCTATGGCCAGCTTAAGATCTAAATGGCGCCATCTTTACAGAAGGGGAGGGATGTTTTTCTCCTTTGAGTCATTCAGCTGTGTGTGGAACCTTAGATCCTTCTATTGACAACATAGCATAAAGTCATCTGGTAATTTAGAACAGTGTTTCTCAACCTTTTTTCACTCGAGGCACCCTTTAAAAATGATGGACAGTCTTGAAGCACTCCATCCTAAAATGTAAAATTATTATAATAGTTTTAAATAATGCAGCAACATCCACAAGTCCAAGTAGGACACTAAGCGTTAAAAGGGGTTTTATTCTTCCAAAGCAAATACACTTTTACCAAATGGTACTGACTAGTATTTCAATGTTCCTCTTCTCCCTCAGTTTTTCTCCCTCACTCAGTTAATGTGACCCCAACACTGATGGAGAGAGGGAGGGGAGGGTCAAACAAGGATGCTATGCAAGCGACTGACATCCTCCTTATCAACTGATGACACCATTGGTCATTAGGACGCCAGCATCTAGAAGGTTGTAATGGTGCACAATGGAAACCTGTGACTTAGTGTAACTAAAAGGCAGCTTTCATCCACACGCCAGCTTGTATACAATTTTTGGGCAATTTTTAGGCATTTTGCCAAGGCACCCCTGGAGGAACCTCATTTTGCCTGGGCACCCTGGTTGAAAAAGGCTGCTTTAGAATACCAGATTTGCACTCATCACCTTCTGGCTGCAAAAGAGTAACGATTTATGTGTAATATTTCCAATTTATCTTAAAGTGAGCCTAAATAGAATAAAATAAACCCCTCTCTATGTTGTTAAAGTTGAAATGTTTTTGGCTGAGTATCATTTCTCTGATATAAAACATGGCATTCTCACCTCCCACACATGCTTCTTCTCCTCCTTCAGTCGGACCTCATACTGAAGTGTGATCCAGCCCATTTTCACATCGGCCTTCTCAGGTGGGACCCATGTCACCAGCAGATAGGGTAGGCTGGCCTTTTCGGTTTCATAGAGGAGGGTCAAATTTCTGGGTGGGTAAGTTTGCACTGCAGGAAATAAAAGCTATTATTTAATACACCAAAACCCTAAAGCCCAAGGAGAATTAAATAAAGAGAAACAACTGAAAAAACGGACTATAAATGCAGGGAGAGAGGTCTCTTCTGTACTTTCTTCTCTTGTGCATTTGGAGCAAACTGGTTACATACAACACTGGCCCTCCTAGTGACCTGACTAGTGGACTGAGATGTTGGGATATTTCCATCCCTTTCTGCTGGCAAATCCCAATTTTAGGTTTGGGATACCCCTATTAATTTTCCATCTACTCCCCAATGGAACAACACAAGGTTCTGAACAGAGGGCATTATCACTGATTACTGTAATAGTGTCACTGGTGATGTCAATGTCAGTTTCAGTTCCCCCCAAAGTGTAAGTTAGTGTCAGATTTCCCACCGAGCTATCACAGTCCCACTATAAGTCACTGATCACTGCAAGTACTAGTATAAAAAAAATAAATAAATTGTCGAAGCCCTACAACCGGGACAGATATGAACCACATAAACACACGACAAGACTTACAACATAAATTAGACCTGAAGTATGCCCTGGTCGGCTGGACGGTATGCCAAAAAATGGGGCAAAAATACTTGGATAGGGAAGTAATATTGGTCATTTACCAGTTATAGAGCAAGTTTGCTGAATGCTTGCAACATTTCTACCTGAGGGTTCGCGAAGTGGGCGGATTTCCACCTGCCTAACATCTTGATGACATCCCCCACCACTGTGTTCTGCCTGCATTTTTATTTATGTTTATCATTACGATATCAGCACATCCGTGCTGCACAGTCCACATTGCTTGTCCTCGTACTTCCTCCCCTCCCCTTACACCTTCCCCCTGCCTCTTATTAGATGCAGTCATCCCTGTGGGCGCTGGTCTAAGGAAGGAGCTACGCAGGCTCCGAAACATGTAACCACCCACCATCAGTGTTGACGTGCACAGCTCTGTGCGCTCCAGCCAGAAAAACCCCAGGAAGTCTCCTCCAGTTCCCCACACACCAGCATGCCATTGGACCCTGATGACAAGCTGCAGGCTTCCTTTACATATTACACTTAGAGGCGCCTTGTCTTCTACCCCTTATACCTACAGATCTGCTTCTTCTGCCCAAGAGCTGCCCTAAGGACACCACCTGCCCACCAGCCTTAACATTGTGGGTCTGGAAGAGTTTGATGTCGACCCCGGGGCCAGATTGTTGGGTTTTGGACACTGTGAGGTGTGAAACAAAGTGATCTTGAAGGCGTACCAGGTGGCAACTGCACAGTATCTGGCAGCTGGAGCCAATAACGGTGAACTGGCCGGGCCACAGAAAGTCGTAGAAGGCCAGGTAGATGACTGCCTGGATGACCAGGTTGGGTAAGAACCCAAATGGGGAACGTGAAAGATGGTAGATATGTCCCTGAAGATGTAAGTGTACATATTCGCCAGCACACCATGAATCCTCGTCCAAATTTTCTTTATTGTAGAGATCACATCACAGAAAAGTGCAAAAAATGTTCCAGGACAGGTTCCACTCAGAACAGGCCTCGCCATAGTCGACTAAAGATGTTGAGTGCAAGTGCTCAGCCTCATATCCAGAGGTTGCCTTTGAGAAATAGACGTATGAGTGCTGCCAGCATTGCTGCAGAGGTTGAAGGGGGGTTTAGCCTGTCAGTGCTCAGACCATACACCGCACACTGCATCAAATTGGTCTGCATGGCTGTCGTACCAGAAGGATGCCTCTTCTAAAGATGATGCACAAGAAAGCCCGCAATCAGTTTGCTGAAGACAAGCAGACTAAGGACTTGGATTATTGGAACCTTGCTCTGATGAGACCAAGATAAACTTATTTGGTTCAGATTGTGTCAAGCGTGTGTGGCGGCAACCAGGTGAGGAGTACAAAGACTAATGTGTCTTGCCTGCAGTCAACCATGGTGGTGGGAATGTCATGGTCTGGGGCTGCATGAGTGCTGCCGGCAATGTGGAGCTAAAGTTCATTGAGGGAACCACGAATGCCAACATGTACTGTGACATACTGAAGCAGAGCATGAGACCCTCCCTTTGGAGACTGGGCCGCAGTGCAGTATTCCAACATAACGACCACAAACACACCTCCAAGACGAGGGTAAAGGTGATGGACTGGCCAAGCATTTCTCCAAACCTAAACCCTATTGAGTATTTGTGGGGCATCCTCAAACTGAAGGTGGAGGAGCGCAAGGTCTCTAACATCCACCAGCTCCGTGATGTCATCATGGAGGAGTGGAAGAGGACCCCAGCAGCAACCTGTGAAGCTCTGGTGAACTCCATGCCCAAGAGGGTTAAGGCAATGCTGGAAAATAATGGTGGCCACACAAAATATTGACACTTTGGGCCCAATTTGGACATTTTTACTTAGAGGTGTACTCACTTTTGTTGCCAGTGGTTTAGACATTAAAGGCTATATGTTGAGTTATTTTGAGGGGACAGCAAATTTACACTGTTATACAATCTGTAAGCTCACTGCTTTACATTGTAGCAAAGTGTCATTTCTTCAGTGTTGTCACATGAAAAGATATAATAAAATATTTACAAAAAATTGAGGGGTGTACTCACTTTTGTGAGATACTGTACATACATACAGTATATACACACACAGACCACAGTTTGTAAACGTAATACCTTTCATGCACACCAGTTAAGATACACTTATTGAGAATTTTTTTTTTACCAAAGACATGTTAACCACTTCAGCCCCGGAAGGTTTTACCCCCTTAAAGAGGAGGTCCAGCCTGGGAACAAAAAAATTAAAAGTTAGTGGCTACAAATACTGTAGGCGCTGACTTTTAGTATTAGGGCATTTAGGTCCAGAGAGCCTGTGATGTCAGCACCTGAAGCCGATCTTTGGATCGCCATCTCTGCTAAGGGAAACCGGCAGTGGAGCCTTTCGGCTTCACAGCCGGTTTCCTACTGCGCATGCGCGTTCTAATTGGCTTGGTGGCAGGAGGGGGGGGGGCGAACTTCCGGGAGACGGGCGGTAGCCCTTCCCACAAAAACAGGAGCAAATGAGCGGAAGTTCCACTTTTGGGTGGAAGTTTACTTTAATGACCAGGTCATTTTTTGCGATACGGCACTGCGTTGCTTTAACTGACATTTGCGCAGTCATGCAACGCTGTACCCAAACAAAATTGATGTCCATTTTTCCCCACAAATAGAGATTTATTTTTTTAAAAAAAATAAAAAAACAAATTTATTCATTTGTTTAGGCCGATATATATACTTCTACATATTTTTGGTAAAAAAGATCACAATAAGCGTATATTGATTGGTTTGTGCAAAAATTATAGCGTCTACAAATAGGGGATAGATTTATGGACTTTTATTTTTTTTTTTATGTGTTTATTGGTAATGGCGGCGATCTGAGATATTTAGGGGGACTGTGATATTGCGGTGGACAAATCTTGACCCCAAGTGACACTTTTTGGGGACCAGTGACATTATTACATTGATCAGTGCTATAAAAATGCAGTGATCAATGTATCAATTACACTTGAAGGGAAGGGGTTAACACTAGGGGGCGATCAAGGGGTTAACTGTGTTCCCTGGGTATGTTCTAACTGTGTGGGGACTGGGCTGCCTGGGACAACAAAGAAATCGCTGTTCCTGATCACTAGGAACAGCAGATCTTTGAGTTGTTTCCTCTGAGAACAGGCGAAGAAAGGGGGAGTGATTGTTGAGGTGTATATGACCCTTGTGGGGTGTGGTGGGACAAAAGAAGGGAACACCTATTGCCACATCCCTATATAGAGAAGCGAACAGAAACACAAAACATTACCCCTGGGATTTTGGGGGCAAGTGTTCCCTAAGTAACACAGAGTAGGTAAATATATAAAATTATCTTTTTATTTATATCAAAGTTAAAAAATAGAAATACTAGAAAACATATACAAATTCCATGATAAAATATAGCTGTATATTACAGATTGTGCAAAAGCATGTATAGCAAGATTCACGCCGGCACGCAAGGTGCTAAAGATCCCGGCATGTTTCGGAAATTGATATTCCTTCTTCAGGAAAAAAAATGGCGGATGAGTTGCACAATCTACATAAATATATGAATATTAATTAATTAGCACATATACCTATGTATACCCAAGGTAAGAGATACAATTTTCAAGGGCGGAGCCATCTGGAATGCTCTAAGGAGCCATGCCCAATCCCCAAGCAGGGTTGGCAGGGGGCAGGCCTCCTTAAATACTTAGAGTCAGCCCAACCTGCGAGGAGTAGTGTCGGGTGGAAGTCTGGAGGTGTAGCAGAGGCGCTGTGGTGCAGGCCCCTACCCGGGAGGTCGCCTCAGTCTGGGGAGGGTGACCTTGGGGCCTGGGAGTTTGGGTGCAGCCAGGAAAGAGAGTGGATTCCTGGAGCCACACAGGAGGAACAGGAGAACAGCGGAGGTACTACAGGAGGAGTGAGAGACTTTAAAGTATCCACCAGTGCGGTGGGTGACGGTCCCTGGGACTGAAGGAGAAAGTGCTGGAGCAGGCTGGGAGAGGAATGGTAGATAGTCTGTGGGAGCCAGTCAAGGGAAAGGAGAGTCACTACCAGAGGGCAGGTCGATGGGACCTGGAGGAGGATGGGCTGGGAGTTCGTCAAAGGCCGTTTAGCACTGAAGTATTTTACTGCACATTCAGCGGCCCCTGATCCCTGGCCTGTAATAGGTGTTCTTGAGGTCCTGCTGAAACAGGGTAGGCCTCACCACGTGCTAACCGCGGTGAAGAGAAAGATATAAAGAAGCCTGATAAATTTCCCTTCAGGTTGGAAACTAAGTTCTGAGCTGGAGAGAGGCAAAGGAGTGAAAAGCTGTGAGTTCTGTGTAGTGAGAGAACTGTAAAAGTAACGTTCAGCAAGTGAAGTGCTGGAGAGTAGAGAGGAGCAATAGTCTGCAGCGGGAGAGTCTGCAGTGAAGTGTGCATATACAGGCTTGTATATGGGAACCTTGTACCATAATTCTTGGGGCATCCCACAGTTACCCCTTATCCCCATCCAAGTTATTTACCCCAAATAAAACAACAAAAACAAAGAACCAGCTAGGTCAGTTTCTCTGGATGTGTGCAGATGGTGCAATTAAGGTCAGCTATCAGGTGAACCCCTACTACAAGCCACTCTCAAGGGAGCAAAGGCTACAGATGGATAGAAATTTGGACAGTCCCTGCTGAACCACCAGAATTTCGATCCATCTATGGCCAGCTTTAATGGAAAGTGTTTTGATTTTGTTTGGTTCTGGGGTGATATATATAACTAATGTAACAAGTACAAAGCATTTGCAGCCCAAATACCATTAACATAAGCCCTTAATCAGCCATAGTTATAACCAAACCCAAAAAAACCCCCACATATATGCAAACACACAGAAATACCGGTGGATATTTTATCCTTCTAGACGCAGCATACCAAGCACGTGTAAGCCACTATAGAAGCTCTGCCTACTACAAATAACATGCATGTATTTATAGTCCAGCAGCTATAAATACACATAGGCTAGAGGATTGCAGAGCTTGCCAGTTAAGCCTGTTTATGAAGCATATAGATGCAAGGCAATAGTTCAAGCACAGATATTTTATCCTTAAGCTGAGGTTGTGTTTCACGGGTGACATTTTCAGAAAATGATCCAAACTAAAAACCCTCACATCATCTATACATGCCAGAGAAAGAATAAATAAATCACAGATTCACATCTACATTATTTAGATGCATACCTTATATTAGGAAATGCAATTGGTATTCTTTTGCAGGGACCAGTAAAATTGCTATTGCTTTAATGTCACGTCACACCGGACTTGCTCTGATGCAGTATACAGACGTGTGAAGTATGCAGCACCACTAACAAGCAAGCCGGTGCTACATATGTAATGGGCAAATATGACTGCCCCTGTGTATATGAGATTTTGCAAGCAAAAACCATTTTAAAAAGTTTAACACAGTTAGATACGTTACAGATCCTTTACAAATCAATTTTCCTATTACTGGCTGCTGGAGCCCGAGAACTACACCATAAATGGCAAAGGGCCACAGGTTGGGCACTAGGGATTTATTGCATTACAGAAGAAACAGAACTACATTCAACAACGAGTTTGTTTTCTTTTTTAGGCATTCTTTTTTGATCTGGTGATCCAGACAGCAAGTCTGTTTCATTTTTTTAAAGTGCAAGCTATCTAGCAGAATGTATCAATTACAAGCCTGTAGGCTCCATGCACACTAGGAGCTGAAAAAAAAAAACTACAAAAAAAAAACACTGGATAAAAAAAAAACGCTTCATATTAGTGGTTTTTGCCAGCGTTGTTCCGTTTTTGTGCCGTGTTCTACCGGCGATTAGCAGTGTATAGCGGGTTGTTAAGGAGCCAGCACAGCTGAATGCATACAAAAGAATGCTGGCAATTTTTTTTTTTTTTTAAATGACACCCCCCCCTCCAAAATCCACACCAGACCCTTCCCCGAGCATGCAGGTCAGCAGGCCAGGAAAGGGTGGGGATGAGCAAGCGCCCCCCTCTCCTCCTCCTGAACCATACCAGACCAAATGCCCAACCAACATAGGCAACATGGGTGGGTGCTTTGGAGCAGGGGGGGCTCCTTCAAAGCACCTTGTTCCCATGTTGATGAACTCAGCCAGTGTTGTGGGGATCTGCGGGTGAGGGGCTTACTTATCGGAATCTGGAAGCCCCCTTTAACAAGGGGGACCGCAGATCGCAAATGATTATGGGGTACCTAGCTCCTCTACTTATTCACCAAAAAAGTGGTAAAGGTGAGTAAAAATCGCAGGGCCAGTTCTTGACAAGTCCTTTATCAATAAAAAAAATGTAAAAAAATTGTCCCCCCAGTGTAGATCCAACGTCAATCATGATGAACGCCAGCTGGTGACCCAAAAAAGAAAAAGAAAAGGTCTGCACCTGATGCTGGATTCAGCCGTCTGACAGCTCCGCTTTGTAGTTGCTGCTAAATAAACGAAGTGACCCCCGCCCCCTTGTGACATCATCGACCCAGCAGACATAGCAGCAGGAGCCATTGGGTCCCGCTGCTGTGAGTCACAGCCAGTGAGGAGGAAGCGGGCCAAGCCACGCTCTGTGTGTCTTATGGACACACACATTGGTGGCTCGGAAGCGAGCACTCACTAGTGCCCCCATATCAAGCGGCTTGCTATGGGGGCATTCGGCAAGGGGGAGGGGCCAGGAGCACCAGGGGACCTGAGAAGAGGAGAATCAGGGATGCTCTGTGCAAAGCCATTGCACAGAGCAGGTAAGTATAAGTAAGGACTTCCATCATCTTGGGAAAATCTTGGGCAGCGCACAAAACGCAGTGGCTGAGGAGGAGGCGGGAGCTACACTCATGGAGTGAGAGAGAGATTGTGTGTGGACCCACACGTTGCCTGAGTGCTTCTGAAGCCTGGAAAGCCTGTCTAAAGCCCTGCTTGAACTTGTGATCTCCTGTGGTGAGGGAGAGGAGACTGGAGATCGGATCAGAGCACAGCCCTCCCTCGGAGCGGAGAGCGGGACATACAGCCTTGGCTCTCACAGTAGAGGAGCAGAGAGTGGCGCATGCTGTCTGTAGCTCTCCTAGCTGGCTGTAGAGGTGTTTGTCAGCTAGGGACAGTCTGGAGAAGCTGAGTCTGTGGATGTCTGGAGTGTGCAGTGTGTGGAGGAGCATACCAACCAGCAGGATCTGTGGGTAAAACCGGAGCATACCACTACTACACAGCAGGATTAACAAACACACAAATGACTAAACTGGATAGTGACTGTAATAAAAACAAGACATAGCAAGGCAGTGCCCCCCCAGTGGCAGGCTGGAGAACTGTTTTTTGATGTGACTTATTGCCCCCCATACATACATATTAAACATACAGCCCTTTGTTCCTTTTGGAGGCTAGAATTTGACTTCAGATTTGTTCAGATGGGGAAAATTGTTCTTTCTTTTTGCTTTGCATATTTTATATTGTTGCGGGAGACTGTCCTTGGGAGTTCTGGGGCATGTAAAGCTAAATTAGCCTATAGCCACATTGATCTGTTGAACATTAGATCACACAAGACTTACTGGGAGATGCCAGGCCGCCAAATGGACAGGACATCCCAACCAATGGAATTCAATACATTGTGAAGGTACAACCCATTTTTATTCATGGAAAGCGGCGAAGGAAACGATGTGAGAGGAAACAAAAACGAGGCTGTTGGGCAGGCGTATTGGCAAGACTAAGAGGGCAGGCACATAGACGCCCTCTGCCCAGCTTACTTCTAACAAACGCAAGGTCTCTTGCTCCTAAGATGGATGAACTGCATTTATATGTCGCTGCACACAATTTGGTTCAAAACTGTTGTGCAGTAATTATAACAGAGACTTGGCTCCATACTAATATTCCGGATACTGCTATCCAGCTAACCGGACGGACTCTGCATCGACAGGATAGAACCAAGGACCTGGGGAAGAGCAGTGGAGGGGGGCTGTGTATATATATATATATACTGTGCGCTTGGTGTTCAGATAGTAAGACCGTTGATAATTATTGTTCCCTAGACTTAGAATATCTAGTAGACCTAAGTGTAGACCTTTTTACTTGCCAAGAGAGTTTACAGAATACAGTATTAATTCTCGTGGTTTATATACCGCCGGATGCAAATGCCGCAGTGGCTCTGAAATCCCTAGAGGAAGTCGTAGATAAAATTCAACATGCACATCCTGATGGGGTTTTGGTGATTACCGGGGATTTCAATCATGCTAAATTGGGGTCCGTGCTCCCTGGCTTCCATCCATTTGTGAAATGTGCTACAAGGGGTGGGAATGTGTTAGATATGGTCTTTTATAACATCAAGAAAGCCTACAGAGCTATTGCCCTACCACATCTTGGTCAGTATGACCATCTTACTCTTTTCCTGATTCCACTATACAGTCCAATTAAGTTAGGGAGGTAAGGACATGGCCAGCCGGTTCCCTTAGAGCAGTTGCAGGACTACTTTGAGAGGACCAACTGGGACATATTTGAGCAGCAGGACTTAGATATGTATACGGATGCGGTGCTGAGTTACATACAAAATTGTATGACTAATGTCACAGTGAACAAACGTATTAGGGTTTTTCCGAATCAGAAGCCCTGGATGACAAACAGGGTTCGGTGTCTCCTGAAGGATCGGGATAGTGCTTACTGGAGTAGAGCTAGAACAAAATACAGAGAGGCCAGGTCCGAATTAAGGAAAACTATAAAAAAGGCCAAATTTGATTATAAAAATAAAATTCAGGAATATTTTAAGGGAAATAACCCATGGGAGGGCTGGAAATGGCTACAGCACATTCTCAATCTAAGGAAGAGTAAAGACACAAATGCAAAGCCAAGTGTTCACGTTTTGAGGTTACGGTTCCTCAGGAAACGTATCACATGGAGCCAGGGTTGGATGACATTGCGCCCCCTGTACAGGAACATGAGTTGCGACAGGCATTCAAGTCAGTGAGCACCAGGAAAGTGGAGGGCCCCAATGGTATTCCTGGGAGGGTTATAAAGGCATGTGCAGACCAATTAGCAGGTGTTTTTACTAGGATCCTAAACCGGTCATTATTTTTAGCTGAAGTTCCTACCGGCCTAAAATCAACCATTATTATCCCAATACCTAAAACCACAAATGTAGATAGTCTTAAGGATTACAGGCCCATTGCGTTGACCTCGGTAGTTATGAAATGCCTTGGGAGAGTAGTGCTAGGGTGCATTAAAACAGCCCTACCAGTTAACTTCGATCCCCACCAGTTTGCCTATAGGGCAAATAGGAGCGCAGAGGACCCTATTTCCCTAGCTTTGCACAAGGCCCTAAACCATCTAGAGTCCCCTGGGAATTACGGAAGAATGCTGTTTATTGATTACAGTTCAGCATTCAATACTGTAATTCCAGATCTTTTAATTGCCAAGATGCTGAAGTTGAGGTTACCAATGTCCCTTTGTCTGTGGACAAGGGATTTTCTGGTGAACTGCCCACAAGTGGTCAGATTGGGCAAATATATCTCCTCTGAGCGTACTGTTAGTACAGGAGTGCCACAAGGCTGTGTGCTGAGCCCACTCCTCTACTCACTGTACACTCATGACTGTGTTCCCTATTTCCCAACAAATAGTGTCATGAAATTTGCGGACGACACTACTATTGATGGTCGAATTCAGAATGAAGATGAGGTGCATTATAGGGAAGAGGTGGATAAGATTGTAAAATGGTGCGAGGAAAAAAATCTGTTCTTAAACACAGGTAAAACAAAGGTGGTGATATTAGAGTTCAGGAAGAAAAAACCTGACTTGGCGCCACTTTTTATAAAGGGGGAATTAGTCGAGCGAGTTCCCGCTTTTAAGTTCCTAGGTGTTTACATTACGGAAAATCTAAATTGGTCAGCGAATGTGAATGCAGTTGTTACGTAGTGTCAGCACCGATTATATTTTCTGCGCCTTCTTAGGAAACATGGTCTGGATGAGAAGATCTTAGGGTCTATTTACCGGTCATCTATTGAAAGTGTGCTGACGTATTGTATGTTGGCCTGGTATCCTAACTGTACGGCAGCCGAGAAGGCTGCTCTACAGAGAATCATAAATTCTGCACAAAGAGTTGTAGGTTGTGAGTTTGTCACAATGGACCAAATTCACCAGTCCCGTTGCATTTGCAGATCAGAAGGGATAGTAAAGAATTTGTCCCATCCTGGTAATCATCTTTTTGAACTGCTGACATCATGCAGACGGTACAGGAATATTAGGGTGAGGTTAAACCGTTATAAGAAAAGTTTTTATCCAAATGCCATTAGGGCACTGAATGAGGTTCTTTTAAAATAGACGGATAGTGGTGATGCCGATCGAATATCTACCTGTGGTTGCTGCTCGGGGGCGGGGTAGTAAGTTATGATATGTTATAAATGTGTGTGTGTATATAAGTGAGTGGCGCTAAACCCTGGTAATTGATGGATATTCAAAAAAGTGCTAGTGCATAAAGGGGAAGGTGAATGAACCAGTGTTTACATACATAAACCAAATGAATGATGGGGCGGGGGCTCGTCGTTGGTGTCCATCTATAAGCTAGCCGTAGTGGTGATAGGCAGATAAAATTTTCTTGGAGTAAGTCACGGGATTACCGTAAACCTATTTTTGAAAAGAATATTGCCAAATTGGAGTGGGATTATAAGGACATGGCAGACGTACTACAGTCGTCAAGTTTTTCTACTAATGGTCCTACCCTGTTTAAGAAATGATAGGGAAGACTAGACGTTTACGTTGCCCTGACCACTTAAACCAGGTAACACTGTTTGAGTGTTGGATGTTGAGAAACACGTCTTAAATACTAAGAGACATCTC
>BLSH010023537.1:731186-762865 GCA_018402905.1 Glandirana rugosa
TTTTTTTACAGATAATTAGTAATTTTTTTTAAGTTTATTTTTAGTTGTCTTTTTATTATCGATCCTCTCTTCCCCCTATTCCTCAGTCCCTTCTCTCCTAGCTATTATTTTTCTGTTGATTTTTATTTGAATTTTTTTTAATGATTAATAGACATTTTTTTTACATTTTCATTCAGTTTTTTTATTTTTATTGATGCATGACAAAAAAATGAGATAAACGAAATAAAAGAAAAGCCTTTTTTATTTGCAACTTGCCATGCTTTGTACCATAAATTGAATTTCAAATTAAAACAGGGAATAATTATAGAATACAATTTATTTTATTTACAGTAAACCTTTTTTAAAACCAACACGGGTCAAAAGGGAAAAAAAAATCTCTATTTCTCTATTCTCTAAAAAAGTTTCTCAATTTATTGTCTACAGATAGCATAGAAAATAAACAATTTTTGCAAAACAATATTGACAAAAGAAATCAAATCCGCCCCCCCCCCCCCCTTAAGAAATAATGTACGTTTTACTTTGTTATGGTAAGAAATGACAAAGTTGAAATGTAAAAAAAAATACTTAGTCCATAGGGGTTATAAAGGTATGAGAAGTGGTTAAGCCTTGGAATTTTTACAGCTGTCACGTGTAGTCAATCCAGATGTAGGAAAAATTCCTACTGAAGCCCGAGCACACCATCCTACCATAACAATTTTATTGCATAAGCACAGTAAAGTCTTCTAAAAACAAAAGGTAGCTATGTGTCATCACTTCCATGACAAGTCCAAGAAATAAGAGTATTATTCCTCATTCTAAGATAGAGGCAAAGCCATTCAACTCATTCTTGTTTGCCCCTGTGGCCAGCTGAACTGTTTGTTTACAGCACAGATACATCCTATTTATTATAAAGTCACTAATCCCACAAGGGATAAAGCTTTTTTAGGCTTGTTGACCATCACCAGTATAGTGAATGAAAAGTGTCTATTAAGTGGGGCTTGGAGACCAATGAACAAATATACTGAATACAGGCAGTCCCCTAGTTATGAACATCCGATTTACGAACGACTCCTACTTACAAACGGAGGGAGACAACAGGAAGTGAGAGGAAATCTCCCCCTAGGAAGGGAAATTCACTCCTGTGAATTATTATGGGAAAAAGGGGTCTCCACTGAAGCTTTATCACCAAGGTTTGTTTCCACAACAACCCAAAATTTTCAAAATTCAATTATCATTGGGACAGGAAGTGAGGTGAAATCTTCTGAACAGAAAGATAGACAGCAAAACAAACATTACAGGGGTGTTACCCCTTCCCTATGCCATCCAAAAAGCTTAAAAATATTTGTTTTGGCTGAAGCTACACTTAAAAAATGTACTTGTTCCGACTTACAAACAAATTCGACTTATGAACAAACCTACAGTCCCTATCTTGTTTGTAACCCGGGGACCGCCTGTATATAGACAGAGGCAAGCTGGGCTGATAGAAAACAAAGCCTCCTCTAACCAGTGTGCCTATATGTGGTGGAAGTTAGACATTCTGTTTTATGAAGCATATTATACCATCAAAAGATCAGGCAATTTCTACTGTAGTCTGAGTACACTATCATAAAAGAACAATGTTAAAATGTAAGCTCAGGCAATATGTATATAACCAAAAAGGTGGCACCCAACTGCTACAATAGTTGGGCAGCACAGTAGTTTAGTGGTTAGCACTTAAGCCGTACAACACTTGGTTTGAATCTTACCCAGGACACTATGTGCATGGAGTATGCTCTCCCTGTTTTCGATTGGATTTCCTCCCACATTCTAAAGACCTGCTTGCAGGTGAATTTGGCCCTGGTATGTGTGTACAAATTGACTATGCACAAGTATTATTACATCAAGCCCAATAAATTGGGGAGGGTTGAGGAAAGACTTGGGAACCTAACTTTACCAACAAGCAGTGAAGAACGGCCTTACTAGGTGGTATCTTGTCCCCATTCGCTACAACTCAGGACATTCTGCTCAATGCTTTTGTAACTTCGGCCAGATTGGCTTGTTCTTGATGGTTGTGTCCCATTGCACACCAATTTTGGTTCAGTATATATCAGCTAATCACAGAACTCTTTGACATGGCATATTACTTATGCGCCCCAATACACTGTTAAATATTAAGCCCCCCAGGAATAAATAAGCATACCTTCAAATTGCTACTGCACATTTTTACGGCAGTGAAACTGACGATCGCTAAAGCATGCCAATCTCCCATACTGTCCCCAAGCTAAGCTATTTCTAGAATACTTTGCATGGAAAGATCCAAACACAACTCACAGATAGGATCAAAAAGTACCAAGCAGTTTGGGGGCCATGGATCTTACGCTAACTTCTGCCAGGTTTTGCCCGAGATCTTCTGTCTCTATAGCTGAGCTAGAGGATCTGTCCATTACACCCCCCCTTACCCTTACCCCCTTCTTTTTTCTCCTCTTCACTCACTCCTCCCCCCTCCTTTTTTTTCCACCCTCCCTTCCAGCCGTCATGTTGAATATCTAATTCTAGTTAGTGCAACAATTCCGGCCTGTTTGGAGCAGAAGTCCAACTATGTCTGTTGTATACCATATTATATTATTCTCTATACTCTTAAACTCTACGCACACCCCGTTTGCAAGCCTTATCTGGACCTGTGCACGTTTATGTATTGTCCAAAATTCAATAGATATATTGAACGAGAAACAAATTTGCCAAGAAAATTGTATGGAAAAATGCTTTCAAGCATATCAGAAGACTGATATGACTGAACAGATGTATACATAATAATTACCTGTGAGGAATTTCAAGGTAGAGAACCACGGCCCATTTATAAAGCAACGGTAGGGCTTTACCACAACCACAGTGTTTCTTTACAAAAAAGGCATTTATGAAACCCATGTGATTATCTTGAACAAATATGCTTAGTGTTCCGGGACTTTGAAATCTATGCATTTTCCATTCTATTCCTCTGCAATACACAGCATTCCTGTTCATGGCCCGCTGTGTTCTGGGTGTTATGCTCAAGTTACTTTTTTGTTGACTCCAGATTGTCATAAAATGTATTCACTCAACACAAATCTATAGTGAGTCCTACTTTCTGGGTCCCAAATGATGGCAAACAGTTTCCATTGATCATCCTTGAGATGTTTCTACAACTTGACTGGAGTCCACCTGTGATAAATTCAGTTGATTGAACATGATTTGGAAAGGCACACACCTGTCTATATAAGGTCCCACAGTTAACAGTGCATGTAAGAGCACAAACCAAGCCATGCAATCCAAGGAATTATCTGTAGACCTCCAAGACAGGATTGTATGGAGGCACAGATTTGGGGAAGGGTAGAAAAAAATGTCTGCAGCATTGTAGGTCCCAATGAGCACAGAGACCCCCATCGTCAATAAATGGAACAAGTTTGGAACCACCGGGACTTTTCCTAGAGTGGGCCGCTCAGCCAAACTGAGCGATCGGGGGACAAGAGCCTTAGTCAGGGAGGTGACCAAGAACCTGTTGGTCACTCTGACAGAGCTCCAGCGTTTCTCTGTGGAGAGAGGGAAACCTTCCAGAAGAACAACCATCTCTGCAGCACTCTACCAATCAGGCCTGTATGGTAGAGTGGCCAGACAGAAGCCACTTCTCAGTAAAAGGCACATGACAGCCCACCTGGAGTTTGCCAAAAGGCACCTGAAGGACTCTCAAACCATGAGAAACAAAATTTTATGGTCTGATGAAACAAAGATTGAATTATTTTGCCTGAATGGCAAGCGTCATGTCTGGATGAAAGCAGGCACCGCTCATACCTGGCCAATACCATCCCTGAAGTGAAGCATGGTGGGGACAGCATCATGCTGTGGGGATGTTTGTCAGAGGCAGGAACTGGAAGACTAGTCAGGATTGAGATTGAGAAGATGAATGTAGCAATGTACAGAGACATCCTTGATGAAAACCTGCTGCAGAGGACTCTGGACCTCAAACTGGGGTGAAGGTTCATCCTCCAACAGGATGACCCTAAGCACACAGCCAAGATAACAAAGGAGTGGCTATGGGACAACCTGTGTGAATGTCCTTGAGTGGCCCACCTAGAGCCCAGACTTGAACCCAATTGAACATCTCTGGAGAGATCTGAAAATGGCTGTTCACTGACATTCCCCCATCCAACCTGATAGAGCTGGAGAGGTCCTGCAAAGAACAATGGGAGAAACTGCCCAAAAATAGGTGTGCCAAGCTTGTAGCATCTTACTCAAAAAGACTTGAGGCTATAATTGGTGCCAAACCTGCTTCAAATAAGTATTGAGCAAATGCTGTGAATACTTATGTACATGTGATTTTTTTGTGTTTTATTCCTTAATAAATTGGCATGGAATGAACAAGCTGGCGACATATTGAAACACCTATCTTTTTCCATTTTTCAAGAATGACCTCTTTTAGAGCCTGGATGCTGTATGGAGAGTAATGTCCAACTTGTCTCTTCAGAATTCCCCTTAGGTATTCGATTGGCTTCAGATCAAGAGCATACTTTGCCACTGGATCACTTTCACCCTGTTCAGTAGTCTTCTTGTTTCAGCATGGGCACTGGCAAATTCTAGGCGGGCTTCTAGGTGGGCTTTTTTGTGCATTGGCTTTAGGAGAGGCTTTCTTCGTGGACGACACCCATGAATGCCATTCCTCTGCAGTGTACATTGTATTGTTTCACGGCAAACCATCACCCCAGTTTGGCTTTCTACTTCTTTAGCTAACTGCAGAGAACATGCATGGTGATTTTCTTCAACCGTTCTCATGAGAAGACGCTCCTGTCGAGATGTTAACTTCTGTGGACGGCCTGGACATCTCCGTAAGATGGTTGCAGTTCCATCTTTGTTAAATGTTTGTATCCCTTTTGCTGCAGTATTCTGACTGGTAAGTAAAGCTTTGCTGATCTTCTTGTAGCTTTCACCTTTCATGTGTAAAGAAACTATTTTCTTTCTCAGGCCTTGTGACATTTCTCTGCCATGTGGTGCCATTGCTGACAGCATGAAATGGAAAGGGGTTTTCTTTGTTGACCACTTAAGGTCCGGAGCCATTCCTGACACTTGTTGTTTAAATCAGTATTTTTTGCTAGAAAATTACTTAGAACCCCCAAACATTATATATATTTTTTAGCAAAGACTCTGGAGAATAAAATGGTGGTCATTGCAATATTTTATGTCACACGGTATTTGTGCAGCGGTCTTTCAAACGCAATTTTTTTTTTTAGAAAAAATACACTTTTTTAAATTAAAAAATAAGAAAACCGTAAAGTTGGCCCAATTTTTTTGGATGTTGTAAAAGCGGATGTTACGCCGAGTAAATGGATACCAAACATGTTACGGTTGAAAATTGCACACACTGGTGGAATGGTGACAAATGACAGTACTTAAAAATCTCCATAGGCAACGCTTTAAAACGGTTACCAGGTTAGAGTTACAGAGGAGGTCTTTTGCTAGAATTATTGCTCACACTCTGATGACTGAGGTGATACCTCAATCCTCTCATCCTGGGAGTTGGATGAGAAGGCTCAGACAGGCTGGGAGAGGATAGTGTACAGTCTATAGAGGTCAGAGAAGTCAAGCAAGGGGAAGAAGAGCCACTGGACAGTGAGTTTGGCCGGGGGGCCTGGAAAATAGATGGGCTGGAAATTGTTGTCCATCCTACACCTGGCTAACACCAACATACTTAGCTACACTTTGAAAGCCAGTGGCTTCACAAACGGGAGCCCATGGTCCTTACCCACAGCGGGCAGCAGGAGTGGGCCTCACCATGTGCTAGCTATGGTGGAAGAAGAAGAGGCATCAAGGTGGACTGATACATTTCCAGCCTTTCTCAACCTTTTCAACACTGAGGAACCCTTGAAATAATTATCCGGTCTCGGGGAACCCCTGCTAAAAAATAAAAATCTACAACTCATGATACATTAGTGTGATGTCCATTGGGAAGAATGCTCCTTACACTTGTGGTCATTGGGAAGCATTACCCCCTTACAGATAGCTAAAAAAAACAAAACAATTATGTCAGTGAAAATTTATCTGGGCATCCCACAGTCATCCCTAATCCCTATCCAAGTTTATCTCCTAAATAAAACAACAAAACAAAGTACCGGCCTGTTCAGTGATTCCGGGTGTATGGAAATTGTGTGATTGAGGGCAGCGGGCAGGTGGACCTCAACTACCAGCCACTCCTAAGGGGGGCCATGGCTACATGTGTTAGGCTGCATTCATAGCCATTTTGGGCCGCAGGTTGAATTAGAGTAATAAATAAATAATGGCCCTAGGATTTCCCAATACTATTTACGGCTCATCATAGGTCAGGAAATGGGTGTCTATAGTAAATAGGGCTGTCAATCTGACACTTTTGCATGTTTTTCCTTACTTGAGGTATTAGGAAAATTTTTTTTAGCAGAAATTCGATTGGCAATCTGTAATGGTTTTTGAATATCGGAGGCGCCAAGCCTGGACACGACTTCTGACAGGGAGCTGGCTGACGTTTATATAGGCCATGCTGGGTAAACAGCCCCATGTAAAGTAATAGAGATTTGCACGCTGCGGCTGTGTTTGTACAGGCACCTTGTTTGCTTTCCGCCACCTCACACAAGCATGCAAAACACGTCAGCCATTTATACAAGAAAAACAAACTGTAAACTACAGGTGCTTATACTCTGAAAAATCCATACTGACTATGGAAAGTGAAAAATCACTTCCTGCGTCCAATGTGAGCCGCTTCAGTTTTATCCACCCTGGTCACGTTTTGAAAACCAAGCTTTGGTTGTGATGAGCTGCAGAATACAGTATATATTTACCTGGGAAAGTTTTTAAAGCTTAACTCCAGGAAACTTGAAAAAGATCTCTATCAGTGGGTCTGTGGCAACACTGCAATGTTTAATTGCTCATTTAAGTCTAGGGAACTTGCTAACCACCTCCAGTCGGGGTATTTTCTGGCATTCTTTCTTTACATGTAACAATCAGTATATTTTTCTAGAAAATTGCTTAGAACCCCCAAACATTATATATTTTTTTAAAGCAGAGGCCATAGGGAATACATTGGTGGATGTTGAATTTTTTTATGTCACACGGTTTTTCTTTTTAATGCAATTTTTTAGTAAAGCATAAAAGATAGCATTACACCAAGTAAATACAGTAGATACCAAACATGTCATGCTTTAACCACTTCAGCCCTGGAAGGATTTACCCACTTCCTGACCAGAGCACTTTTTGCGATACGGCACTGCCTCGCTTTAACTGACAATTGTGCAATTGTGCGACGCTGTACCCAAACAAAATTGACGGCCTTTCCCCACAAATAAAGCTTTCATTTGGTGGTATTTGATCACCTCTGCGGTTTTTATTTTTTTTGCTATAAACAAAAAAAGAGCATCAATTTTGAAAACAAAATAGAATATATTTTACTTTTTGCTATAATACATATCCAAAAAAAAGTAAAAAAACTAATTTCTTCCTCATTTTAAGACAATATGTTTTCTTTTACATATTTTTAGTAAAAAAAAAAAAAAAATCACAATAAGCATATGTTGATTGGTTCGCGCAAAGTTATCGCGTCTACTAACTATGGGAATAGATTCATGGCATTTAGATTATTTTTATTTTTTTACTAGTAATGGGGGCAACCTGCGATTTTTAGCGGGACTGCGATATTGTGGTTTACAGTTCGGACACTTTTGAGACTTTTTTGGGACCATTGACATTTATACAGTGAACAGAGCTAAAAATAGCCACTGATTACTGTATAAATGTCACCGGCAGGGAAGGGGTTAACACTAAGGGGGCGATCAAGGGGTTAACTGTGTTCCCTCTGTGGTGTTTCTAACTGTGGAGGGAGTGTACTGACTGGGGGTGGAGAGAGATCGTTGTTCCCTATCACTGGGAACAGACAATCTCACTCAACTCCCCTGCCAGAACAGGGATCTGCTTTGTTTATACTTGCAGATCCTCGTTCTGCCTGTCTCGGGAGCGATCGCGGGTAGCTGGTGGACATCGAGTCTGCCCCACTCGCTGATTGGCTCCCCTGCTAGCCAGGGAGTGTGTGTGCGCGTGTCCACACCACACGTTCCCACGAGCGATGTACCAAGTTTTTAAAATTGCGCATGCCCGTTCGACGGCGACAAATGATGTAAATTTTACTATCCATAGGCAACACTTTAAAGCCTTTACCAAATTTAACAGAAAGCTCCCCATTCACACCTGAGACCTTGTAACACTGACAAGTCACATGATAACGGGGAGGGAAAATGGCTGATTGGGCCCAATTTGGACATTTTCACTTAGGGGTGTACTCACTTTTGTTGCCAGTGGTTTAGACATTAATGGCTGTGTGTTGAGTTATTTTGAGGGGACAGCAAATTTACACTGTTATACAAGCTGTACACTCACTACTTTACATTGTAGCAAAGTGTCATTTCTTCAGTGTTGTCACATGAAAAGATAGAATAAAATATTTACAAAAATGTGAGGGGTCTACTCACTTTTGTGAGATAGTGTATATGTATATATATATATATATATTTTTTTTTTTTTTCTTATTTTTTTATACATATATACAGCCATGGCCAAAAGTTTTAAGTTTGACACAAATATTAATTTTCACAGTCTACTGCCCCGGTTTTTATGATGGCAATTTGCATATACGCCAGAATGTTAGGAAGAGTGATCACATGAATTGCAATTAATTGCAAAGTCCCTCTTTGCCATGAAAATGAACTTAATCCCAAAAAAAAAAAATGATTTCCGCTGCATTTGTGAAGAAGGCTTCAGGGCGCCCAAGAAAGTCCAGCAAGCACCAGGATCGTCTCCTACAGTTGATTCAGCTGGGGAATGGGGGCGCCACCAGTGCAGAGCTTCCTCAGGTATGGCAGCAGGCAGTGTGAGGACATCGGCACACACAGTAAGGAGAAGACTTTTGGAGGATGGCCTGATGTCAAGAAGGGCAGCAAAGAAGCCACTTCTCTCCAGGAAAAACATCAGGGACTGACTGATATTCTGCAAAAGGTATGGGGATTGGACTGCTGAGGACTGGGGTAAAGTCATTTTCTCTGACGAATCCCCTTTCCGATTGTTTGGGACATCCGAAAAAAAACTTTTTCGGAGAAGAAAAGGTGAGCGCTACCATCAGTCCTATGTCATGCCAACAGTAAAGCATCCTGAGACCATTCATGTGTGGCGTTGATTCTCAGCCAAGGGAGTGGGGGCCTCACTCACAATTCTGCCTAGAACCCAGCCATGAATAAAGAATGGGACAAAAACATCTTCCGAGAGCGACTTCTCCCAACCATCCAAGAACAGTTTGGTGAAGAACAATGCCTTTTCCAGCATGATGGAGCACCTTGCCATAAGTCAAAGTGATAACTAAGTGGCTTGGGGAACAAAACATCAAAATTTTGGGTTCAAGGCCTGGAAACCCCCCAGACCTTAATCCCATTGACAACTTGTGGTCAATCCTCAAGAGGCGGGTGAAGAAAAAACCCCACAAATTCTGTCAAACTCCAAGCATTGATTATGCAAGAATGGGCTACCAGAAGTAAGAATGTGGGCCAGAAGTTGATTGACAGCATGCCAGGGCAAATTGCAGAGGTCTTGAAAAAGAAGGGTCAACATTGCAAATATTGACTCTTTGCATAAATGTCATGTAATTGTCAATAAAAGCCTTTGACACTTATGAAATGCTTGCAATTATTCTTCAGTATACCATAGTAACATCTCAAAAAGATCTAAAAACACTGAAGCAGCAGACTTTGTGAAAATGAATATTTGTGTCATTCTCAAAACTTTTGGCAACGGCTGTACACTTAATTTTTCATATCCATGGGTATTGCTCTGTGTTCTTCCAGATGTTCAGATCACAATAGACAGCAGGGGGCACTGTGGTGCTGCGATATAAATACGAAGACTAATACTACACACAGATTGCTCACTTATGCAAAGGAGTGAAATACGATCAAAGCAGTTTTTTTTCCCCAACAGAAATTCTAATGTCATCAGCCTGAAGATATGCAGGAATGATATATGTGTTCATGGAAGAAGACACCCCCTTGCTTTAAAAATATAAGCTATTGCCATGCGACTAATGCTTCTAAAATACTATACCATTACCACATTTTTTCTGCTCTGCTACAAATACTATAACAAACAGTCACTGCCCACATATTTTAATTATTCATTTGCTTAAAAGCATTTTTAGGTAAATTGTCACATTTGACCTGTTTGGTCATTCATATTTTTCCCATTACTGTACTACATTTATAATGATCTGTCTCGTGGTTGGCAGCATTTCATTGCAGGCTCCCTGATCAGCTGGCTCTGAGATAAAGTGGTTGATCTTCTAGGATGTTCTCAGCGGTTGCCTTAAAATGGAGTTCCACCCACAAATACATCTTTATATATTTCAAATCCTGTATACATGATGAATCACCTTTGGAAAAAAAAAATTATACTCACCCTAAGTGCCATGTTGCTATGTGGTCCCTGTAATCTTCCACTTCCTGATCCGCGGCACTGCGCATCACTTCCTGCCTTGCCTGGGCTCATGGGAGATGCGAATCATCATTTCCCATGAGTCAGTGGGCATCCCTGAGCTGTAAAATCGTGTTATTTCCAGACAGGAAATGACGTGATTTTGTGGGGGAGAGACATGTTATCCATGTTGCCATAACAATGGGGCGGGACCTTCTTCTGTCGCTGCCCGTTGTTATGGCAACGAGACATACACTTGAGATCAAGAGGTGCATGCTGGTAACCCAGCATGCACCTTATCCAGGAAGAAACTCAAGGAGGGTGCCAGTGGGCTTCACATGCCCACAGCTAAGATGGGAACTCCCAGTAAAGAAAAAAGACTACCCAGATTTAAAGCTATCAAATACTTTATCATGTAATAAATACTAACTAGGTGGATGACAGCAAAAAAAAATATGTATGTGGGCAGAACTCCGCTTTAATATCTTATCATTGCGTACTTGTGTTTAAAAACCATGTTCCTATGTGTGTCCATATCTGTTCATTACATGCTTAGTAGTAGTGCAGTGTTATTTTATAGATTTTATACTGTGAATGATCCCAATTGGCCAGGGGGGCATTGGGGATCATTGGCAGTATCAAATTTACAAAATAACAAAATAACAATTTTCTGTCTAATCTAACAGGGGGTTTCCTTATTTTGTTGCACTTGTGATATTTTAATATGATTTGCCAGAGTATTGATGTATAGAGTTCTCATTTAATGCATTATACAAAAAATGAAAATTGTTTGTACACGTTGCAAAAGGAAATTTATCTTAGTGAATGAGGTGAAACAATGTGAAAATTGGCTTTACCCAGTTATGTTACAAAAAAAACCCAAAAAACAAAGGATTTTTGCTTATACATAAATTGGATGATTGAATCAGGGCAACTTCACCTCATATACATAGAAAAGAAAAAAACAACTTTGCCAAAAATAATTTTTTTGTTTAACCACTTGTCGACCAGCTGCCATCATTGTACTGCGGCAGGTCAGCTCGTTCCCGCGAATCCGCGATTGTACGTTGGTCGCGGGAATGGGTGGTATGGGCGTGCGCGTCCCCACTGGCCAGCGGGGAGCCAATCAGCGGGTGGGGCGTACTCGATGTCCGCCGGCCACTCGCGATCGCTCCAAAGAGCCAGTGTAAACAAAGCAGATTCCGTTCTGTCAGAGGGGTAGAGAGAGATCGTCTGTTCCCAGTGATCGGGAACAGCGATCTCTCTCCTCCTCCAGTCAGTCCAGCCCCCATACAGTTAGAAACGCCTCCCAGGGAACACATTTAACCCCTTTGATCACCACTAGTGTTAACCCCTTCCCTGCCAGTGTCATTTATACAGTAATCAGTGCATTTGCATTTTCATAGCACTGATCACAGTATAAATGTCACTGGTCCCAAAAAAGTGTCAAAAGTGTCCGATCTGTCCGCCGCAATGTCGCAGTCACGCTAAAAATCGCAGCTCACCGCCATTACTAGTAAAAAAAAATAAAAATGCCATAAATCTATGCCGTAGTTTGTAGATGTGATAACTTTTGCGCAAGCCAATCAATATACACTTATTGTGATTTTTTTTACCAAAAATATGTAGCAGAATACACATCGGTCTAAATTAATGAAGGAATTTGTTGGTTTTTTTTTGGATATTTATTATAGCAAAAAGTAAAAAATATTGTTTTTTTTTTTCAAAATTGTTGCTTTTTTTGTTTATAGCGCAAAAAATGAAAACCGCAGAGGTGATCAAATACCACCAAAAGAATGTTCTATTTGTGGGAAAAAAAGGACGCAAATTTCATTTGGGTACAACGTCGAATGACAGCGCAATTGTCAGTTGAAGCTACACAGTACCATATCGCAAAAAATGGCCTGGTCATTAAGGAGGAAAATCTTCTGGTACTTAAAGAGAAACTTCAGTCATTTTTTTCATCTTTCTATCTATTAAATCTTCTGCCCTTGTTGTTATGACTTTGGATAGTAAAACTTTTTTTTTCTGCCAGTAAATACCTTATACTTCCTGTTTCTTGGCTGGAAAAACGCCTCGCGTTTGACATCATGCACAGCTCTCTCTCACTCTCGTGAGAGTTTGCCAGGAAGGGAGGAGGGATGAGTCATAAGAGGGCCAATGAGAGCTGCAAAGCTGGAGGTGTGTGTCTGTGTATATCCAGGAAGTGAACAGGCAGCAGCTTCAGCTGCCCACAGTTAAAATGGCAGCAGCCAGACTCAGTGGAGGGAGATTTCTGCAACATATTTGGCAAGTACAGAATCAAAGCATATATAAAATAATATGCAAAGTGGTTGGAGGGAAGCTTCAGAATGGCAAAGATGTTTTTATTACAAATTATGTGGGCAGAATGCAGTTCCTCATTAAGTGGTTAATTTGCACTAATTCTTTGCAAAGTGAATTTTTTCACCTTATTCACTAAGCTAACTAAAAATCCTTTTGTAAAGTAAACATGTTGAACTCCTTTAGCAGATCAAGCCTCAGCCACACAGAAAGTGCATTGCTTTCAATCAGTCAGTCAGATCTGACCCAATCATGGTGCGGCAATACTAAGCAGGAAGCAGAGCTATTTTTTGTTCTTGGTATATAGGACAAGTATACTATAGTTGCCTATTTTTTTTCTGTTGGGACAAGGCCTTTTCTACCCCTCCCCTTGTTTCTTTGTTTTTGAGGTGGCATTAGAGAAAGGCGGGGAGGGCATTTCAACGCCCGCTGGGTATGTTTTTGTTATAGGTTTATACACATTGTGTTTATCTTTGAAACTTATTTATTTAGACCAGGGGTCCTCAAACTATGGCCCTCCAGTTGTTCAGGAACTACAATTCCCATCATGCCTAGTCATGTCTATGACTGTCAGAGTTTTACAAAGCCTCATGGGATGTGTAGTTCCGCAACAGCTGGAGGGCCGTAGTTTGAGGATCCCTGATTTAGATGTTTGCTGCTCTTGAGGTTTATCACATTGCAAAGAAATTTATTACACCGGTATCATGTTTTTTTTCTTTCTAGATGACTTTACGTGACCATGAGGTTTTCTATATTTTGTCATGGATTATCCATGGTCTTAACTCTAAATTTAAAAGAGTGTTGCTTTTCAGGTATTTGAAAACCTACTCTCCATATATAGTGTTACTTCAAGACTTCAAGAAACGCATCTCACGGGCAGTAAGCTTGCAACACTTAAAAAGCCATGGGTACAGAAGGCCTATCATGCTACATACTCTACATTCTCTAGAGGGGTTTCAATGCTAATCAACAAATCTTTACCACGCACAGTAGAAGATGTATTCTCAGACCCCCAGGGTAAATACGTTTTGGTTGTGTTCTCGCTGTGGGGTCAGATATCTAGTTGTTAATGTTTATGTCCCACCCCCTTTTTCAGGAACCTTACTTTATAGTCTATAAAAAAAATTTCCTTGTATGGCACAGTCAAGCTACTGATAATGGGAGACTTCAATGCCACACTTGCTCCTGTTCTTCATAGACCAACCCCCCCAAATATTTTTCTGGAGAGCTCTCGACCTGGGCCCAGATGGCAGGCCCGGTAGAGGTCTGGCGGTGGAAATATCCACTAACTAGATGGTACTCTTGTTTCTCAACTTTGCATAAGATCCAGCTATATTAGCGGATATGGTAGATGCCAAATACTTGCCTAGTGGGCTATCGGATCACGCCCCTTTAATACTTACACTTCGTCTTCATCATTTCCGCGATGCAGCCCAGTGGAGATGGGAACCCACTGGATCTCACACCCAGATCTGGTTTGAAAAATTCCACCCCTTCTTACAGAATATTGGGAGTTTAATGTAGGGTCTTCCACCCTAGCAAATACATGGGATGCCTTTAAGGCCTATACTCGAGGACAATATATATCCGCCATAAAGGCGGTTCATAAAGCCCAGCGGGCAAACATGGACGCTTTGCGGGCTATAGTAGAGGAAAGTACAGCTCAATATGCGGCTGACCCCTCAGAGGCTAACTTTAATATTTTGTTTCATGACAAACCAGCTCTACATTTACATATGATGGAGGCTACGAGGATGGACCTATATAAACATAAGCAGAAGTCCTTCGAGCAGGGGGATCGTAATGGTTGTTTTTTGGCCATGATGGCTCAACATGAACAACCTAGTATTCCGATTTCGGAAATTACGTACCCCCTCAGGCGATATGGCTTCTACACAGCCTAAAATTTTAGGAACCTTTAGGGAATTTTATCAGACATTATATACATCCCAGCTGACTCCTGATTTCCAGCCAACTGAATTAGCAAGTTGGCTGGACACAGTCGCACTCGCCTGGTTATCAGACAATGAAAGGGAGGCGGATACGTCCTATAACATCAGAGGAGGTCCTCTTGACTATCGGCTCCTTTCCTATGGGAAAGTCACCCGGAACGGGCGGCCTCCCCATCGAATTTTATAAAGCCTATGGAGATCTTCTTGTTCGTTTTTTGGCTTCCTTATACTCCAACTTTTTGATGGAGGGGGCTCTGCCAGATTCAATGAGACATGCTCACGTAGTTTTGATTCATAAACCCCCAAAAGATCCATCCTCCTGTGCCTCATATAAGCCTATTGCCCTTTTAAACGTAGATTTTAAGATTTTGACAAAACTCATTACTCGACGACTACAACCTATGTCATCTAGTATTATTCATCCAGATCAAACAGGGTTTATGGCTGATAGGGCTACGGATGTAAATTTGCAAAGACTCTATACCAATATTTATGCTTCACACCTTAACAAAGGATGTAGAGTGATTTCCTCTCTAGATATAGAGAAGGCTTTCCATACCCTTGAGTGGTCCTTTTTGTGTGAGGTGCTCTGCAGAATAGGCTTCCCAATGGTATTTATAAAATGGCTACAGGTTCTATATAGACATCGTACAGCTGCAGCAAAAATGGGGGGGGGGGGGACTCTCAAGTCTTTTTTCCTTATCTAGGGGGACTTGGCAGGGCTGCCCTCTATCCCTATGGCTACCCTCTTTGCCATTGCTATGGAGCCTGTGGCAGAGGCTCTCCACACTTCCCTGAATATCAAAGGCCTGCAGATTGGCTGGTTGGAGGAGAGGGTAGCCCTGTATACGGATCATTTTTTATTGTATTTAAATGATGCTGGACCCTCTCTTCAAGGGGCCCTACAGATACTGGACTCCTTTTCAGTAGTTACTGGGCTGAAGGTAAACTGGACTAAGTCCTTGTTATTTCCAATAGATATTGAAGCCCGCAATACGGCTCTGAATGATATTCCATTGCAGTGGGTAGAAAACTTTGTATTTGGGGGTTGTAATCTCTCGTCAAGCTTCTGAATTTACTTCTCTGAATTTGACCCCGGTCTTAAGAGATATTGGGTCAAAGTTGAAGATGTGGAGGTCTCTACCATTAGCCCTACTGGAACATATTAATCTTTTAAAAATGAAAACTGTACCAAAACTTATGTACCTTTTTAGACATCCCCCCCAGTGGCTTCCTAGATCTTTTTTTATAAGATTAAACCAACATTTTTCATCCTTTTTATGAGGATCAAAGAACCCCAGATACAAATTGACCACCCTGATGTGTCCTAGTGACCAGGGTGGCCTAGCTTTTCCAGATTTATATAAATACTACCTAGCCACTCAGTTGGTTACGGCCACTCGGTGGCTATGTCCAGATTTGGCTAATACTTCCACTCGATTGGAAGCTGCTGTGGTTGGATCTGTAGAAGCACTTAAGGCCCTTTTGTTCAGGGGTCGCAGGGCACCTTATCATTTGACTGCTCCAATGCTCAATACTATTCAAGCTTGGGAGGCTGGCCTTAGATGTGAGTATTATCCTAAGGATGCGATTTCTCCAAATACCCCTCTTTGGCTAAACCCTATACTTTCTCAATTTTATGAACTACCTGAACCCATTGTATGGACTAAATATAACAGTAAACTAGTTTCACATGTGTTTACTGATTGGAAACTGTCAACTTTTTCTTCACTCACCTCAACTTTCAACCTGCCTAGCTCTCATTTATTTAGATACCTTCAGCTTCCCCATGCCTTTCATGCTCAGTTTCCCCAAGACAATTTTAATACTTACTCAATCTACTTTAGAGCAAGTACTCAGGTCTGACTGTCTGGAGAAGCCTACGTCCAGACTGTATTCCCACCTAATTTCAGATTCAATCTCAGCCTTGGAGGGTCTTAGGGCTAGATGGGTGCGCGACATACCAGATTTGGATATGGAGGACTAGAGGGATGTGTGGGATTTCTCTATTTGATCCCTGGTATCCCTCAGAGACCATTTGGTCCAATTCTAATTGGTACATCGTGCATATTTAATGCAACACCGGCTTCACAAGATAAATCCTGAGTGCTCTCCTGTTGGTGGTGTGGCGCAGCTCAGGGGGCTTCTCACACATTTTTTGGACCTGTCCACATGTAGTTACTTTTTGGGTTGGTGTGGTGGCTCTGCTGAACTCCATTACTTCCGTTCCCTATTGTGGTTTCAATGTCTGTTTGTCTATTGGGTTTGGTGGAGACTATTCACCCTACAGTAGCAGAGCGGGAGTTTGCCAATATTACACTATTCTATGCGAGGAAAGCCATTGCCATGCATTGAGAGAAATGTTCCGCTCCTACGCTTCTATATTGGAAACAATTGGTTAACAATAACCTCCCACTGCATAGAGACACTTATACAAATGGGGGTGTCCTAGTAAGTACGACAAAGTCTGGTCCAAATGGTTGGATAAGCCCTACACGGCATCCGATCCCCATATGGGCCATTGATATAATACAGGTTTTCTGCTTCCCCCCCCCCTTTTTCTTTTTTTTTTGGAATGTGTATGGGTTAACTGTTATGCGTTTGTCCCTGAATTTGCACTAATATTTTTTTGACCAATGTGTATGATGTTTTTAATTTGTTGTGTTTGTATGTTAAAAGGAAAAGGAAATTAATAAAAAGATTTATAAAAGCAGGAAGCAGAGCCTGCATATGTAATGAACAGATATGGCCATACATAGGAAACACTAGCATGCAACGATAAGATATTTAAACCAATCCCTTTTAATAAAACACAAAATGCAAATCAAGCACATTATACCATTCATATGTCTTCTGGCACTATACAGAATGCCCTGGTTGCACAAACGTCCATGTAATCGGTAGAGGAGGAATTTGGTTTCACTGAATGCAGACAATCTGTTTATGATATAGGAGGAAGCAAAGGGAAATTCAGCTTCACTGGACACAGACAAGCTGTTTATGATATAGGAGGAAGTAAAGGGAGATTCAGCTTCACTGGATGCAGACAAGCTGTTTATGACATAGGAGGAAGCAAAGGATTTAGCTTCACTGAACGCAGACAAGCTGTTTATGATATAGAATGAAGTAAAGGGAGATTCAGCTTCACTGGACACAGACAAGCTTTTTATGATATAGAATGAAGAAAAGGGAGGTTCAGCTTCACTGGATGCAGACAAGCTGTTTATAATATAGGAGGAAGCAAAGGGAGATTTAGCTTCACTGGACGCAGACAAGCTGTTTATGATATAGGAGGAAGCAAAGGGAAATTCAGCTTCACTGGACGCAGACAAGCTGTTTATGATATAGGAGGAAGTAAAGTGAGATTCAGCTTCACTGGATGCAGACAAGCTGTTTATGATATAGGAGGAAGCAAAGGGAGATTTAGCTTCACTGAACGCAGACAAGCTGTTTATGATATAGAATGAAGTAAAGGGAGATTCAGCTTCACTGGACACAGACAAGCTTTTTATGATATAGAATGAAGAAAAGGGAGGTTCAGCTTCACTGGATGCAGACAAGCTGTTTATAATATAGGAGGAAGCAAAGGGAGATTTAGCTTCACTGGACGCAGACAAGCTGTTTATGATATAGGAGGAAGCAAAGGGAAATTCAGCTTCACTGGACGCAGACAAGCTGTTTATGATATAGGAGGAAGTAAAGTGAGATTCAGCTTCACTGGATGCAGACAAGCTGTTTATGATATAGGAGGAAGCAAAGGGAGATTTAGCTTCACTGAACGCAGACAAGCTGTTTATGATATAGAATGAAGTAAAGGGAGATTCAGCTTCACTGGACACAGACAAGCTTTTTATGATATAGAATGAAGAAAAGGGAGATTCAGCTTCACTGGATGCAGACACACTGTTTATGATATAGAATGAAGCAAAGGGAGATTCAGCTTCACTAGATGCAGACAAGCTGTTTATGATATAGGACAGGGGTCAAATTTTCTAAACAAATAGCCAGTTCAGACTTTAAGAGGGCTTGATTGTGGCCAGTGGGAGTAGAAAATGTCCTGGCATCAGTGGGAATACATAATGCCCTCATCTTTGGTGTCAATGCGAGGAATAGTGCCCTATCAATGGTGTCAAAGGAAGGAATTGTGCCCTATCGTTGGTGTCATTGCTCCCAATGACACCAACAATGGGGCCCCTATCGTTTCTGCACTATTATTAGTGCCAGTGGGTGGAATAGTACCCCATTGTTGGTGTCAGTGACAGGAATTATGTCCTATTGCTGGTGTCAGCGGATGGACTAGTGCCCCAAGGGCTAGATAAAGGCAAGCAAAGGGCCGCATCTGGCCCCCGGGCCACAGTTTGGAGACCACTGATATAAGAGGAAGGAAAGGGAGATTCAGCTTCACTGGATGCAGACAATGCCCAAACAGTGTCTTATCTGGGAGGAAATAATAGTGATTAGACAGGGTTGTTGTTCAATTCTGTCTGATCTGGCCACTGCCATCTCACATCAAAGAACACCTTAGAGCTTATGCCAAAACTACCTGCCCTGGAAGGGTTAAACCCTTGTTAAATCTAGGGGAGGGGAAGGAGAAAACTTTAATATTTACCCTAAGCAGCACAAAGACGAGTCTCCCCACTGAGCTATTGTATTCTGACAGCGGGAAGACTTCCCCGCTATCAGAATACACTGATCAGCATTGCAGGCTATAGCCAACAGTGCTGATCAAGCAGGGAAAATCTGACAGGGTGGTTTTACTGATCGCCTTCTGTACAACCACACTGCCAATGCATGGATTGAATCTTGGCCAGTCCCTGCTGAACGGTAGATCCATGCACAGTATGGCCAGCTTTATTCCTTGCTCTGGCAGGCTTAGACACTCTTTACTTCTCCCTGATGCTCTGAGCAGTGGGTAGTCCCTCATCATCCTCAGGCACAATACAGGACAAGAGGCCCTGCATTGTACTTCATGACATCAGTGTGAGAACTCCAGCCAGGGCTTCGGGCACTGGTAACACATTGCAGGAGAGTGGGATGGGGTCACTACAAGAGTTATTTTTTTAGTGTTATTCCCGGAGTTCAGCTAAATCCGTGCTTTACTTGTGAAGGGTAAAGCAACGGGATCACTTACTTGCATTCCTTTCCAGTTACACGCACTCACCTTCCTTTTACTCCCACAATGCTCCATTTGGTCACCAGGACCAAACAAGCAAAGCAATCTATATGCTCCAAGTCACAATTTGGGGCCTACAGAGTTGAAGGGATAAAGATTTTCACCCTACCTTCATGTGACAGCGCTGGGAGCCCAAGTGGCCAATCACAAAGCACCAGTGCTGTCACATAGGAGGAAGGAAAGTAAGCCACATGCTCCTTCCGTACCCAGAAAGTACGAGGTATCGCTCCTCAAGCCTGACTACCAAACAAAGCATTGAGGAGCAAAAGTTCACTTCCAACCAAACCTGTCACAAGATAAATGGGTCTTTCCAGAGCTGGGCCTCTTCTAAAAATGCCTGGCTATTATACTGACTCATAGGTGTCCTATGAGACATTGTTTTTTCGAATAAATATGCAGTTCAGGAATGTCAGTGAAGTTTCACAAGACCTGATCTGCATACCTGACCCAAATTACTGAAGCCAGTATGTCAGCACAATAGCAGCCTCCATGTCAGCCTTATGACAAGGTTCATTAAATCTGTGTTACCTGGGCAGCCATGTCTCTGTAACTGATTTATGTTATCTGATTATAGTAATTTCTATGTTCAGTTGGCAAGACTAGTAGTCAGAGTTTGTCTCTGACCACATTGTACGTGGATAATCTAGGTGCAACCCAGTGGGATTCCTCTGGTAGTCCAAAAGGGGACCAGTAGCTCTGTTGGACCAAGGCTATTCAAAAGGGGGTTGTAATGTTAATTACTGTTGTGGATGACTTGGCCTCATCCAAAAGATTCTGTGAAATAAAATCAAAGTAATTTCAAAGGTTAAAGTAGATCTATACTAAAATGTTAACTTAAATTGCAAGTCAAAAAAGCTGGAATTGGGCTTTGAAGCTGTCATGCTGAGATGGATAATTAAAATATAACAAGAGGGGGCCGTTTGCTGTCTGAATGGCATTGATGGCGCAACATGGGTTCTGAACTCTATGTCCTCCATCAAGAAATCAATATTACAGTTCTATATATCTGCGGCATGACAAGCTATACATAGATACTGGAAATACAATCACAGTTATATGCTGGATGAATGGCTGCATTTACTAAAGAAAACAATGTGAATGGAACAACTTACTGCCGTTGATAGAGATAAAACACATTGTCTGTCTGGATTATACACTATGGGGTTGACTTACTAAAACCGGAGCGTGCAAAATCTGATGCAGCTCTGCAGAGAAACCAATCAACTTCCATTTTTTTTTTGTCAATTGAAGAAGCTGAAGTTAGAAGCTGCTTGGCTTTCATGCACAGCTGCACCAGATTTTTCACTCTCTAGTTTTAGTAAATTAACCCCAAGAATTCTCAGAGGTTCAAGAACTTTATATGCCATCCACCTTACCAATTTCTTGGTGTTTTGCAGCCTCAATGAGAGTCAAACTATGATGGCCATCTCATCATAACTTGACCCTCTTTGACATTACGGACCTTCTATTAAAATGCCCTTTTTATCCCCCCCCCTCTTCTGTCTAAAGTCATTGACTTCCTCCCGTCTATGCCTTCCTTGCGGTATCCCGGACCCTCTGTGGAGTGGGCCGTTCTCATCACACCTTTGAAGGGCTGTCCTATATTCAATGTTGTATCTTGGCCTAGGCCAACAAGGCCCAGGCCTAGGGCGGCACTTTGCAGGGGGGGCAGCAGGAAAAGAGTTACCGATGGCTTGCACTACACTTTTAGTCTTATTGGGTTGCCTGGGCCGAGAGACAAACCGGTCTGGCACCCCATAAAGCGGCTGCACTTGCTGCTGGTATGACAATATCGGTAGGCCCCCATCAGAGGGGGACAGCCCATACATATGTAGGGGACCCGGGCGTCCCAAGGGGCCCAGGTGGCGGGCCCCAACCAACGAGTTGTTGTGCTGCCCCATAGCCAAACAGGAAATGTGAGGAAATCTTTTAAGGAAATCCATTCCAATCCCCCCAAGGCCCTCGGAACTAGTGTCCCCACTAGGAAATTTCAGGGCGGGTCTTAAACAGGAAGGGGTGTGGCCTTGACAGGAAAGGGTGGCTCATATTTAAATTAGGGGTGCATGAGTTTAGTCAGGCCTGGGGCAGCACAAAACCTAAATACAACGCTGCCTATATTGTGTCTCACCGTTTGGACCCCCATGGTGAATTTTACCTTTCCTATTTATAGCTACAGGGTTAACATTAACTCTGTTGTATTGGACCTTTTCATTTTTTAAGTTGGGCAAGGTGAGTCAGCACACGGTTTATACACTTTTTATCAATCAGTGTCAGACATATGTTAACTATTTATATACAATATTTCAGTTTCATTTCTAGTAATATTAATTTTCATCACTGAAGCACCTCTGAGGAAGGAACTCATCCGAAATGCATCAGTGTTGCTGACGTCAACTCACATCATCACTTTACAAATTGCCCATTTTTTCAAGATAGTTGCATGCCTATCATGTGTTTTATTCTATTGTGCTAAATAAAATTGTTAACTTTTTAATCATTTAAATCTACCACTCTGTTTTTGTGCCTAAAAAGTCCCACCCTTTGAGGGAGTACCCCTATCTTTGTATCTATAAGGGATGTGGCACATATGGTCCCTCTAGTGAGTGCCTCTCCTCTTTCCTCTTCTATTCATCGCCCCTTTCCTTCCACTAATTCACAAAATACACCAGCTCCCCCTCCTGTTAAATAAAGGCCGATCCCTGTGGATTTGTCAGATTTATAAAAATCCGAATCTGCAATTCCACCATTGGCTCTACTCATTTAAAACATTCTACATTATCATTTACAAATATTGTTCATGCATATTGTTTTCTGGAATAGTTTATTTCCTCAATGTAATATTCACATGTATGCAATGCCTTCATAAGACCTAATAATACCTAATTTGAAAGAAACCTCTAAAAAATGACCCATGGAACATAATTTCATTTGTTTCCAAGGTGTGCCAGGAAACCCAAATCCTGGCAAACTCTATTACAGACATTTTGGTAAGATATCTGATGGCTGCCTTTTGGCCACTAATTAAAAAATGCTGGTTTTACTAAACAATAAGAAAACACGAGAAGGGAAAATAGCAGACCAGAGCTCAACCATTGGTGATCTGGTTAAAATTTGCATTACAGACCACCAAATACTTTTATACTCTTAAGCCTCGTACACACGGGACGACGATTGTATACAACAGGTCGTATGAACGACCGTTGTATGCGAAATCGATCGTTCGTATGCGCGATTAGAACAGCCGACATACGACGGTCATACTACAGAAATTGTATGAGCAGACTAGAAAACTTGGTCGTACCAACAAGCGGTCATATGACCGTTGTATCGTGTGTACAGAGCAGTTGGTACAACAAGTTGTATTGTGCAAAACACGCATGCTCCGAAGTCAGGAACGTCCGGATGCTTACATGCACCTGAACAGTCTTTCTGTGGTCGTACGATCGTGTAGTGCAGTCAGTATGCAAGTTACATTATCCAACATACGATTTGAGACGATCGTAAGTACGATCGTCGTCCCGTGTGTACGAGGCTTTATACTGCTCAGGAGAAGGACTAGTTGAGGAAAGTAGAAAAATAGAGATGGGACCATAACGGTATCTTATTGGTATTGCTATCTTAAAGTATTTATTGATGTAAGTAATCTGGTTTCGGGGCAGGCTACTTCTGCACCCAAGAGCATCTCCAAAACCTATATGGCTTGTAATATAATGTAATGTAACAGGCAGATGTGAACCACCTCCATAGAGAATAATTGATTTTTTATCCCTGAGCATTTTGAATCTTCGAGCTACAAAATGCTTAGGTGTGAATGAAATAAAAGCAGACTTTTTACATTATGAATATCAATACTATGTGATGTTCTGTATTTTCAGCACTCTCTCCATGTGTACAATGCAAGCTAAAGCATGTTCTGTTTCCCGTGGAGTCACTATGTAATTATTCACCCTACATCTAAATGAAAGGGCATGCCGTGACGATACTCATGCCAAGATAAAATCCGACCAATACTATATACAGGGCCATGCATTGTCATGTGCAGATCAAGGCTACAACTAACAACCACAAAAGAAATGGATTAATCCGCTGAGCACATTGAGTACAGCCAAAAGTTAATAACTCATTTTATTCACAATCATAGACTCCGCAAAACTCACCTTCCCTCACCCCATAATAATACATGTGACATATTTTGTGTTGCCAAAAGTATTGGGACACCTGCCTTTACACGTACATGAACTTTACCGGCATCCCAGTCTAAAGCCTCATACACACGCTTAGATTTTCGGACGACCGAACGTCCAATTTTTGTTGGATGCTAGTCTCATGTCCAAAGTGAAGAGGTTACTAACCTATACATACATACGAAAATTCTCGTACGACCAACTTCAACGTTAGAAGTGACGTAATGTGTTGAATAGTTTTGTTTTTTTGTTTCTGAGCATGTGTAGTCTTGCTCTTACGATTTTTTTTTTTGGACGAAAACCTTACTAATTAAACGAAAATCAGACGTTCAGTTCACGTACAGCAAAAATGTTATAGTCTGCACATCAGGATTTTTTAGTCCGAAAAGTCAGAATTGACTGTCGAAAGGACCATACTAACGGTAAGATTTTAGGGACGATCGGTCGGCAAACGAAAATTGCCGTACAAATTTTGCATCGTGTGTACGAGCCTTTAGTCTGTAAGGTTCAATATTGATTTAGCCTACCCTTTGCAGCTATAACACCTTCAACTCTTCTGGGAAGGCGGTCCACAAGGTTTAGGAGTGTCTATGGGAATGTTTGACCATTCTTCCAGAAGCGCATTTGTGAGGTCAGTCACTGATGTTGGATGAGAAGGCCTGGCTCACAGTCTCTGCTCTAATTCATCCCAAAGGTGTTCTATCTGGTTGTGCAGGCCAGTTAAGTTCCTCCACCCCAAACTCGCTCATCCATGTCTTTATGGACCTTGCTTTGTGCACTGGTGCACAGTTATGTTGGAACAGGAAGGGGCCATCCCCAAAACTGTTCCCACAAAGTTGGGGGCATGCCATTGTCCAAAATGTCTTGGTATGCTGACGTTTTAAGAGTTCCCTTCACTGGAACTTAGGGGCCAAGCCCAACTCCTGAAAAACAACCCCACACCATAATCCCCCCTCCACCAAGTGATTTCGACCAGTGCAAAAAGCAAGGTCCATAAAGACATGGATGAGTGAGTTTGGGGTGGAGGAACTTGACTGGGGTTGTTTTTCAGGGGTTGGGCTTGGCCCCTTAGGTCCAGTGAAGGGAACTCTTAAGGCGTCAGCATACCAAGACATTTTGGACAATTTCATGCTCCCAACTTTGCGGGAACAGTTTGGGGATGGCCCCTTCCTGTTCCAACATGACTGCGCACCAGTGCACAAAGCAAGGTCCATAACAACATGGATGAGCAAGTTTGGGGTGGAGAAACTTGACTGGCTTGCACAACCCGATAGATCACCTTTGTGATGAATTAGAGCAGAGACTGCGAGCCAGGACTTCTCATCCAACATCAGTGACTGACCTCACAAATGCTCTTCTGGAAGAATGGTCAAACATTCCCACAGACACACTCCTAAACCTTGTGGACACCCTTCCCAGAAGAGTTGAAGGTGTTATAGCTGCAAAGGGTAGGCTAAATCAATATTGAACCTTACAGACTAAAGGCTCGTACACACGATGCCAAAATAAAACGTAAAAGAACATCAGATTTGATTTCAACATGTTGAAAAAAAATTGCAATCAGCGTTTATTGATTGGTTTGCGCAAAAGTGGCCGTGTTTACGGATGATGAGAATTCATTTTTGGGGTTTTTATTTTTTTTTATTTTTTATTAATAATTGCGGCGATCTGCAATTTTTAGCGGTACTGCGATATTGGGGCGGACATGTCGGACCATTTTGACACTTTTTTGGGACCATTGGCATTTATACAGCGATCAGTGCTATAAAAATGCACTGATTACTGTGTAAATGCCATTGGCAGTGAAGGGGTTACCCTGCAGGGGGCGCTCTAAGGGTTAACTGTGTTCCCTGGGCGTGTTCTAACTGTGGGGGGACTGCCCTAGCAGGGGAAGGGAAGTGATCACAGCTTCCATGTAGAGGAAGGCTGTGATCACAGCCCTTCCCCCTCTCACAGAATGGAGGTCCGTGTTTACTTACACGGACCTCCGTTCTCTCACTGCGGGGGGGGCATCGCGGGTAGCCGGCGGCGATCGAATCCGCCGCACCCGCTCCCTGGCCCTCCCCGAACACAGTGAGAGGGCGGAGTGCAGCTGCATATCACTCCACCGGCGCGGGAGCCGGCACTAAAGACGGAGCAGCGGCTAATGCGGCTCTATACCTCCGCAGCGAGTATAGAGCGGAGCGCACCCGGCGTATAAGACGACCCCCCTACTTGGAGGCATGTTTTTCAGGGGGAAAAAGTCGTCTTATACGCCGGCAAATACGGTATATATTTTTTTAACAGAGACCCTAGAGAATAAAATGGCGGTTGTTGCAATATTTTATGTCACACAGTGTTTGTGCAGCTGTCTTTCAAACACAATTTTTTGGGAAAAATGACACTTTAAAAAAAAACAAAACAGTGCTGTTAGCCCAAGATGTTACGCCGCCAGAATCATAATCTTTATTCTAAGCAAAAAGATTGTGATTCTCATTTTGGCCAGAATTGTGCAGCTCTACCAAATCCTAAAACAATTCATATAAATCCACGTATGCAGACCCATGGTTATTAGCAGGGGTAGGCAACCTGGGGCCCTCCAGCTGTTGCAGAACTACAAGTCCCATCATGCCTCTGGGGGTAATTGTAACTGCCAGCCTTGCAATGTCTCATGGGAAATGTAGTTCTACAACAGCTGGAGGTCTACTGGTTGCCTACCCCTGGTTATTAGCCAAGTGTTGAGTATAAGGCTAAGACACACCCAGGAAACTGTTACTACTGCTCATTATTAATACCAATGTACTCTGAAGCAGCTACATTACATAAAGTAAGTGCACGGGTTACAATTAAAGAAAGGAAGTATGAGAAAGGCACCTTCTACCAGAACTAACATGGGTTCTTAAGGGTTTATTGAACACATATAAAGACGCATTAACACAGCTGCGTTACACTCAGTAATCTTGCCCTGCGTTCAGCTGTGTAAAATCAAAGTAGAAAATTCTGCGTCCATGGTCAGTATTTCTGTGTAGTTTCTGTGTGTTTGCATGTGCATGTGTAAATACTGGAATTAGAAGAATGTTACAGATATGAACGTTTTATGGACATTTTTGTGTCTAAGAGCTCACTCGTGTGAACACTGAAGTGGCCAAAGCTGTTTAGTTTTTTCTTTTTGTTTTCATTGCTGAGCCACAAGCAGGCAGCTCCTAGAAAGTGAATGGGCGCGCATTGGCTGTATGGACTCACCCGCACAACTGGGTTTGACAGGCATGCAGAGACGGGGCATTGACCTGGATCAGGTGCGTAATAGGGGTTGCAGAGGTTGCAATTGCAACTGGGCCCCATGGTCCAGGGGGTCCATGTGCCTCCCTTGTAGACCTGAATAGGAGGGATGGCGGAGGTGGCATTTAGAGGAACCAATCTCCTCCATTTTCCTCTATCCAGTTTACTTGTCTTCTGCTGTTCCCAGGGTCCCTGTGTGCTTCCCTGGTCCCCCCCACAGAGCTGCTGTCTTCCCCCGTCCTCTCTCCTGCCAGCTGCTGTAGAAGAGGTGTCATGATGGAGAGATGGGAGCGGGTCGGTAAATTTGCCATTTGCCGGCACTTTCCTTTTCTGAATGGACAGAGTCAGTGATTGGTACCAATTGGTTCATTCATAACTGAAGCGTAGTAAACTGTTTTTACTATACTTCCAATTCTGAATGAATGAGAGGCTCGGTACACAACTATTCCTGTCCAGTCATTCTGTGCAGCAGAAGCTACACAGATAGAAATTGAGAGCTGAGGTTTGAGAACAGGGCTCCTAAAAAAAAATTGTAAAAATAAAATTATGAAATAAATAAAATGAAATGGAAAAAAAGAATAAAATTAAAATAAAAATTAAAAACTACTGACACCAGTGAGGGAACTATCAGGATTGCAAAGGTTGCAATTGTGACCGGGCCCTGGCATTTCACCACCATGGGGAGATCGCAGATGGCAGAAAGGGGGCCTGCTGCATAATTTGTGAAAGGGTGCCCCTACGGTACCGCAATAAAGGGACCCGTGATAGGAGTAAAAGGCCCCAGGATGAGTGGGAAGAGGCAAGGGCCCTGGCCAGGGGTCAGGGGGCCCTTCATAGTTTCTTGCACCAGGGCCCTGAAGGTTCTAGTTACGCCTCTGACCTGGATGCAAAGCCTCTGCACCCTCCGCAGCTATCAAACTTGGCTGTACGGGTGAGTCCGGGCGACGGATGTGATCCCACTCACTTTTTATGGGTGGCCTGCACACAGCTTAGTGGTGAAAGAAAAGTATGCATGGGGTTGAGTGCTTGTGTGAGCCCTTAGGCCTCATTCACACCAGAGTGTAGCAGAAACGCGCGTTTCCGTTCACATTTTTTGCATGCTTTTCACTCATCATTGTGCATCACACCTAGGGCAGCCCATTCTTGAATGGACTACCCTACGTTCGACAAGTGCCCCAAAGTAGCTCCAGAACCTTTTTGGTCACAGAGTGTTGGCTGTTTTTTTAGTGCATGTTTGTTGTGCATTTGACACGCTGAAAAGCACGCCTGCGCTTGGGATGCCATAACTAATTAATGACATTGCAAGCGTGAACTGAGATTGCAGTGCTTCTGCAGCTTGTTTCCAAAACTCGTGGCAAAACGCACATTTCTAAATTCACAGTTGTTGTTGCCCTTAGAGCTGTAGTACATCAACGTAATAAAATACTGATATTCACACAGGATCTTGCTGGCAAAAGCGTAACAAATGCAGGTAATGGTCCGTAAATGTACATGTGTTTAGACAAGTAAACACCCGTAAAATGCTCACATCTGTCAAATTCTTCCTCCATTGGATTCCTCTCAGGTAGAAGTAAATCTTTAGATGTCTCCAGCTAAGCATGGGGTTTTTAAGGCACCACTCACATGGGGCAATTACAGTGAGGGAAAAAAGTATTTGAACCTCTGCTGATTTTGTACATTTGTCCACTGACAAAGAAATGATCAGTCTATAATTTTAATGGTCGATTTATTTTAACAATGAGAGAAAAAATAACAAAAATATCCAGAAAAACGCATTTCAAAAAAGTTATAAATTGATTTGCATTTAGTGAAATAAGTATTTGATCCCCTATCAATCAGAAAGATTTCTGGTTCCCAGGTGTCTTCTATGCAGGTAACAAGTTGAGAGAGAGGGGATTGGGGAAGAGAGCGAGGAGGGATATGAGAGAGAGTTAGGATTGGGGATGAGAGAGGGGATGATTGGGGGCGAGAGAGAAAGGGGGGGCGAGAGGGATGGGGGGATTAGGGATTAGACTTAGAGGGGATTGGGGAGGGGGGTTGGGATTGAGAGAGAGGGGAGGATGAGAGAGAGGGACCCCTAGCCCTATCTGCAGTTCCTTCTGTGCACCTCCTGTCCCAGTCTGTGGTGGGTAAGTGTGTTATGCTCAGTACCTCCTTCCATAGATGTTCACACTGGCCAGCAGCAGGCCCTTATTCTGGCTGGTGAGGATGGGGCTGCTCTGCTCTATGCCATTAGACCGCGGACTGTCCCGGTTAGCAGTCCCTGGCTTCATGCTCCTTTCGCAGGTCCTCGGGAAGGGAGGGGAGGAGGGGCAATCTGCCTGTCCTTTGGCCGCTATAGAAAGGAGAGGAAGTTTGAGGAATCCAGCCTCTAGGTGGCACCACTACGTCGGGATTGCTGTGCCTGCAGCTCCTTTACCTCTCTGGTGGTCAGGGAGCTCTTCTCGCTCTCAGGCACTTGCTTCTCCCTGCTCCTGCTGCGGCGCCGGTCCAGCCCTGCACAGTGTGAGTGACACATAGTCAGCACTATTCCAGCGGGGCTGCAGCTGCCGCCAGGCAGGCAAACTACATGGGTGATCCATCCATCCGGGCTGGCCTGCACCCTCCCTAGGCTAGGCAGCAGTGCGACCCTAGGTGGCAGTGCGTCCTAGGTGGCTGCCTAGTTCGCCTAGTAGGAGCTCCGGCCCTAGGTCCGATGAGACCAAAATCAAGCTCTTTGGCATCAACTCAACTCACAGTGTTTGGAGGAGGAGGTGAAATGCTGCCCATGACCCCAAGAACACCATCCCCACCATCAAACATAGAGGCAGAAACATTATGCTTTGGGGGTGTTTTTCTGCTAAGGGGACAGGACAACTTCACCGTATCAAAGGGAAGATGGACGGGACCATGTACCGTAAAATCTTGGATGAGAGCCTCCTTCCCTCAGCCATTGAAAATTGGTCGTGGATGGGTATTTCAGCATGACAATTACCCAAAACACATGGCCAAGGCAACAAAGGAGTGGCTCAAGAAGAAGCACATTAAGGTCCTGGAGTGGCCTTAATCCCATAGAAAATATGTGGAGGGAGCTGAAGGTTCGAGTTACCAAACGTTGGCCTTGAAACTTAAAGACTTGGAGAGGATCTGCAAAGAGGAGTGGCACAAAATCTCCTGAGATGTGCAAACCTGGTGGCCAACTACAAGAAGCATCTGACCTCTGATTGCCAACAAAGGTTTTGACACCAAGTACTATGTCATGTTTTGCAAAGGGGTCAAATACTTATTTCACTCACTGAAATGCAAATCATTTTATTTATTTTTTTTAATGCATTTTTCTTGATATTTTTGTTGTTATTTTGTCTCTCACTGTTAAAATAAACCTACCATTAAAATTATAGACTGATCATTTCTTTGTCAGTGGATAAACGTACAAAATCAGCAGGGGATCAAATACTTTTCCCCCTCACTGTAGCTCTGCCCGCTGTGCAGGGCCGTCTTTTCTTGGCATGGGGATGCACAGGTGTTGCGCACATCACTGTGGCGACGTTCCATTGTTTTCTATTGGGACACGCGGTTACAACCGATGTTTCCCAATATCATATGCTGGTGTGGGTCCTTGAACCCCCCATGTGTGTGCTCGTTTGCCCGTCCCCGCATGTCATATCGAAAACACAACGGCTGTGCCCGTGCAGCCGCATGTCCCAAAAAACATCAATGGGAGGCCACCATGTGGATGCACGCAACTCCTGTGCCAGGAAAAGATGGCCCTGCACTAGGGTTTAGGGTTGCCACCTCATCCCTTTAAACCCGAACACATATGAATTACACAGGTTCTGAGGTTAATTCAATGCAGATAAGGCAACAAGTGAGTTTAACCACTTCCCGCCCGGCGCATAGACAAATGACGTCCGGGCGGGGAGTTCATTATCCTGACTGGATGTCTATTGACGTCCTCAGGATAATCCGCGATCGCGCGCCCCTGGGGGCGCGCATCGCGGCGATCGGTGGTGCCGTGGGTCAGGCTGACCCACACCAATTTGAGTGAACAACGGAATAGACGTAACTTAATTGGAGTCTTGGACACATTAAGTATACACAAGCCCAAATTTCCCTACTCCACCGTTGGGATTTGGGATCACGTCCCGGTAGAAAAGGACCGTGTCCTCAACGCACGTAGGTGTACCACCGGAGGGTAACTACAAAAAACCCTGTACGCCGACGTGCCCGTGTCGGCAACACAAAAGCTATACTGTACGCCCCTGCCCGTTTGCTCGTGTGTGTACCCCCCAAGTTCCTGGGTGTGGTCGTATACTATAACCCTTTGTAGCCAACATTGGCGCACAGGGTTAT
>BLSH010023537.1:763046-795223 GCA_018402905.1 Glandirana rugosa
CCACCATAAACGTGCCATCTAAAAGTGCCCACCTGTGCCACCTAAAAGTGCCCACCTGTGTCACCTAAAAGTGCCACCTATCAGTGCCCATCAGTGCCCAGTGCCACTTATCAGTGCCGCCTATGAGTGTCCATCAGTGCCACATATCAGTGCCACGTATCAGTGCCCGTCATTGTTGCTTGTCAGTGCCGCCCATCAGTGCTGTATATGTGCCCCATCATCAGTGCAACCTTATCAGTGCCACCTCATCAGTGCCAATCTGTACTGCCTCATCAGTGCCCGTCAGTGTAGCCTCATCAGTGCCCATCAGTGTAGCCACATCAGTGCCCGTCAGTGAAGGAGAAAATGTACTTTATACAAACTTTTGTGACAGAAACAAAGAAAAAATTTTTTTTTTTCAAAATTTTCGGTCTTTTTTTTTTCTATAGCGCAAAAAATAAAAACCGCAGGGGTGATCAAATACCACCAAAAGAAAGCTTGATTTGTGGGAACAAAATGATAAAAACTTTGTTTGGGTACAGCGTCGCACGACCGCGCAATTCTCATTCAAATCGCAACAGCACTGAAAGCTGAAAATTGGTCGGGAAGTGTTCTAAGTGCATGGTACTGAAGTGGTTAATTACCAATTTAATCTGCCTCAGAACCTGTGTAATTCATATGTGTTCGGGTTTAAAGGGATGAGGTGGCAACTCTACTAGGGTTGCCATTTCATCCCTTTAAACCCAAACACATATGAATTGCACAGGTTCTGTGGCTGATTTAATGCAAATAAGGCACCAAGTGAGTTTAATTACCACCTTAATCAGCCACAGAACCTGTGTAATTAATGTGTTTGAGTTTAAAGGGATGAGGTGGCAACCCTACCCTGCACAGATCATGGAGCTAATCGCCTCATGTGAGCGGGGCCTTGTTGCTGTATGTGGCCCTGTTGTAAATTGTCCTTTACTTCCTGTACGAGTGACAGTGTTGTCCTCAGGCTAGGAAACCAATGGTGGGATCTCCCCTCGTGCAGCAATTCAAACCCAAAAGAGGTTAAAACCTCCCAAAACTCTAAATAAAAAAACAAAACACAAAAAAAAACCCATAAAAGAGGTTTTGCCCAGAGTTACACTTGAATGGTTTGTTAGGAGATCACCTATCCTGTCACCATACAGCAAGTAAAAAGATGGAGGAGTTTGTAACAATCCCAGTATAGATATATTTACATAGACAAATGGGAACTCTGTATAAGCAAAGTAACAAACCACTCTCAGTAATGCACTACACATGGTCCATACATTGTTACATTAGTCTTCAACTTTCTGTTATTTGTTGAGGGGGGTGGGGGAGGGGGAGATACTGGATAGGGATGGTTTTTTGCCATCTACTGACCTGGTGACAACCCAAGCTTTGGGCTTTTCACTCTCAGTGATAATGACAATAGAGAGGGTGAATCGCCCTCAAAAGGGTACAGACAGCAATAAGAACCTTACAGGTCTTCTAATCCCTCTCCACTCTATCCATAACTAAAAGACATTTTGCCTTTAGTTATACTTTAATGATTCTGAACATCAGCCTTACCCTAATAACAGCAACACACACTATACATATAGAGATACTAGCAGCGGGTATACATACACCAAATGACACCAATGATGGGCCACTATTCTTCCCACTGGCACCAACGATGGGGCACTATTCTTCTTACTGATACCAATGATCGGGCACTTTTCTTCCCACTGACACCAATGATGAGGCACTGTTCTTCCCACTGACACCAATGATGGGGCACTATTCTTCCCACTGACACCAACGATGGGACACTATTCCTCCCACTGACACCAATCATAGGGCACTATTCTTCCCACTGACACCAATGATGGGACACTATTCCTCCCACTGAAACCAATGATGGGACATATTCCTCCCACTGATACCATGGATGGGACACTATTCCTTCCACTGGCACCAATGATGGGATACTATTCCTCCCACTGACACCAATGATGGGACACTATTCCTCCCACTGATACCAACGATGGGACACTATTCCTCCCACTGACACCAATCATGGGGCACTATTCTTCTCACTGATACCAATGATGGGGCACTATTCTTCTCACTGATACCAATGATGGGGCACTATTCCTCCCTCTGACACCAAGATTGGACACTATTCCTCCCACTGATACCAATGATGGGACACTATTCCTCCCACTGACACCAATGATGGGACACTATTCCTCCCACTGACAACAATGATGGGGGCACTATTCCTCCCACTGATACCAATGATGGGGCACTATTCCTCCCAATGACACCAATGATGGGGGCACTATTCCTCCCACTGACATCAATGATAGGACACTATTCCTCCCACTGACACCAATGATGGGACACTATTCCTCCCACTGACACCAATGATGGGACACTATTCCTGCCACTGACACCAATGATGGGACACTATTCCTCCCACTGACACCAATGATGGGACAGTATTCCTCCCACTGATACCAACGATGGGACACTATTCCTCCCACTGACACCAATGATGGGGCTCTATTCCTCCCACTGACAACAATAATGGGACACCATTCCTCCCACTGACACCAATGATGGGGCACTATTCCTCCCACTGACACCAATGATGGGACATATTCCTCCCACTGACACCAATGATGGGGCACTATTCCTCCCATTGACACCAATAATGGGACACCATTCCTCCCACTGACACCAATGATGGGGCACTATTCCTCCCACTGACACCAATGATGGGACATATTCCTCCGATTGACACCAATGATGGGGCACTATTCCTCCCACTGATACTAACGATAGGGTATATTCCTCGCATTAATACCAATGATGGGGCACACAGATTCAAACCTTCTTACAGGTGATGCTGCGATGGAGGAGATACTGGACAAAACATAAGCAGGGGCTTGAGAACTCGCTCCGGTGATAGTGGGGGTGAGCAGTAACACCTGGAAGTGTCCTAGAAACGTCCTAGCAACAAGGCAGGATGAGACGATGCCATCTCTGGTAGTTTTACAGGCCTTCACCTATAGCAAGCGCACCTTCCAACTTTAGTCAAAGCTGCACAGGTTGTCTCCATCTTCAGGCATCTCTTACCTCCATAGCTATTTTTTTTTTGGTGAAGGTGAACTAGCCCTTGCTCAACCTAAGTTCACACCTTTTGCGTGGGGAACACCGCATATTTTTCGCACAGGAATCGCACCATGTGATGTCTGTACAATGCAATTTCAGCCATACATTTTGTATGGCTGAAATTGCAGCACGTCCGCACCAAACCCTTTTTTTACCCCTTACCTGAATTGCAATCGATTTTGACAATCGCATTGCATTTTGCGTTTTGTTTCGGGGCGTCGCTACATCTAACATTAACACCCGCAGCAGATTGCATGGATGCCAAGCGATTGCTTTGCAGTGTGGTGCGGGGGAAACACGGTGAATCTTGTGCGTTTCCTGCACCACGTCGGTGTGAACCAGAGCTTGAACCACCCTGCGCAATGCACACTATCGCACATGTGCATCGTTTGCTTTTTTTTTTTCTTTAACTTTATTGAAGTGTCACAAAACAACATTTCATTCAAGTCTACGCACCATAGTGCGTTGCCACATGCTGTGGTGTGTTGAAATGCGACGCTGTGCATAAAAAGGCAGGCATGTGGCGTTTTTATGCACTGCCCCTGAACGCAGTGCTATGGCGTGACTAGCGACCTTGCGTTGAACTACGCAGATGAATGCAGCTTAACGGACCCTGGAATCAGCATGAGCATTCCAAGTGTTGGGAGCGCCCACTTTTTCTATATCGGTGACTTGGTAAATAAACAATCAAGAATAAACATGTCAGCCGCCGGAGCCTGCGCCCTACAAAATACCTCCACACGCAGCTCCCATATCTCCATTCTGACAGCTTTCCTTTTTCACTTTTTCTTTCCTTCTTTTTCTTGGCACCGGGCGCAGAGCCAGTGGGCGGCCATGTACAAATAAAGGAGGGTTTGTTTAAGATGTTTGGCACCGTGTCAAAACCACCTCAAGCCTTTCACGTTTTAAATCTATATGTATACGCTCACATTCCCGCTGCTTTTTGATGCACAGGAGCTGAAAACACGTTAAACAGCCTGTTTATTAAGAAAGAAATCCCCCCCCACCTATGAAAAGGGGTGAAAAAAAAAAGACTCCCCTCCCCCCCAGGCCAGTCGCCTGACTGGTCTGCAGCTACAAACGACGACTGCGCTGCATTCTGATACTGTTTGTAAAAGACCAGGAAAGCCTCTGGGTGGCGCTAGTGTCATTCATTACTCTGACAGACTTGCCAACAAGAAATCCTGTGACACATCTCTCAGGTGCCACCGAACACGCGGCAGTCACCCAAAAGAAAAAATAAATACAACTATTTCTCTGATTTCCCTCCAGTGTATACAAGCCGCAACGTCAGAAGAGGGAAAAGGAACAACTAAATGCAGCAAAAGCGTCTTTTTTTGTTTTTGTGCTACGGCACACAGCTGTGGTAATACTAAAAGACCTAGCATGCCATGCAAGGATTTCCCCTCAGATAAGCTTTAAATACACAACAAATATCTTTTCAACATATGATTTATGTATGGAATTCACAAAATCTCTCCAATATTCATTCATGTGTTTGAAACCTGGTGTTTTATAACACATGTTTACATATTTCACACCAATGTGGAAGAACTACAAGTCCCACAATGCCCTGTAAGCCCTCGTTCACATCAGTGCAATTTGCGAAGCGATTTGACAGTTCCAAATCGCAAGACAAGTCGCACCTCATTGCCGGCAATGGAACTGTCAAATTGCCGCAACTCATGTCGCAGCGACTTTGAAAAAGGTTCCTGTGCTACTTTTTTTCCCCTAATTTCATTAAACAAAGTTGCGAGCCGCAATGAAATTGGAGGTGCAAATCGCACTGATCTACGGCTTTGAAAATGCGCTGTAAGTAGAGCGATTTCAAAGCCGCACTGGTGTGAACAAGGGCTTACTCAGCGCCTGGGACCTGTGGTACAGCTCTGGAACAACGAGTCTCACTATTACAGTATATTGCAACTTACATGCAAAACTATATACATATTACATGCACACACACAGTGTATATATACACACTATATACACACACACAGTATATATACACACACACACACAGTATATATACACACACTACACACACACACAGTATATATACACACACTACACACACACACAGTATATATACACACACACACAGTATATATACACACTATATACACACATATACACACACACACACACAGTATATATACACACTATATACACACATACACACACACAGTATATATACACACTATATACACACATACACACACACAGTATATATACACACATACAGTATATATACACACACACAGTATATATATATACACACTATACACACATACAGTATATATACACACAGTATATATACACACTATATACACACACAGTATATATACACACTATATACACACACACACACACACAGTATATATACACATACACAGTATATATACACACATACAGTATATACACACACACACACACACACAGTATATATATATATATGCACACTATACACACACATACAGTATATATACACACAGTATATATACACACAGTATATATACACACTATATACACACATACAGTATATATACACACTATATACACACACAGTATATATACACACTATATACACACATATACACACACACACACACAGTATATATACACACTATATACACACACACAGTATATATACACACTATACACACACACACACACACACACACACAGTATATATACACACTATATACACACACACACAGTATATATACAAACTACACACACAGTATATATACACACTATATACACACACACACACAGTATATATACACACTGTATACACACACACACACACACACACACAGTATATATACACAGTATATATACACACATACACACACACAGTATATACACACACTATATACACACATACACACACACAGTATATATACACACACAGTATATATACACAGTATATACACACACACAGTATATATACACACTATATACAAACACCACCATAACATTATGACCACTGACAGGTAAAGTGAATAATATTGATTATCTCATTGCAATGGCGGGATATATTAGTGTTGGTTCGCACTTTGTCAGGCGACTTATTCACCTGACAAGTCGCACTCCATTAAGTCGCTCTGACTTAGAAAAAGGTTCCTGCGCTACTTGGGGGCGACTTTGGAGTGGCTTGCATTGACTTCTATTAAAGAAGTCCTTTGCAAGCCGCGCTATGCGGGGTGGCTTTAGAGTCGGGCGTTAAACAGCAAGTGAACATGTTATCCCTGAAGTCGATGGTCTGAAAGCAGAAAAAATGGTCTTTGCACTTTGTTGCGTATGGGGCTGTGTAGCCGCATACCAGTCATGATGCCCATGCTGACCCCGTGTCCACAGCCAAAAGCTCCTACAATGGGCACGTGAGCATCAAAACTGGACCATGGAACAATGGAAGAAGGTGGCCTGGTCTGATGAATCACGTTTTCTTTTACATCGTGTGGATGGCTGGGTGCATATGCGTTGCTTACCTGGGGAAGGGATGGCACCGGGGTGCAATATGAGAAGAAGGAAAGCTGGCGAAGGCTGTGTGATGCTTTGGGCAATGTTCTGCTGAGAAACCTTGAGTCCTGCCATTCATGTGGATGTTACGTGATGCGTACCACCTACCTAAACATTGTTGGTGACCAAGTACACCCCTTCATGGGAATAGTATTTATTGATGGCAGTGGCCTAATTTAGCAGGATAATGCACCCTGCCACACTGCAACAATGGTTCAAGAATGGTTTGTGGAACACAACAACGAGTTTGAGGTGTTGACTTGTCCTCCAAAATCTCAAGATCTCATCCAATTGCGCATCTGTGGGATGTGCTGATGAAACATGTCCGATGCATGGAGGCCCTACCTCACAACTTACAGGACTTAAAGCAGGGGTCTCAAATTGGCGTCCCTCCAGCTGCTGCAAAACTACAAGTCCCATGAGGCATTGCAAGGCTGACCGTTACAAGCATGATTCCCACAGGCAGAGGCATGATGGGACTTGTAGTTTCGCAACAGCTGGAGGGCCGCCAGTTTGAGACCCTGGGCCCTGACTTAAAGGATCTGCTACTGATGGGGTCAGTGCTAGATACCATAGCGGACTTTCAAAGGTCTAGTGGCATCAGGGTTGCCACATCATCCCTTTAATCCAGGACACATATTAATTACTCAGGTTCTGTGGCTGATTAAGGTGGTAATTAAACTGGTACCTTATCTGCATTAAATTAGCCTCAGAACAACCTGTGTAATTCATATGTGTCCTGGATTAAAGGGATGATGTGGCAACCCTAAGTGGCATCCATGCCTCAAGTGGTCAAGTGGTAAGGGCTGTGTTGGCGGTAAAAGGGGGACCTGCTCAATAAAAGGTGTATGGCCATATGGTCATAACGTTATGGCTGATCAGTCTATCTATCTGTTGTATATACACACACACACATATATATATATATATATATAAATATATACTGTACATACACAACAAATATACATTTTAATACAATATGATGACATATTGTGATATTATTTATGTTTTTAATACATGGCATAGGAGTCTGACGCTGGATTTTCTGGCGATTTCCATGCCTGTTGTGACATGTTTACAATATCTATAGAAGAAAATCGCACCAGAAAACCATATGGCAGGCAATCGTTTCCATGGACTCACAATGAGCTGATTTTATCTATACGTTTTTTTTTCTGCAGTGCGTTCCCTCATAAATGACACAGCTGACCCCCCCTCCTCCCCTTCCCAAGCTCCGTCACGTATAGAAGACATAGGGAGGAGATCACATGACTCCCCATTCGCCACCACGCCACATCAATCCCAGCACTTTTATTAGCTGCGATAACCCTGCCATTAATACAGTGTGTGGAAGCTCTGGGCAGGACGCCTCTGATTAATGGGTGGATGGCCGAGATCTTAAAATAGAGATTTATAATGGTAATTAAATTGGGCAGCGAGTCCCATACCCTTGGCACGGGAGCCCTGCATTGCTTGCTTAGGCGCTGGGCAAAATGCTCAGATGTTTGTAGTAGACACGTGCGAAGTTCCGTTTCCCGTAGCAACCAGATTTTGTTTCAGTGGGCGGTGAATTCTGATAGGCTGGAATGCCACAAAATGTAAAAAAGCCAGCGAAGCGGCAATTAATGAACACGCTTAAAGTATAACTAAAGCCAAAACTTTTCTTTCCATATCGGGTGAAGTAGCAAAGAGTAAAACCCCCCTCGGGTTTGTTTGTTTTTTGCATTTGTGCCCCTTTTGGGGGATTACCCTTCACTTCCTGTTCTGTAGGCACAACAGGAAGTGAGAGAAAATCTCTCTAAAGGGAGGGAAATGCTGTTTAAGTTGTCACTTGAATATGCGTCCCCATTGGAAGATTTTTGGTGGTAACTTTTAATATCGGTTTCTCCCTTCCCAGTGACAACAGCTGTTAGAATAAATTGGTCCCCTAACGGAGGGACACAGACAGCAATAAAGACCTGATAGGGGTTCTAACCACTCAGCACTTCTGCACCTCCTACCCTCCCCATTGGTTTATAGATTTTGCTCTAGTACAGGCACACTTTGACGCCACGCGCTACCCAACATGGCATAACTTAATTGTTTTGTTTGCGAAACGCAAGAATCACATGCAGGTTTTTTTTTTGGCGTACTAGATCACAGTGTTCTTGTTCATCCAGTCCTGAGAGTACCCAGCTCTGCCAAGCAGCACAGCTCTGTCTGACAGGGCAGGCTCACTTTGATGCCAACCACACATTGCCCAACTTTTGCTATAACATAATGCAATTGTGCAGCTTATGGAGACCGCAGGGGTTTTTTGGCATACTGAGAACACGATTGCTGAGCCATGAGGAAGAAGCAATCCATGTGGGTAAGGACACAATAATACAGTACACAAAAAGTTGAAGTGGAATGGGAAACATGGTTGTGAACGAGAAAATCCTTGCGGGGGAGACCTCGCCGTCTGCTGCCAGACTATGACAGGTGCCTGGCACGCTCGTACAGCGTTTTATAACGCATGAGAAATTGGCAGCAACCTACAACCCTAGTCTATCAGCGGCAGCTGCCACTCCTGCCTCTGCACCACATGCAATCTCCGAGTGACAGCAGTGGTAGGTACTATATCCTATCCCCTGCCACTCACACAACCCAGCCCCGAAACAACGGCACCATGACCATTCCTGAACAGAACCCCCCATGGTAACAGGGCTCAGATTGCTACAGAAAGGCAGATTGTATCCATACATGGAGCTAAAGGGGAAACAAGAGGCTGCACAGGAGCTATGGCAAGACACCCAGGGTTAGGCTGCCAGAAGAACAGCATGCGATGGACGAGGGCAAAACATTAATGCACGCTTATTTCCCCTTTGGCACACAGCTGCGATGCTTTTCGTGCATGGCTGCCTACTTGCCAACACTGGGAGAATAATTTCCAGGGACACAGCTGATGCCCCGCATGAGCAGGGGGCACCGTGTTCTACCATGACAGGTTCACTACACATGATCGATCATTAGCAATAAATAGGAATAGAGGAATTCTAGAGATTAACAGAATCGACATTATTAATAAATATGAATATAGAAATTCTAGAGATTGGAAGAATTAAAGGTCTGGAAACAGGACCCTTGAAGGCTTCATTTTAACCCATTATTATCAATAAATTTGAATTCTATATTATCCATAAATATGAATTCTATATATTGGCAGAATCTTCACTATCAATAAAGATGAATATATATAGAAATTCTACAGATTGGTAGAATCTTCATTATCAATAATTATGAATATAGGAATTATATAGGTTCTCAGAATCTCCACTATTAATAAAGATGAAAATATATATATATATATAAATTCTTTAGATTGGCAGAATATTTATTATCAACAAAGATGAATATATATATACACATTCTAAAGATTGGCAGAATCTTCATTATCAATAAATATGTATATAGGGGTTCTATAGATTGGCAGAATCAAAGGTCTAGAGGCAGGACCCTTGAAGACTTTATCTTAACCCATCATCAATAAATATGAATTCTATAGGTTGGCAAAATCTTCACTATCAATAAAGATGATCATATATAAATTCCCTAGATTGACAGAATCGTCATTATCAATAAATATGAATATAGGAATTCTATACATTAGCAGTATCAAAGGTCTACAGACAGGACCCTTGAAGACTTCATCTTAACCCATCATTATCAATAAACATGAATATATCTGAATTCTATTTTATCAATAAATATGAATATATGCATGTATATGAATTCTATAGATTGACAGAATCAAAAGTTTAGAGACAGGACCCTTGAGAACTTCATCTAATTCCATCATTATCAATAAATATATGAGTATATATAGATTAGGAGGCCTCCATTATCAATAAATCGAAATATATGAATATAAATTAATTCTATTGATTGGGGGATCTTCTTTATCGATACATAAGAATATATGAGTATATATAAATTCTATAGATTGGGACATCTTTATTACTACTAAATATAAATATAATAGTATATATGAGTTCTATCGGTTGGGAGAGCTTTATCAATAAATATGAATATATGGGTTCTATAGATTGGGAGATTTTCTTTATCAATAAATATGAGTTCTAGAGATTGACAGAATCAAGGTCTAGAGACAGGACCCTTGAAGGGTGAACACTATATTATCAATAACTATGAACTCTGTATTAAGAATAAATAAAAATATATGAGATGTAAATTAATTCTATAGATTGTCAGAATTTTCCTTATCAATACATATGAATCCCAAAATTGGCAGAATCAAATGTATAGATATATGACCCCAGAAGGCTTCGCCTGAACCCATCATCATGAATAAATATGAATATATGAGTGAATCTAAATTCTATAGTTTGGCAGAATCTTCCTTATCAATAAATATGAATATAAATAAATGCTATAGGTTAGTAATCTTCATCAATAAATATGAATATAGGAATTCTGTAGGTTAGTAATCTTCATCAATAAATATGAATATAGGAATTCTATAGGTTAGTAATCTTCGTCAATAAATATGAATATAGGGATTCTATAGGTTAGTAATCTTCGTCAATAAATATGAATATAGGGATTCTATAGGTTAGTAATCTTCGTCAATAAATATGAATATAGGGATTCTATAGGTTAGTAATTTTCATCAATAAATATGAATATATACAAATTCTAAAGACTATCAGAATGAAATGAGTAGAGACAGAACCCTTGAACCCATCATGCACACTCACTATCAGTCCCGATCTTCCCAGACTTCGAGGCTTCTTACCAATTCAACTCAGGACAACAGACAACTGGCAGAAAATTTCCCAACCGTACAAAGTTCTGCCCGGCGTCTGCAATCATTTTCACTCCATCAGAATAAATCAGATCATGCGACGTTATGATTACAATATGCGACCGACCGAATCTGGTGGTTTACGTGCGACCAATTTAGGACAACAGACAGCTGTCAGAAAATTCTCAAACTCTGCGACTGATTTCACAACTTTTTTGTCGCTGTGAACCATTCGTCATTATACGACCGACCAAATCGTGCGCTTTACGGGTGAAACTTAACTCCATCGCAATCGTTTTCACCCCATACACCTGAACAGCTGTAACGGTTCCGCGACGTGACCGGCCGACGTGCGGTTTATAGGTTAACGCCGACCAACGTAACTCAGGACAACAGGCAACTGGTAGAACATTTCCGTACCCTGGGTGACTGCAATCGTTTCCAGTCCTTTGGAATAATTCAGATCGTGCGACTTTATGATTCCACGACCAACATGATTTATGTGACAGCGAACCCTTGCAACTACTGAACGCGTCCAACGTTTGGGAAAAAAATCCGCAAACTGCGACCGATCGTGTATGTGGCGAGGTTACAGGAGTCGGCGACGAGCGACAGCTAGAAGTTGCGATGCCTCCGGGAGAGATGGGAGGAGGTATGGGCAGGCTAGGGGTGATGGGGAGAGAAGGGGGATCTGTGTGTTGGAGGAAGTGTGGAGTGTCCCTTGAAGTGGAGGAAGGAGGCAGGCAGCAGTGATTACCTGTGGGCAGGCAGTACAGGAAGGCTGCATTCTCCTACAATCCCAGGCTGGATCCAGCTCCACCATCCCCATCCTGCACATCCAGGCAGTGCTGGGGGGCTGTGTGCCCCTCTGATGCGGCTCCTCCTGTCCCCCCCTGATGGTATTCCAGCAGCCAGCTCACATTCCCAGCTCCTCCAAGCTCCCTTCTGTTTAAAAGGCTTCAGTCCTCATCCCCAGTCCTCCTCCTCCCTCCTCCCCATCACACGTCATAGCCTGGCTGTCAGCAATCAGAGCCTGCCTACCCAGCACTGTCATCCTGGGGGAGCTGCCTGCACCTACTCCATCCATCCCTCCATCCATCCTGCACCTCCAGCCTCATCCCCAATTAAAGGGGCACTCCACCCACACCACCCTCTGCGCTCTCCTTTAACCCCTTCTGTTCTGCTCACTTCTTTCATTGAAAAAAATAAATAAATCTGCATTTATAACCATAAACTTACTGAAACCCCCCCCCCACAACATGATGTATTTTCTGAAAGCAGAGACCCTGGAGAATAAAATGGCGATAGCTGCAATTTTTTATGTCACGGGATATTTGCACAGTTATTTATAAACGCATATTTTCAGGGAAAAAATATAGCAAAATGAATTTTAGTGCACGCAAACACAATAAAATACCCATTTTTTTTTTTCTTTAAGGATAAATTATACCAAGCATGTCAAGTTTTCAAATTGCGCATGCCACCGGAATCGCAAACCCAAAGTTTTCCATAGGTGATGCTTTAAGGGCCAGTTCATAGCATAGAATCGCAGACTGGATGTGTTCTGGATGCATTTCTGCTTGTGTGTTTTTCAAGCCTTTTTGATGCATTCCAGTGCGGTTTTTTAATGTGTTTTTGGTGCGTTTTTGATGCATTCCGGTGCACTTTTTCCCCCTATTTTTCTTCACCTTAAAGTGGTTGTCAACTTGTGACAACCACTTTAACCTACAGGTAAGCCTAGAATAAGGCTTACCTGTAGGTGCCCTGCATATCTCCCAAACCTGCACAGTTCAGGAGATATGCAGTGTACTAGATGTGCCGACGTCATTTCAGCACATGCGCAGTGCCGTTTCTTCACTGTGATCGTGCAGTGACTGGCGGCTCCATTGCGCACGCGCGGCAGTGACGTCACGCTACTCCGGCCAGTCACAGAGCCGGAGTCGCAACCCCGGAGGGTAGAGGGGCAGAAGATGGACACGGCCAGCGCAGGGGACAACGCTGGACATCGCAGGCTTCGTTTGCAGGTAAGTGGCACATAATGGGCTACTATGCGATGCATAGTAGCCCGTTATGCATCTACTTTGCTGGGGCATGTAAAGGAAGTAAACCCAATCTAGGTTTACTTCCTCTTTAAAGTGATTGTAAAGTCTAGTTTTTTTTCCTATAAAAATAACAAACGTGTTATACTTACCTGCTCTTTGCAGTGGATTTGCACAGAGCAGCCTGGATCCTCCTCTTCTCGGGTCTCTCTTCTGTGCTCCTGGCCCCTCCCTCCTGTTCAGTGCCCCCACAGCAAGCAGCTTGCTATGGGGCACCCGAGCCAAGTCACAGCTCCCTGTGTCCATTCAGACATGGAGCCCTGACCTGGCCCCTCCCCCTCTCTCCCCTGATTGGCTAGGTGACTTTGATTGACAGCAGCGGCAGCCAATGGCTCCGCTGCTGTGTCTCGGCCAATTAAGTGGGAGAATCTCGAACAGCTGAGACACTCATGGACATTGCTGAGCAGAAAGGGACCTCAGGTAAATGTTAGGGGGGCTGCTGTACACAGGCTTTTTATCTTAATGTATATAATGCATTAAATTAAAAAAAACTTCTGCCTTTACAGCCACTTTAAAGACATGTGTGTTCCAGTGCATTTTTGGTGTGGTTAAGGCTTGATTCCCACTGCTACGACCTGAAAGTCTTGTGACTTACAGTGCGACTTTGCCAGGCGACTTCGATGCAACTGCTGTGACTTTGATGCAACTTCAGCGAGTGCCTGTGTAATCTTCCTGTAATGTTGAATCCAAATCACATCTATACAGATGAGGATCTGACTTGGAGGCGACTTCCATTAAAGTCTATGGGCACTAGTCGGGAAGAAGTCGCCTTGAAGTAGTACAGGAACCTTTTCTAAAGTTGGAACGACTTTAGTGGTGCTAATTAAGACAGATCTCATTGACTAACATGGGATTTCACATGTCACATGACTTGGGGTCTCACAAGTCAGATCCCAAGTTGCGGCAGTGTGAACCAAGCCTTAGGGCCAGTTGACATCACATGCAGTTCAGTGCGTTTTTTTCTGCATAAAAAATGCATGGAAAGTAGGTTATATGGTTTCCAATGGCATAGTTCACACCAGTGCAGTCAGTTCCAGGGCTTTCCAATTCCAGAAAAAAAAGTAGAACATGCTGCATTTTTTTCTGCACTGGACTGTACTGGGACATGGTAAAACGCACGGGAATGCCTTGGAACACATAAAAAAACTCATCAAAAATGCACAAGACCCCAGTACAGTGGAAAAAAACAGGAAAAAAGAAGAAAAGGCACCTGGAATGTATCCGGAAACGCATCAAAAACATACCAGAATGTGCCAAAAGCACGTTAAAACCATGCATGCAGAAACGCACCAGAAAAGGATCTGTAGTGTGTTTTTGTGGCGTGAACCAGCCCTTAGAACACGTGCGTTCCAGTGCACTTTTGGTGTGTTTTAGGGCCAGTTAACACCTCATGCTGTCCAGTACTTTTTTTTTCTGCATGAAAAACGCATGGAAAGTAGGTTATATGGTTTCCAAAGGCATAATTTACACCAGTGCGGTCAGTTCCAGGGCATTCCAGTTCCAGAAATAAAAGTAGAACATGCTGGATTTTTCCTGCACTGGACTATACTGAAACTATACGCAGTAAAACGCATAAAAAACACACCGGCATGCACTGGAGCACATTAAAAAACGCATCAAAAATGCACCACCAATATAGTGAAAAAAAAAACTGAAAAAAAAAAGAAAAAACCATCTGGAATGCATCCAGAAAAGCATCTGGAAATGCATAGAAAATGCACTGGAACGCATAAAAAATGCACAGAAACACGTCAAAAACACATTAAAAATGTGCATATAGAAATGCATCCGGAACGCATCTGGAGTGTATTTTTGGAACTAGTGAGTTCCAGTACAGACCAGTGCAGGAAAAATGCAGCATGTTCTAATTTTTTCAGGTACTGGAACTGCAAGCACTGGTGTGAACTATGCCGTTGAAAATCATACAACCTACTATCCATGCGTTTCTGATGCAGAAAAAAACCACATTGGACTGCATGTGGTGTAAACTGGCACTAATACCCGGGACACACAATGAGATTGTCCTTTTTTTTTTCAGATGGAACCTGAAGAGTTTACTAAAGTCACGAGAATTCTTGTACAACAGAATAAAAATACGAAGTGATGTGATGTAGTGGATTTGTATTGCATTTTCGAACAATAACTGTACTGATTAAATGAAAATCTTATGATCTGGCATCGTACAATTTTTTTTTCGCACATGTCCGATAGGATAATATCGGATGGACTGACGTGATCGGCTCTCAAAAGCTCTGTACCTACAATCCGATTATCCTGCGATCGCTTTGAAAGTGGTATTTTTCTTATGATTTTCTGATCGTGTGTATGGGGCTTATCCACTTGCTATCTGGACACTTAAACCACCTCCTGCCCAGGCCAATTTTTATCTTTCAGCACTGTCACTCTTTGAATGACAATTGCTCTCTCATGCTACACTGTGCCCATATGAAATTTTTATTATTTTTTTCACACAAATAGAACTTTCTTTTGGTGGTATTTAATCACTGCTGAGTTTTTTATCTTTTGCTAAAAAAACAAAAAAAAAAGACAGAAAATTTTGAATAAAAAATAAAACAAACAGTCTCATAGTTTGTTATAAAATTTTGAAAACAGGTAATTTTTCTCCTTTATTGATGTGCGCTGATGAGGCAGCACTGATGGGCAGTGATAGGCTGCACTGATGGGCACTGATAGGCTGCCCTGATGGGCACTGATGGGCACTAATAGGCTGCACTGATGGGCACTGATAGGCTGCCCTGATGGGCACTGATAGGCTGCACTGATGCACGAAGGGGAGGCCAACCCAGCAGACGCCGCAATGACTCACTCGCAGCGGCACCACTCCCCGGCTCGTACAGGGGAGGGAGGAGGACGGCAGTTTGGAGTCACCCCGGGGCAGACAGGACATCTGTCTCCTAAGGTCTCTCTGGGGGTGGTGGTTGCGCTGTGATGTTCCCCACATTCACCCCCTAGTTTTTGATCACCAGCTGCCACTGTTTCTCCTGCTTTAACTGGGGAAGCTGTTTCCAATGGTCCCGGGCTCTCCCATTGTGGGAGCCTCCAGTGGGGGAAGAGGGGTGCCCCTTTATGTCACACAATATTTGCGCATTTATATATCAAGAGCATATTTCCAGGAAAAAAAATACACTAAAATTAATTATTTAATTATTTTCTGCAAACAAACATGATATAGCCATTTTTTTTGTTAAAATATAAAAGATTGAGTTGTGCAAAGTAAATAGATACTAAACATGTCAAGTGTTAAAATGGTGCATGCCTGGGGAATTGCAAAGAACCATGGTACCTGAAATTCTCCATAGGCAACACATTAAAAGCTTTTATAGGTCATCATTATAGTGTTAACTGTGAGCAACAGCCCTAGATTTATTACTTTCACTCTAATGTGCGCGATGATACATCACATGTATGGCGCAATTGATGTTTACATAGCGTGCTCGTCCTATGCTATGCTTTTTATATGGTGTGCTTACAGGGGTGCTTTATTTATTTATTTAAATAATTTATTTTATACATTTTTAAAAAATGTTATACTTTTATTTAATTTTTTAAAACTTTTTTTTGTTTAATCATTTTACTTTATTTCTATCACAAGGGGGCTAAGAAGCCGCCTATGTGATAGCATGGGGGGAAAATTAACCACTTGCCGACTGCCCACCGCAGCATGACGGCTGCAAAGTGGTTCGTTATCGCAAACCGCTGTCACCTCAAGGGCGGCCGCGGCAACAAGTATTGTGGGCGCACTCGCGCGTTCATTGTGTTCCGGGGGGGCCAGGGAGCAGGTAGGGCGGTCCCGATCTCTACCTGCGATGGCCCCCCGCAGTGAGAGAACGGAGGTCCGTGTATGTAAAATTCCGTTCTGACAGAAGAGATGTGATCACAGGCTTCCTGTATATGGAAGCCATGATCACTCCCCTCCCCCTGCCAGCCCAGCCCCCATACAGTTAGAACACACTGAGGGAACACAGTTATCCCTTAGAGCGCCCACTCCAGGTTAACCCCTTCAGCGCCAATGACATTTACACAGTAATCAGTGCATTTTCATAGCAAAATGGTCCGACATGTCCACTGCAATATTGCAGTACTGCTAAAAATCGCAGATCGCCGCCATTACTATTAAAAAATGTAAAAAAAAATACAAACCCCAGAAATTAATTCTCATCATTCGTAAACGCGGCAACTTTTGCGCAAAACAATTAATAAATGCCGATTGCAATTTTTTTTTACCAAAAATATGAAGAACATAAATCAGCCAAAACTGATGAAAAAAAAAATGTTTTTTTGGATTTGTATTTTAGCAAAAAGTAAGAAAAATGTTTTTTTTTTTTTGCAAAATTGACGCTCTTTTTTTATTTATAGCGATGATCAGAAATGACGCAGAGGTGATCAAATACCACCAAAAGAAAGCTCTATTTGTGGGAAAAAAAGGACACAAATTTTGTTTGGGTACAACGTTGCACGACCGCGCAATTGTCAGTTAAAGCAACACAGTGCCGAATCGCAAAAAGTGCTCTCGTCCTAAAGGGGAAATCTTTCCGGGGCTGAAGTGGTTAAAAAAAAAAACACTGCAATTTCGCTTGCACATGATTGAATTATGTAATCGGAACTTCACCTCATTCACTGAGCTCGGGGAAAAATATCCTTGCAAAGTGCAACTTCACTTCAAAAAGGGCCGGTTCACACTGCTGCGATCCTGGAGATCGGATGTGATTCGCTCCGCACTGCCGTGTGAATCACATGTGATCTCAGTGCGATGCAAATTCAGCCATACAGATAGTATGGCTGAATTTGCATCACAATCGGAGCAAACTCACACAGGACCCTTTCTTTGGTCCGCAGCAGAATCGGATCGCATTGGATGTTCACACCCATATGATCCGATTCCTGTGCGAGTTTGCAGTTCACAGTGCGATATGCAACTTGGTTTGGGGTGTGATTAGCTTTGTAGTGCCAACTCCCCACAGTTCGCATGTGGCAGTGTGAGCTGCCGCCTGGAGACATGCGATGCGGGAACCCGCAGTGGATTTGCAGGGATTTCCGCATCGCGGCAGTGTGAACCGGCCCAACAGCCTGAAAGTTTTGAAAAAAAAAAAAAACACTTTCTGCTATAACATATATCTAATAAAAAAAAAAGAAAGTAAAGTTTCTTCATAAATGTATACTAAAATGTATTCTGGTAAAAAAATCCCAATAAGTGTTATTTGATAGTTTGCGTGAAAGTTGTAGAATCTACAAACTATGATATATTGTATATACGGGAATTTTTTTTTTATACTACTAACGGCAGTGACTGTGAGTGCGGCGGACAATCTGACACTGGGTGGGAACTGACATCACCAGTGACACTAATACAGTGATCAGTGATAATACTTTACACTGTCGCTGTACTAATGACACTGGCTGGGAAGGGGTTAACATCTAAGGGCAATCAAAGGGTTAACTGTTTGCCTAACAGTGTGCTGTTTTTACTAATAGATAATAGCTGTGTTAAAGTAGGGAGAAAACACAATCACATCACTACTCCTTGTACAGAGCCCTGTGTTGTTAATACACACAGGGCTCTGTACTGTGATTCGCTAAGCCGATCAGGTCCTGGCCATAAATCATTGACCACTGTTCATCTACCCCTACACTCCTGGTATCCTCCACAGGTTTCATGGCCTCTTCTGCTTTTACCTGTCTACATAGTGACACCCAGTAGCCCAGGGTTACAACTCCTGTCAGATTTTTTTTCACCATCTGTATCCCAGTTGCGGAGATTTCCTTTGTCCCATAGCCAAACAGGAAGTGAGAGGAAATCCCTGAAAATGAAGGGAATTTCTTGGAGCCCCCTAGGTTACCAGAACTAGTGTCCCCATAGGAAGATTACCCATCTATTACTTTTCTAGGGACAATCCAACACTTGGGATTTTTTAGTTATACTTTAAGGTAAAGTCAGAGAAAGGAGGTTGGGATATATTTTTTCCACATAGCAGTGATGCCATGCACTGTTCTAATTGCCATCTACTACGCATGGGGTCTCCAAACTTTCTATACAAAGGGCCAATTTACTGTCCTTAACCACTTCAGCCCCGGAAGGATTTCACACTTTAGGACCAGAGCACTTTTTGCGATTCGGCAATGCGTCGCTTTAAATGACAATTGCGCGGTCATGCGACGTTGTACCCAAACAAAATTTGCGTCCTTTTTTTCCCACAAATAGAGCTTTCTTTTGGTGGTATTTGATCATCGCTGCGTCATTTCTGATCGCCGCTATAAACAAAAGAAGAGCGACAATTTTGCAAAAAAAACCAAATTTCTTACTTTTTGCTAAAATACAAATCCAAAAAAAAAATACAAAAAAACATTTTTTTTCATCGGTTTTGGCCAATTTATATTCTTCCTCATATTTGTGATAAAAAAAATCGCAATCGGCGTTTATTGATTGGTTTGCGCAAAAGTGGCAGCGTTTACGGATGATGAGAATTAATTTCTGGGGTTTTTATTTTTTTTACTAGTAATGGCGGCGATCTGCGATTGTTAGCAGTACTGCGATATTGCGGCGGACGTGTCGGACCATTTTGACACTTTTTTGGGACCATTGGCATTTATACAGCGATCAGTGCTATAAAATGCCCTGATTACTGTGTAATTGCCATTGGCAGTGAAGGGGTTAACCTGCAGGGGGCGCTCTAAGTGTTAACTATGTTCCCTGGGCGTGTTCTAACTGTCGGGGGACTGCCCTAGCAGGGGAAGGGAAGTGATCACAGCTTCCATGTACAGGAAGGCTGTGATCACAGCCCTTCCCCCTCTCACAGAACGGAGGTCCGTGTTTACTTACACGGACCTCCGTTCTTTCACTCCGAGGGGGCATCGCGGGTAGCCGGCGGCGATCGAGTCCGCCGCACCCGCTCCCTGGCCCTCCCCGAACACAGTGAGCGCGCCTCCAGCGGCGCACGTGCGCTCACAGTGTGCGATCTCGCAGCCACCGTCGTATGACAGCGGTTTGCGATATCGAGCCACTTTGTCGCCGTCAACCTGCGGTTGACGGTCGGCAAGTGGTTGAAGTGATTGTAAAGTCTCGTTTTTTTGTTTTTTTTTAATAACAAAAATGTTATTCTTACCTCCTCTGTGCAGTTGGTTTTGCACAGGGCATCCCAAATCTTCCTCTTCGCTGCTCCCCCCCCCTTGACGAGTGCCACCTCAGACAGCAGCTTACTATGGGGGCACCCGAGCCGAGCTGCAGCTCTGTGTGTCCATTATTTTATCTTCATGCATAGAATGCATGAAGATAAGATAAAATAAAATAAAAAGGGCAGACTTGATGGACTACTCAGTGTTTTTCTGACGTCACTTTTCTATGTTTCTATGTTTGAAAAAACTTTTGCATTACAACTTCTTTAAGGGGGCCAGACTGTGGCCAGATGGAGTAGAAAATGCCCCACAGCTTGGTGCTCAGTGGGAGTAAAGAAAATACATCTGTGATCAATAAAAGCAGTAGTGCCCCAATCGCTGGTATTGGCAGAGATAGTGCCCCATTGTTGGTATCAGTGGGAGGAATAATGCCCCAATCCTTGGGAAAATAGGAGGAATAGTGTCCATCATTGGTGTCAGTGGGAGGAATAGTGTCCCATCATTGGTGTCAGTGGGAGGAATAGTGTCCCATCCTTGGTATCAATGGGAGGAATAGTGCCCCATCCTTGGTATCAGTGGGAGAAATAGTGCCCCTTCATTGGTATCAGTGGGAGGAATAGTGCCCCATCATTGGTATCAGTGGGAGGAATAGTGTCCCATCCTTGGTATTAGTAGAAGGAATAGTGCCCCATCACTATTGTCAGTGGGAGGAATAGCGTCCCATCCTTGGTATCAGTAGGATGAATAGTGTCCCATCCTTGGTATCAGTTGGAGGAATACTGTCCCACCCTTGGTATCAGTTGGAGGAATACTGTCCCATCCTTGGTATCAGTAGGAGGAATAGTGCCCCATCACAGGTTTCAGTGGGAGGAATAGTGTCCCATCCTTGGTATCAGTAGGAGTAATAGTGCCCCATCCTTGGTATCAGTGGCAGAATAGTGTCCCATTCTTGGTATCTGTGGGAGGATCAGTGTCCCATCCTTGATATTAGTGGGAGGAATAGTGTCCCATCCTTGGTATCAGTGACAGAATAGTGTCCCATTCTTGGTATCTGTGGGAGGAAAAGTGTTCCATCCTTGGTATCAGTAGGAGGAATAGTGTCCCATCCTTGGCATCAGTGGGAGGAATAGTGTCCCATCCTTGGTATCAGTGGGAGCAATAGTGTCCCATCCTTGGTATCACTGGGAGGAATAGTGTCCCATCCTTGGTATCAATGGGAGGAATAGAGCCCCATCCTTGGTATCAGTGGGAAAAATAGTGCCTCATCACTGGTGTCAGTGGGAGGAATAGTGCCCCATCCTTGGTATCAGTGGGAGGAATAGAGCCCCATCCTTGGTATCAGTGGGAAAAATAGTGCCTCATCACTGGTGTCAGTGGGAGGAATAGTGTCCCATCCTTGGTATCAGAAGGAGAAATAGTGCCCCATCACTGGTGTCAGTAAGAGGAATAGTGTCCCACCTGTGGTATCAGTGGGAGGAATAGTGTCCCAGCCTTGTGTAGCGCCCCCATTGTAGATAGGTGCTTAGTTTTTTGTGAGTATAGGTAAATTTAGTCAGGCTTGACTGGAAGCCAGGCCTGGTTGTTTTTATTTGGGCAGGGGAGTGGGAGACTGCAGGAAGGAACACCCCTTGGTAACCCTTGATGACAGCCAGAAGGAGAGAGAAAGATCCTGGAGCAGCACAAGGGAGCAGGAAAGCAGCAGAGAGGCTACAGCAAAAGACTCTTTAACCACTTCAAAACCAGGCACTTAGAACACTTCCCGCCCAGACCAATTTTTAGCTTTCAGTGCTGTTGCGCTTTCAATGACAATTGCGCGGTCATGCAACACTGTACCCAAACAAAATTTTTATCATTTTGTTCCCACAAATAGAGCTTTCTTTTGGTGGTATTTGATCACCCCTGCGGTTTTTATTTTTTGCGCTACAAATAAAAAAAGACCAAATTTTTTTTTTAAAGTTTTTCTTTGTTTCTGTCACAAAACTTTGTATAAATAAATTTTCTCCTTCACTGATGGGCACTGATGTGACTACACTGATGGGCACTGATTAGGCTACACTGGCGAGCACTGATGAGGCAGTACAGATTGGCACTGATGGGTGGCACTAATAAGGTGGCACTGATGATGGGAGCACATATATGCAGCACTGATGGGAACTGATAGGCGGCACTGATAAGCAGCACTGACGGGCACTAATAGGTGGCACTGATATGCGGCAGTGATGGGCACTCATAGGCGGCACTGATAAGGGGCACTGATGGACACTGATAGGTGGCACCCTTAGGTGGCACTGCTGGGCATTGATAGATGGCACAGGTGGGCACTGATTGGCGGCACAGGTGGGCACTGATAGGTGGCACAAGTGGGCATTGGTGGGCACTGGTACATGGCACTGGTGCATATAGCACTGTTAGGGATGGCACTGGCAGGCATCACATATGGATACAGTGCCATCCCTACAGTGCACTGTATGCCCCTTACCTGGTGGTCTAGTGTGGGCTCCCTGTTGTCCCTGGGGGGGGGGGCTCCCTGGTGGTCCATGGGTGGTCTCCTAATGTTGTCCCTGGGGGGGGGCTCCCTGGTGGTCCCATGTGGCGAACCTGAGGGGGGCTGCACTGATAAACATTCATCGCAGCCCCCCCCCCCGTCAGGAGAGCAGCCGATCGGCTCTCCACTACTCAGGTCTGTAGATCTGAGTAGAGGAAAACCGATAAACGGCTCTTCCTGTTTACACTGTGATCAGCTGTAATTGGTCGTGGCTGATCACATGGTAAAAAGTTTCTGATGGAAGCCTTTTACCTCGATCGGTAATGCAGTGGGTCAGACTGACCCACGGCACCACCGATCGCTGCGATGTTATCCTAAGGACGTGTTATCCTAAGGACGTCAATAGACGGGTGGAAAGTGGTTTAAAGGATCCACTGGTGTCGGTGAGTGACTTAACCTGGGAGCTGGAAAGAGCAGACCGGAGCAGGCTGGGAGGATACAGTGGACAGTCTGAGAAGGTTGGGAGCCAGTCAGGAAAGTGTGTCACTAGGAGAAGTCTGGAGAGCTGTATATAGATGTCTCTGTAATTAATCCTTTGGGCATCCCGCAATCATCCCTACCCCATCCAAGTTTTATCCCCTAAATAATAAAAAAAAAAACAACAAAGTACCGGCCTGTTCCGTGACTCTGGATAAAAGGAAAGAGCTGATTGGGGGCATAGTGATAGATGGACCACTGCAACCAGCCACCCCTACGGGGGAACATTGGCTACTTTTGGGGGCTCGTTTTCCGGAATTCATCTGTAAAGCTGCCAGTCATTACCCCTAGACACTGCAAGAGAGCTGAGCCAGGAACTGTGTATTTGTTTTATAATTTATGTAGATTGAACGTGGGGGAAGGACTTGTGTTTGCCTGGTAAACAGTAAATATATTGCAAGTGTGCCATTGTCCATAGCAACCAGCGAGAGTGGTTGTCACTTGCTGCTCCTGCTTACCCAGTTGCTCCAACCGGCGCTGGGGCGGACACTTGCACTTTCCTGCAATTCAGTAACTTTGTTACCATGTGCCGTTACCTGTGGCAACCACGCTGGGCGATTGCATCCATGGATTACAAACATGTCCAGCGCCCTGCTAGGCCTGGACATTCTGCACTGGATTACAAATATGCCCAGCGCTCTGCAAAAGCTGAACTTTTAGCTCCAACTCCTGCTAACAGTAAAGTAAGTTTGGGACTGTTCTTCTTGTTAAGGGGAGAGACTGTGTCAGAAGTGTGCTTTTCAGCAAAACAGTGGCTACTGCAAATTACTGTTGCTACCGGCAACCACCGGCAAGGCCAGCAAGTCTGGACAAGTTCTGCTAGTGTCGGCATGTCAGCAAGTTTCTATTCTTCACACAAGGGGTTATAGCAGCGTGACCAGCAGCAAGCCTGCTTATCAGGACTTTTTGCGCCAGCTCATCTGGTAACATGGGGGCTGCGCAACGCCCTGGAAGAGTCACCATGCTGGCAGCTAACAGAAGGCACCATGAGGAGGAAGATGGCGGAGGGTATTCGGATGTTGCCCACCCTGATGTGGTTGCCAGACAAGCCCTGGAAACCCTGGTTGATACTGGGGTTCAGTTGGAGCCTCGTGGGGGACTCACACTGGGGGTGGTCGATGGGACTGAGCGGTTGTGCTTTCTATGTCCAGAGTGCCAAATACCTTCTACAAATGTTTCTGCCTGGGCCTGCTGTGGCCGTTGCGATCAGCCATTAATGCGGATGGTGCCCTCAGCGCAGGAGCCGTGTTATTATACATTGAACCTGCAGACAGGAATGTGCTATCCGCCGCCACAGAAGTCCCGGCAGGCCGGAGAGGGTTTAACACCACCACCCAAAGCCGGAGTAGAGTTGCGGCCTAGAGACTCCTATGGGAACATGGAGGACATGGGAGAAGAAGCAGCAGAAGCCAGTGACCTGACACATGTGAACACAGCCATGCAGGAGTCAGTTGAAGTCCCTGAGGAGTTGGTTGGTCCTGAGTCTCTTGCCATCACCATCCGGAAGGAGCCGCTGCCAGAGAGAGAAGTCTTCTCGGGTAAGCTGGATGGGAAAGGTGGGGACCGGACCTTAGACCTGGACTCTCCAAGACTGCAGCTGTTCTTATAGAAGCTGACGGAGTGGTCCTCTCCGGGGTCTAGTTCAGAAGAGGAAGAAGAGTGGGTAGCTGGGGAGTCGAGCGTCCAAGGAGCCCCTCTTATGATAGAGCCTGAACCTGTACCCACATCTGAACCTACTGCATGAGCCCTGGTCAATGTACAGCAGCTGTTTCTACGCAAGCCCTCCACCACCCAGACCAGGGCACCCACCTACCAACAATGGGTGACAAGATCACCTGTTACAGATGTATTACCCCGGAAGGGAAACCCAAGAGGACTGCCGAGACTGTCCAGGTTTCAGAGGGAAGTACAACAAAGGGTAGCCTTGGAGTGGGGCCTGGACTTCCTATATGTCCCACCTCACATAATGGACATCGTAGAGAACTTCAGAGGGGAGTGGGAGGATGACCTTGCGTGGTACTATTTGCAAGTCCCTAAGCCACAGAGGGGGCCAAAGAGTGATATGTGGGCCCAATTCTTGGAGATTAAGCAAGAATGGCTGCTTGGGAGGTCCATTAATGAGGATCAGATGGCAATCAAAGCCAAAATATGTGAGAGTCACTCGGTCCCAAGCAAGGAGAGAGAAGGAGTCAGGAAGATGTTGCCTGATTCGCACTTATACACTTAAAAAAGAACTGTAGGAGGACTACAGTTTCCCTGCAGGACTGCTGGAAGACTGCAGGGGTTGTGTTTTCTCTCCCTGACTTTTGCAGGAGCAAGCCAGCCTGCCACCCTGTGCCCAATGGAGGACCTGTCTATTGAAGGACACTCGGGCGAGGCTTGCACCTGTTCACCACACTTTGAAGAGCCTCTTGTGCGGGGAGGGGCCCCTCCCATCAGGAACTCTGAAAAGACTAACCTTAACTGTTTTTTTTTTCTTTCCTCCCTTTTACTGCTCCTGTCAGTGAGATCTAACCCCTTGCTGACAAAATATACATGAAAAGAAGTGTGCTACAGAAAGTGTTGCTGCTCAGCTGGGAGGCTTATAACCCCCTCCTAGCTGATCTGGGTGCTGTTCTAGTTAGTTGTAGTTTAGTAGTTACTGCTTCTTCTCTTAGGATCCTTGGAGTGGGACGGCTGTCCATTCCCTTCCGGCGAGAGGCAAAACTTATTTTCTACCACTGTGCGAGCAGATTACTTTTCTTGTGGGAGAAGTGCTCTGGCTTGGTGATTGAGTGTTGTATATACTGCTAGCTGCAGGGACAAGTAGTTAGGTATATTGTAATGTACAAATGTAAATAATGTGCAGAGAGTATATTTATTTTTGTACTTATTTATTTATATTATCCCCTAAGTTTGTTCCCTTTTTCTTTTTGTGAGTATAGGTAAATTTAGTCTAGCTTGACTGGAAGTCAGGCCTGTTTTTTTTTTATTTGGGCAGGGGAGCGGCCCAGGGAGAGTGGGAGACTGCAGGAGGGGACACCCCTTGGTAACCCCTCCCCTTTTTTCCAGAAGGTGCAGGTAAAGGAGGATGGGAGAGGAGGTGAGACTTTCTGAAATATGTTAAGGAGCCCTGACCAATCCCCAACCTGGATTGGCAGGGGGCAGGCTTCCTTAACCGCTTCCACACCAGGTGCAGTATATTTACTGCGGCAGTGTGTATCTGTCCCAAGAATCGCCGTAAATAAACAGCGATTTGGGGAGTGGCCGCTTAGGGGCGATGTCCACCGGCGAGCCGCGATGAGCGGCCACAGCAAAAGAACAGGGAATCGCTGATGTAAACACAGCGGTTCCCCGCTCTGTCAGTGGGGACATAAGAGATCTACTGATCCCTGTCACTGGGATCAGTTAGATCTCTTATGCCCATAACAGCCCAGCCCCCCCCCCCCACAGTTAGAACACGCCTAGGGAACACAATTAACCCCTAGATCTCCCCCTGCAGGTTAACCCCTTCACTGCCAATGACATTTATACAGTAATCAGTGGGTATTTAAATTTCTGATTGCTGTATATCACTGCCATTACTAGTAAACAATAAAAAAAAAAAAAAAAACCAGAAATGAATTTTCATCATCCATAAACGTGGCCACTTATGCGCAAACCAATCAATAAACGCAGATTGCGATTTTTTTTTACCAAAAATATGAGGAAGAATATAAATCGACCAAAACCGATGAAAAAAAATGTTTTTTTATATTTTTTTATTTATTTGTATTTTAGCAAAAAGTAAGAAAAACTTTTTTTTTTTTGCAAAATTGTTGCTCTTTTTTTGTTTATAGCGGCGATCAGAAATGATGCAGAGGTGATCAAATACCACCAAAAGAAAGCTTGCTCTATTTGTGGGAAAAAAAGTATGCAAATTTGGTTTGGGTACAACGTCGCACGACCGCGCAATTGTCAGTTAAAGCGACGCAGTGCCGAATCGCAAAAAGTGCTCTGGTCCTAAAGTGGGAAATCCTTCCGGGGCTGAAGTGGTTAAATACTGTGGTCTGCTTGCTGGGAGGAGCAGAGTGTCGTGTGGAAGAGTGAAGATGTAGCAGAGGTTGCTGAGGCCTCACGTGGGAGCCCCCAGTCTGGGGGGGTGATCTTGAGGCCTAGTGTCAGGACTGCCAGAAACTCCAACCGTCATTCCAGTTTCCTGTACAGTAGTCTTGTTATCCGAGTATCAGGTGGAGGACAGTTGTGATCCTGCAGACAAACTTCTGGGACCTCTATGGTAAGTGCAAACAGACCAAATCAAGGAACAGCAAAGAAACAAATGACTCACGGTTAGTAGAGGGTGTAGTTGGGAGCCAAGGGTGACCCAATGTTGGTCTGGTAGCAAATCCAGGTGGAGATCCAAGTAGGGTTGCCACATCATCCCTTTAATCCGGGACACATATGAATTACTCAGGTTCTGTGGCTGATTAAGGTGGTAACTAAACTCACTTGGTGCCTTATCTGCATTAAATTAACCTCAGAACCTGTGTAATTCATATGTGTCCTAGATTAAAGGGATGATGTGGCAACCCTAGATCCAAGGGGTTTACCAGATACGGCGTCAGGGAAAGGCAAGGTTCGGCAACAATCGGTCAACGTAGTACAAAAGGGCAATCCAAAAGCGTAGTCAGGAACAAGCAAACAATCAGGTATAATAACAATCAGGAACTGGAACCTATACTAGGGCACAGACAGGAAGGGGAAGTGAGGATTTATAGGGTACTAAATGAGGAGACTACCTACAGCTGGCCACTGGGTGGAGCCAGAGTCCAAAATCATGAAACAGAAGAAACCCAGTGCTCTACAAAGATAAATCTCCCAGTGGCTCAGAAGCAGGAAACCCAACACCAGGTTCCAATATTGATTCCTGGTCAAGGCATGACACCTGGGAGCTTGGGTGCAGCCAGGAGGAGAGAGAAAGATCCTGGAGCAGCACAAGGGAGCAGGAGAGCAACAGAGAGGCTACAAAAAAAGACTCTTTAAAGGATCCACCGGTGTCAGTGTGTGACATAACCTGGGATATGGAAAGAGCAGGCTGGGAGGATACAGTGGACAGTCTGAGAAGGTCGGGAGCTAGTGAGGAAAGTGTGTCACCAGGCAGTGGAGCAGGCTGGAGCAGACAGGATGGCTATGGTGGCCTGGATGAGGATGGGCTGGGAGCAGTAGTCCATCAGGCTTTAGCTGGCACCAACGTATTTTGCTACATGTTGGGGGCTCGTGTCCCCTGCCTGTAATGGGCAGTCCGGAGGTACTGCTGTTGGAAGTGCAGGCCTTACCATGTACTAGCTAGGCCGGGAAGAGATGATGGAGGTTCAATAAAGATCCTTTTGGGCCTCACCATGAAAGTTAAGCGTTGTGCAGGAGAGACGTGAAGAGGAGTGTAACATCAGCAAGTATCAGTGCTGGAGAGAAGTCTGGAGAGCTGTATATAGACATCTGTAATTCATCCTTTGGGCATCCCACAATCACCCATACCCCATATAAGTTTTATCCCTTAAATAAAATAAAAAAAGTACCAGCCTATTCCGTGACGCCAGATGAATGGAGAGTGTGTGATTGAGGGCAGAGTGACAGATAGAGCGCTGCAACCAGCCAGGGAACATTGGCTACACTTGGTATCAGTGGGAGGAATAATATCCCATCCTTGGTATCTCTAGGAGTAATTGTGTTTCATCCTTGGTATCTGTGGGAGGAATAGTGTCCCATCCTTGTGAGGGTGTGTGTACTCCTGCGCTCCCACTGGGTCCGCTGCTTTAGATTTAATTGTAAATCAGTTGTGACAGTGTCCCATCCTTGGTATCAGTGGGAGGAATAGTGTCCCATCATTGATATCAGTGGGAGGAATAGCACCCCATCCTTGGTATCAGTGGGAGGAATAGTGTCCCATCTTGGTATTAGTGGGAGGAATAGTGTCCCATCTTGGTATCAGTGGGAGGAATAGCACCCCATCCTTGGTATCAGTGGGAGGAATAGTGTCCCATCTTGGTATCAGTGGGAGGAATAGTGTCCCATCCTTGTTATCAGTGGGAGGAATAGTGTCCCATCATTGGTATCATAGTTTTTGGTTGAACTAGATGGACTTGTATCTTTTTTCAACCTGACTAACTATGTAACTATGTATCAGTGGGAGGAATAGTGACCTATCATTGGTATCAGTAGAAGGAATAGTGCCCCATCAGTGGTATCAGTGGAAGGAATAGTGCCCAATCCTTGGTATCAGTGGGAGGAATAGTGTTCCATCCTTGGTATTAGTTGGAGAAATAGTGTCCCATCCTTGGCATCAGTGGGAGAAATAGTGTCCCATCCTTGGTATCAGTGGGAGAAATAGAGTCCCATCTATGGTGTTACTGGGAGGAATAGTGCCCGATTGTTGGTATCAGTAGGAGGAATAGTGCTCCAGCTCCATCGATGGAGTCAGTGGGAGGAATTATACCCCACTGTTGGTATTAGTGGAAGGAATGAAGCCTTAATGTTGATGTCAGTGGGAGGAATGGCGCGTCTCATAAGTGGGAAGAACAGCGCCCCAAGGGCCAGATAAAGACAAGAAAAGGGCCACATTCAGCCCAAGGGCCGCTATTTGGAGACCACTGTGCTATACTACTGGCCTCTTCCAAAAGCTGTCAGGCATCTTCGGCTATTGCATGCTTACACTCAGCAGCCTTTAGGTAGGACTAGAGATGAGGCTAGGATAGACCAGCTGCATACAGCAATACTACTCTGCACTGTTCTGATCACCATCTGCTACACTCCTGGCCTCCTCCAAAAGCCCCCAGGCTATTACTTGCACCCAGTAGCTTCTAACTAAGGCCAAGGATGAGGTTGGAGTGGGCCAGTTGCATTCAGCAATGATGCTCTGCACTGTTCTGATCACCATCTGCTACATTTCAGGCCTCCTGCATAAGTTGGCACTTTGTTACAATCTTTCTGATGATGGTTTTACTTAGTAGCAATGCTTTGTTCCCATCGTTGACATAAAGTTACAGCTTGGGTCATAGCAGACACATCCATTGTGCATAAGCAATGGGTATTGCATGAAATGATGGCACTTTGCAAAGTTATTACTGTACTTAAGTCTATGTCCATGCAAAATAAACATCAGGGATTTATTTATAGTGACTGGCATTCTTCCTCTAGCTTTTCTTTCATTTTAGTCAGCAAAAAAGGTATACAGAGTGAAGATGACTATTATTAGAAAGTATGCAGAAGTCAGAGTGTAAGCGCTGTGAAAACACACAACATAAGGGGCTGCTATAAGAAATATTGTGTACCACATATGCTCTCTAGGGGGAGCTCTGCACAGCAGACAGGTCTGATCCTGCACATGGCTCCATAGAGACCTCCAATTTTGGAATATGAAATCTTTGTTCTGTGCAGCTAGGCGTGTGAAAAACAATCTTAACATGAGCCACAGCTCAAAAGGTTCACTAGTATATGATTTTTTTTTCTTTTCATATTTCATTACCATCCTCACCCAAATTAAAGTTTGTGTCAAGCTCTTGCTGAGATTGTGATTGATGGCTCCCTATACATTCAGTCACAACATACCAGGAAAAGTCTTTAATAAAATGGAGCATTGTGAAAGTGACATCATTGCATCTACTTCAATACTGTGATGCTCTCATCCAGCCACACTTTTTCTGCACTGCCTTCTTAACATATCCCAAGTCTGTGCAGATGTGCCGCATGTGTTCGTTTTTGTTTAATTCGTTTTTTGTTCTTTTCAGAAATTCGAAAATTCGAAAATTTGAAAATTGTGAATTCATTCATTCATAAATTCAAAAATTTGAAAATTCGTAAATTCGAAAATCTGAAAATAAGAGAAAAAATCTGAAAATTCAAAAGAATGAAATTCTGAAAATTTGAAATAACTAACTAGTAATAGCTATGGTATATATTAAGTTATAGGTATTGGAATTTCCTTTCAAATTTGGCTGTTAGTGAACGTAACGAATTCAAATTTATCTGAAGTTACCAATTATCCAAAATAACGACGTCATATCTAAACAAATGAAACAAAACAAATTATTATTAATAATAATAATACTTTTTTTTACTATCATTATTATTGTTATTTATTATTCAATCTCCTTTCCTTAAGTGTATTTCCACTTTTCCATCCAAATTGGTATAACCCCCTTTTTTTGTTACCATTTACACATCTTAAATTAAAAACAAATATAAAATATAATCTTATGTAGCTTTCCCCTTCAGTGTTAAAATATATGCATTTATAATTTTTTCCTACATGAGGCATTGCACCAGTGATCAGTAGAACACAGGTGCAATGTGGGCTCCTGTAGACATGTCCTCTGGCTTTCAGCCTGAACCTCTGTATGGGCTTTCTGTTTGAAAGCCAAAACACCGTTCAGTGGACTAGGACAGTGCTCATTATATATATATATATATATATATATATATATATATATATATAAAAAAAAAAAAAAAAAAA
>BLSH010023537.1:799938-820717 GCA_018402905.1 Glandirana rugosa
GCTTCTATGCTGGCTCCTGTACAGGTTCTTTTTGAATCAGGAACAGCTCTTCATATCTGATGCACTTCAAACTGCTGTTATGCTAAGATAAATGGTACCCGAATCTTGCTAAGAAGACAGAACAAATTTGCAAGGTTTTGCCTGTAATGTGACCACATGTGGCGCTGGACCCTGCGTAGTGGAAACCCTGGGATTCCAAACCAAGGTACTCCTGTAGGGTGCTATACAGGTCCAAGGGAGTGGAGCCTCATATTATAGGGTACCTGGTCCTTGAAGATCCATGTGACAAAGCCCGACGTGGTGGGTGAAGGTTGGGCCTGCAGTCCCCTCCAGGCCCTGCGGCGGGAATGGTGAGTAATCCCTAAAGGGGATATGTATGATGAACCCACCTGGCTTCCTGCAAGGCTGGGGAAAACTTTTTCTCCTGCGCTTTTTTTATTCTTCACCACCAGAGGGCTCGACTAGAAACTGTTGTTCCTGCAGTTCCTGTGGAGTTACCACCAGGGGGAGCCTGGGTCAGCATCTTCTGTCCTTTCACTGTGGAATGGGTGGTCGCAGCCACACACGCACGGCTGCGGGAGCGCAAAGTTGCTGGTGGACAGCCATGGAACTTCTACTGTGTGAGGGGCCCTGCAGTCGGCGGTGCTGGGACACAGAACAGGCTATCCTCCTGGGGGCATTTGAGTCCGGTGGTGGGCAGCTGGCATTCAGGCTAGGCAGGAAGCTGAACCTGGGGGAGGTGGGCTGGACAGTGTTGTACACTAGCAGGTCATGGCTCCAAGAAGTGCATGGGGGGGAGCTTTAGCGAATCCTGAGCCAGAAGAGTCCCTAGGGACACCTGCCTCTCAGTCTCAGAGACTGCTAGTCCAGGCACTTCATGCAAGGTACATGCTACATTCGGGTTACCTCTAGTAAAGAGGCCTGTGAATGTGTATTCCTCCCTTGGGTCATTAAAGCCACCACAGGGGGCGCAGGGGTCCCTTTGCACACTCTCCTTGAGAAGGTGGTGTATTCTGATTGGGAGCACCCAGACTGATTGTTTATTCCTCCTAAAAGGTTTTCTTTGACATATCCTATGGAGGAAAGCTTTTTGAAGAAGTGGGGAGTACCGACTGTTGATGCAGCAGTCACATCCCTTAGTAAAACCCTGACCTGCCCTGTGGATAATGTGCAGGTCTTTAAAGACCCTGCAGATAAGAAGTTGGAGTCCTTACTAAGGGCCTCATTCTCCTTGGCTGGTTCTGCCATCCAGCCTGCGATAGAGAATTTATTTAGCAATAAAGTTTACCTAACCTAGGTTGAGACTGCGTCTACCTTATTCCCTACCTCCATTGATGAAGTCCTTTTTGGGGCTCTTCCCCTGTCTTTTGAGTCTGGTACCTCTGTGTTCAGGAGTTGAAGGGAATAGCACCACCGGATGCTGTCCGTTAGTCAGACCCCTACACTATTTAGCTACAATTTGCTGTAGCACTTATCCGGACCTTCCAGGTGCATTCTATAATTTTTTGTTGACAACTGCAAACCTACCAAGACATGGCCGTCCACTTAAACTGACAGGCCAGGCAAGGAGTTCATTAGTCAGAGAAGCAGCCAAGAGGCTCATGATAACTGTGGAGGAGCTGCAGAAATCCTCAGCTCAGGTGAAAGAATGTGTTCACAGGGCAACTATTAGTCGTGCACTTCACAAATTTGGCCTTTATGGAAGAGTGGCAAGAAGAAAGCCATTGTTGAAAGAAAGCCATAAGAAGTCCCATTTGCAGTTTGTGAGAAGCCTTGTGGGGGACACAGCAAACACGTGGAAGAAAGTGCTCTGGTCAGATGAGACCAAAATTGAACTTTTTGGCCTTAAAGCAAAATGCTATGTGTGGCAGAAAACTAACACTGCACATCACCCTGAACACACCATCCCCACTGTGAAACATGGTGGAGACAGCATCATGTTGTGGGGCTGCTTTTCTTCAGCAGGAGCAGAGAAGCTGGTCAGAATTGATGTGAAGATGGATGGAGCAAAATACAGAACAATATTAGAAGAAAACTAGGAATGGACCGAACGGCTCCCTGTTCGGTTTCGCACCAGAACCTTTGAACATGGCGAAGGTTCGGAACCAAAATAACGAACCCTTTGAAGTCTATGGGACCCGAATGTGAAAAATCAGAAGTGTCCATTGTTAAGGCGTATATGCAAGTAATTTGGCATACAATGGTTATGGGGGTCCAGATACTGCCCTGGGGGACATGAATCAATGAAAAAAGTTAGTAAAAAACGTAATTTTTAAATAAGCAGTGATTTATTGATGCTTAAAGTGAAAGCATAAAAATGAAAGAATCCTTTCCCTATAATGCTGCTGCAGCAATAATTGTATTCAGGGGAGGTTGAAAAAGCATCCCATGTACATGAAGCCTAAGAGCAATGAGCTATAACTGGATAGAGTCATCATGACAGCATCATGGCTCTGACAGTGCTCTGTGCCCTGATTGGGCGAAGCTTTCATTGCATCATCCAATCAGGGCTTTCAATGCACTGTGTGGAGGCACAGTGCATTGTGGTTGTTCGGCGGGCCGAACAAACGGCCGAACGACCTGATGATTTGGTTGTTCGGTGAACAGCCAATGTTCGGCCTGAACTCATGCTCTGGTCAAACTGTCCGCCCATCCCTAAAGATAACCTGTTAGAGTCTGCAAAAGACTTGAGACTGGGGCGGAGGTTCAACTTCCAGCAGGACAACAACCCTAAACATACAGCCAGAGCTACAATGGAATAGTTTAGATCAAAGCATATCCACGTGTTAGAATGGCCCAGTCAAAGTCCAAGACCTAAATCCAATTGAGAATCGGTGGCAAGACTTGAAAATTGCTGTTCACAGGTGCTCTCCATCCAATCTGACAGAGCTTGAGCTATTTTGCAAAGTAGAATGGGCAAAAATGTCACTCTCTAGATGTGCAAAGCTGGTAGAGACTTCCCCAAAAAGACTTGCAGCTGTAATTGCAGTGAAAGGCGATTCTAGAAAGTATTTACTCAGGGGGGCTGAATACAAATGTACCCCACACTTTTCACATATTTATTTGTAAAAAAAATTGAAAACCATTTATCATTTTCCTTCCACTTCACAATTATGTGCCACTTTGTGTTGGTCTATCACATAAAATCCCAATAAAATACATTTACATTTTTGGTTGTAACATGAAATAATATGGAAAATTCAAGGGGTATGAATACTTTTTCAAGGCACTGTACCTTATGTACTGAGTTAGCCACAATTAACATACTCACATGTCCATAGAATCTAGCCTTATTCTTCTGGACTCCAGTAGTCCACTGCCACATGCATGGTCCCGTGCCTCCATTTTCTCTTCTACATCATCGAGAGCTGGCTGTCTCTTCTGGGTTCTTGCAGCTGGCTCATAATTACCAGGTCCACCTTCCAGCCAATGTGTGTCCCTGCTCCTGCAAACTCTGGAGATATATGACGTGGAGGGGCAAGAGACTGCATGGGCAATCTCACATCAGGCTTGCCTCCGTAAGAATGGAGTAGGGTTGCCACCTCATCCCTTTAAACCCAAACACGTATGAATTACACAAATTTAATGCAGGTAAGGCACCAAGTGAGTTTAATTACCACCTTAATCAGCCACAGAACCTGTATAATTGATATGTGTCCAGTTTTAAAGGGATAAGGTGGCAAACCTAGTCAATAGAGCAAGGGGTCAAAACTTGAGTTGAGCAGACACCTGGATGTTCGGGTTCGTCGGATTCGGCCGAACTTCGCAAAAAAGTTCGAGTTCGGTACCGAACTTGACCCGAACTTGACTGAACCCCATTGAAGTCAATGGTGACCCGAACTTTTGGGCACAAAAATGGCTGTAAAAAAGTCCTGGAAAGGGCTAGAGGGCTGCAAAAGGAAGCAAAATGGGGGTAAGAGTAGGACAAGTGCCCTGCAAACAAATGTGGATAGGGAATTAACTTAAAATCACATAAAAACAAAAATGGAGGAGAAGGTGGATGTGGATTAGGAGGTTGAGTAGGCCATGACCGTGGCGGTGTAGGTGGAAGTGGCAGTGAAGGAGGAGGTAGCCAACACTGTTTTTTGTTTGTTTGTTTTTTTTTTCTAATTGAGGTAGCCCCCAAAATATTGAGGCATATTAAAAAAAAACAAGTATACCAATGGCTGTGTGCGGCCAGTCTAAAGGTACAGCCAAGTCTTGTGGGATCCATGCCTGGTTCATTTTAATAAACGTTAGCTTGTCCACGTTGGCTGTGCACAGGCGGCTGCGCTTGTCTGTGATAACGCCCCCTGCTGTGCTAAACACACGTTCAGACAATACACTGGCTGCAGGGCAGGCCAGCACCTCCAAGGCATAAGGGGCAAGCTCAGACCATGTGCCCAATTTGGAGACCCAGAAGTTGAATGGGGCAGACCCATCAGTCAGTACGTGTAGGCGTGTGCACAAATACTGTTCCACCATGTTGCTGAAATGCTGCCTCCTGCTAAGACGTTGCCTATCAGCTGGTGGTGCTGTTTGTTGTGGTGTGCTGCCGACAAAGCTTTTCCACATTTCGGCCATGCTAACCCTGCCTTCTGAGGTGCTGGCGGTGCCACAGCTGCATTGGCGGCCTCTTCCTCCTCCTCTGCCTTCGCCTTGTGCTTCTACTGAGCCCCCGGTGTCATTTGGGAATGCCCCTCAGCAGCGCGTCTACCAGCGTGCGCTTGTAGTCACGCATCTTCCGATCACACTCCAGTGAGGGAATTAAGGACGGCACGTTGTCCTTGTAACGGGGATCCAGCAGGGTGGCCACCCAGTAATCAGCACAAGTTAAAATGTGGGCAACTCGGCTGTCATTGAGCAGGCACTGCAGCATGTAGTCGCTCATGTGTGCCAGGCTGCCCAGAGGCAAAGACAAGCTGTCCTCTGTGGGAGGTGTATCATCTGTGTCCTCCGTATCCCCCCAGCCACGCTCCAGTGATGCCCAGGAGCTGCATTGGGTGCCACCCTGCTGTGAACACGGTTCCTCCTCCTCATCATCATCATCCTCATCCTCCCTAACTGTGCCCTGGGTTGAAATTTTTTTACCTGGCCTATGCTGATGCAGGAACCCACCCTCCGAGCCACTTGCCAATGACTGGCCTGATAACCGTGGAAATGACCCCTCTTCCTCTTCCTCCTGTGCCACATCCTCTTCCATCATCACCCGAAGTGATTTTTCAAGGAGACATAGTAGTGGGATAGTAACGCTGAGAATAGCATCATCGGCACTGGCCATGTTGGTGGAGTACTCAAAACACAGCAATATGGTACACAGGTCTCGCATGGAGGCCCACTCGTTGGTGGTGAAGTGGTGCTGTTCCGCAGAGCGACTGACCCGTGCGTGCTGCAGCTGAAACTCCACTATTGTCTGCTGCTGCTTGCACAGTCAGCCACCGCCATCAGATTTTTAAAACTGTCCATGTTCACCAGACGGAATGACAGCATTTCAAAGGCCAGGAATTTTGAAATGCTGGCATTCAGGGCCAGGGATCGCGGGTGGGTAGGGGGGTACTTCCTCTTTCTCTCCAGTGTTTGGGAGATGGAGAGCTGTAAGCTTCCATGGGACTGTGGCGGACATGGTGGCGTTGCTGTCACATCGTCTGTTTGCTGGGTGGCAGGTGACACTGGCACTGTAGAGGTGGAGGAAGAGGCCGAGGCAGCAGCAGAAGAGGAAGCAGGGGGAGGCCGAGACCTTTCTTTGATTTTGGGCACTGCAGCCCGTGCTTTGAATTTAGATGCCTGGTCATGCAGGTTGTGCTCAGGTTTAGAACATTAATGCCTCGCTTCAGGCTCTCATTGCACAGTGTGCAAACCACTCATGTCTTGTCATCAGCACATTGTCTGAAGAACTGCCATGCCGAGGATCGCCTTTGAGCTGCCTTTGGTGTGCTAGGTCCCTGGGTGCGGTGGGTAGTAGCAGGTGTACTGCCTAGGGGACGGTCGACCCGCTTTTGCAACCTACTTCCTCTTTTGCTGTGCTGGTGCCTCTGTGCGACCACCACCTCTTCCTCCAAACTGCACACGTCACTCTCATGACCTTCATTCCATGTGGGGTCTAAGACCTCATCATCCTCCTCCACATCATCTTCCACCCACCCTTCACCACTGCCCTCCTTGTCAGTCTGCACACTGTGGAAAGCCGCAGCAGTTGGCACCTGTGTTTGTCATCATCAGAGACGTGCTGCGGTGGTGTTTCCATGTCCTCATCCTGCAACAGAAGTGGTTGGGCATCGGTGCACTCAATGCCTTCCACTTCTGGGGCAGGGCTATGTGGATGGCCATGGGGTTCAGGTGCCAACTCTGAGCTTTGATCAAGGGACCGGGTGGGAGACAATGTGAAGGAACTGGAGGCATTGTCAGCCACCCAATCTACTAGCGCCTGTACTTGTTCTGGCCTCACCATTCCTTGAGAGGCATTCGGGCCTACCATATAACGTTGAAGGTTCTGTCGGCTACTCGCACCTGAGGATGGTGTTTCACTTGTGCGTGTAGCTGGCACAAATCGACCATGTCCTCTCCTTGCAACAGGAACTTCGCCAACACCACCAACACCAGCAGCACCACGACCATGTCCCTTATTTGATGCTCTCCTCATTCTGGACTCAAATGTACTATGTAGCACTATTTATTAATACAAAAAAAAAAAAAAAGAATAATAAATTCTTCTTCTTTTTTTTTTTTTGAAAACAGCAACGTAGACTCACTTTTTATTTTTGTGCAAGAAATGCACCAGCAGCGGGAAACTCTCCCTACACCAGTATGAGATGCTTTTAGACCAATAATCTGTCCCTCACAGGAGCAGCAGCAACCTCTCCCTATAGCACTATGAGATGATTTTAGAACAATAATCTGTCCCTCACAGGAGCAGCAGGAACCTCTCCCTATAGCAGTATGATATGATTTTAGAACAATAATCTGTCCCTCACAGGAGCAACAGGAACCTCTCCCTATAGCACTGTGAGATGTTTTTAGAACAATAATCTGACCCTCACAGGAGCAGCAGGAACTTCTCCCTATAGCAGTATGATATGGTTTTAGAACAATAATCTGTCCCTCACAGGAGCAGCAGGAACCTCTCCCTATATCAGTATGATATGATTTTAGAACAATAATCTGCCCCTCACACCAGCAGCAGGAGCCTCTCCCTATAGCACTATGAGATGATTTTAGAACAATAATCTGTCCCTCACAGGAGCAGCAGGAACCTCTCCCTATAGCAGTAGGATATGATTTTAGAACAATAATCTGTCCCTCACAGGAACAGCAGGAACCTCTCCCTATAGCAGTATGATATGATTTTAGAACAATGATCTATCCCTCACAGGAGCAGCAGGAACCTCTCCCTATATCAGTATGATATGATTTTAGAACAATAATCTGCCCCTCACACCAGCAGCAGGAACCTCTCCCTATAGCACTATGAGATGATTTTAGAACAATAATCTGTCCCTTACACCAGCAGCAGGAGCCTCTCCCTATAGCACTATGAGATGATTTTAGAACAATAATCTGTCCCTCACAGGAGCAGCAGGAACCTCTCCCTATAGCAGTATGATGTGATTTTAGAACAATAATCTGTCCCTCACAGGAACCGCAGGAACCTCTCCCTATAGTAGTACGATATGATTTTAGAACAATAATCTGTCCTTCACAGGAGCAGCAGGAACCTCTCCCTATAGCACTATGAGATGATTTTAGAACAATAATCTGTCCCTCACAGGAGCAGCAGGAACTATTTATTTATCTCCCTATAGCAGTATGATATGATTTTAGAACAATAATCTGTACCTCACAGGAGCAGCAGGAATCTCTCCCTATAGCAGTATGATATGATTTTAGAACAATAATCTGTCCCTCACAGGAGCAGCAGGAACCTCTCCCTATAGCACTATGAGATGCTTTTAGAACAATAATCTGTCCCTCACCCCACCAGCAGGAACCTCTCCCTATAGCACTATGAGATGATTTTAGAACAATAATCTGTCCCTCACAGGAGCAGCAGGAACCTCTCCCTATAGCAGTAGGATATGATTTTAGAACAATAATCTGTCCCTCAAAGGAACAGTAGGAACCTATCCCCATAGCAGTACAATATGATTTTAGAACAATGATCTATCCCTCACAGGAGCAGCAGGAACCTCTCCCTATATCAGTATGATATGATTTTAGAACAATAATCTGCCCCTCACACCAGCAGCAGGAACCTCTCCCTATAGCACTATGAGATGATTTTAGAACAATAATCTGTCCCTTACACCAGCAGCAGGAGCCTCTCCCTATAGCACTATGAGATGATTTTAGAACAATAATCTGTCCCTCACAGGAGCAGCAGGAACCTCTCCCTATAGCAGTATGATGTGATTTTAGAACAATAATCTGTCCCTCACAGGAACAGCAGGAACCTCTCCCTATAGTAGTACGATATGATTTTAGAACAATAATCTGTCCTTCACAGGAGCAGCAGGAACCTCTCCCTATAGCACTATGAGATGATTTTAGAACAATAATCTGTCCCTCACAGGAGCAGCAGGAACTATTTATTTATCTCCCTATAGCAGTATGATATGATTTTAGAAAAATAATCTGTCCCTCACAGGAGCAGCAGGAATCTCTCCCTATATCAGTATGATATGATTTTAGAACAATAATCTGCCCCTCACACCAGCAGCAGGAACCTCTCCCTATAGCAGTATGATATGATTTTAGAACAATGATCTATCCCTCACAGGAGCAGCAGGAACCTCTCCCTATATCAGTATGATATGATTTTAGAACAATAATCTGCCCCTCACACCAGCAGCAGGAACCTCTCCCTATAGCACTATGAGATGATTTTAGAACAATAATCTGTCCCTCACAGGAGCAGCAGGAACCTCTCCCTATAGCACTATGAGATGATTTTGGAACAACAATAATCTGTCCCTCACAGCACCAGTAAACTGTACCTAGTCCAGTATCAGATGGTTTTAGAACGCTAATCTTTCGCCTCACAGCACCGCCAGGAACCTGTCTGTAATGCAGTATGAGATGATATTAGATCGGTATTCTATCCCTCACAGCACTAGTAGACTGTGCCTAGTGCAGTATCAGATGGTTTTAGAACACTAAGCTTTCCCCTTATTTTGCCTGTCTGTAATGCAGGATGAGAGTATATTAGATCGGTAATCTATCCCTCACAGCACTAGTAAACTGTACCTAGTCCATGCCAATAGTAGGCATGGCTGTGATGGCTTCTAAGGGCAGACGAGTGAAACACTTGTTGATTGGCTGCCCTGCAGCTATTCAACAGGTGCCAAAAATAGTCTGGGTCACATGATGCACTGGCCAATCACAGCCATGCCATAAGTAGGCATGGCTGTGATGCCTTCTAGAGCAAACGAGTGACACGCTTGTTGATTGGCTGCCCTGCAGCTATAGAAAAGGATCGAAAAATGCCCGAATACCAAACCCAGACTTTGTTTCAAATGTCCAGGTTCGGGGCACGGACACCCCAAAGTCCAGTACGAGCCCGAACTTTACAGTCCGGGTTCGCTTAACTCTAGTCAAAACCAAAAAAAAAGGAAATAAAAAAGCTGATTCCTCCATCTGGCATGGGGGATGGGATAGGTTCTATTTTTGGAGTGCTTCACATGCTGAGGAAAATTAGAAAATTCTCCAGCAAGCAAATCTACTAGCCATCAAAGATAACCTATTAAATTTGTGACTAATGTATAATGCATATTAGAATTGTTTACTTAATTAATTAGCCTGGGGTTACAGAGGCAATTTTACCACTTTTTGGCAGTCATCTAATTTTCGCTACATCAAAATGAATGTGATGATGAAGAGATAACTGTCAACAAGCAGTTAAATCTTTCAGCAGCAGACATTTAATTGCCGGTGTAGCCCCAGGCTCACCACTCCCATTGCACGCCTTGTTCCCTTGCTATACCTGATTGAGTGGCTGCTATTTTCTCAGTTTGCTGGGTTTGGTGCATGTGTGGAGGTTTGGATCTTCTATGAGTCAAGGCTAGGGTACACAGGTGTTTAAAATACATCAGAGAGGTAGTTATGGTATATTTGCCATATATTTATGGTTGGCTTATAAGAAGAAAAAAAATAATGTACAAACAAATGTTAAAATTACATCATTGTGTATTTTTAGTTTTGGAAATAGTAGGAAACAATTAACCTCCCCTCATGAGTTTTATTTATTTTGTCATCACCTGTGTCCCATTGGTGAGATTTCCATTTACCTTCCGTCTAACACAACAGAAAGGAAATTTCTTAAAATGTAAGTTAGTTGTATAGTTATCCACTCTTGGACAGTTGTCACCTGAATAGATGTCCCTATTGACTGATTACCCCTTTATTACTGTTTTGATAACTGTACAATTTTGGATTTCCCATCACTTTGTTGGTCACCAAGACAGATATAGAGGGGGACACAGCAATAAAAACATTAAATAAAACATTCATTACTTTCAAACACTATCCAAAAATTAAAAAAAGAAAGTTCTCCCTTTAGATGCAGCTAAACTCCAGCAGATATGAAAAAACAGAATTTAAAAAAAAAACTCCCCATCTATGTTTTTTTTCCCTTGTGGGTTATCCACAAAAAAAACGAACTCACATGTCCAGTGAATCCAGTGGTGTTTTGTAGAGGATCGCTGCTGCTCACTCCTGCACTGCCATCTTTGTTCTGCTTCCAGGAGGATTAATTAAGTTGTTTTGCTTGCAGTATCAGATTTGAACACAAGATGGAGCCGGTGGTAAATTTACAGTTTCGCAGAAACTAGAAACTGTTCACCTTTAACAAAAGTTCCCATCATTCTTCAGTCTATGGAAAAGAAACAGGTGCATCCTGGTGTAGCCCTGTCATGGGGGGCATATGAAGTTGCCCTCTCCACACAGGCTGTAGCGCTAACCTACAGGCAGCCAAATGAGCCAAAAGGAAAAGTGGACTATGAATATATAATTGGCAGTGCCTCCACAAGGGTGCGGTACAAGGGAGCAGGCAGAAGAATGGTCAGGTCCAAGCAGAGTTCGTAACTGGGCTGGCAGCAGAAGCACAAAGGGGTCAGACAAGCGGATGGTCGTAGATAGCCGGATGTCGGTGCAAGCAGATATCAGCAGGTCAGGTCAAGCCGGGTCTTTCAGAAAACAGGAACGATCAACAGGAACAGAACAACAGGAACAGAGCTGGGGCTCACGGGTACTTAGATGCTGTAGAACGGACAGCACCGGCTACAGGGTTCAGTCAGCTTAAATGGGCTGTTTGGCACCAATGCTGACACACACGCGCATGGGCGCATGCATGCACAGGCTTCCCAGGGACCACAATAGCTTCCTTACATTGCCCCTCCCAAGGGGCAGCCTCCGGATGCCCAGCCTGGCAACTTTGGCAGGGTTGTTATTCTTGAATGCTTGGATACATTCATCTGCATGGATGTTGGCTTCAGGCTCCCAAGAGATCTCCTCAGGGCCGTACCCTTTGCATTTCACAAGATACTGGATACTGCCGCCCCTCTTCCTGCAGTCCAGTACAGACTCAACTTCGAATTCCTCTTCCCCATCAATCAAAACAGGTGCTGGAGGAGCAATTGCTCTGTTTGGGAAAGGATCCGGGGTCACTGGCTTCAGCAAGGTGACGTGGAATACCGGATGTATGGAAGCTCGAGTTCATATGTGACCTGATTGATCCTTCTTTTTACGGGGAAGGGACCGATAAACCTCAGACCCAGCTTCTTGGACGGGCAAGCCAGTCTTAAATTTCTTGTAGATAACCAGGCTTGGTTACCTGGCTGGAGATCCAGTTTGCCGCACTTCTTTTTGTCATAAGTGGCTTTACTCTGTTCTTGAGTCTTAGCAAGCGTTTCCTGCAGTAATTTCCGATTGGTGTCGAAGAATTTGGTGGTTTCATGCACCGCACTTTCAACTGACAAGCTGGGGAGGACTGTGGGATGAAAGCCATGATTAGACCAGAAGGGTGATTGTTTAGTCACGGAGTGAATGGAGTTATTGTAGGCAAATTCTGCCAATAGTAACAGTGCAAACCAATTATCTTGTGAGAATGATGAAAAGCAACAGAGGTATTGTTCTAGGGTCTGATTTGTGCTTTCGGACTACATAGTCCTCTGCTGTGCGTCGGCCCTGTTGTCGTGCATGGAAGGCAGCTTCTGCTGTGGTGGTAAGGTGGGGGTATAATCGGGCCATATCGTCAAAAAATTAATTCAGGGTGGCGACTTCTGGTGCCATCTGTTCCCAGAGCCGATGAGCCCTTTGTGGCTTCCAAGGAGAAGGTGCGGGCTGTAAGCTAAAGTAAAGTTTGCAGCAGTTGCAAAATGCTCTGAATTTGCTTTGATTCCCCGCAAACTTATCAGAAAGGGGGACCTTAGGCTTTGATGGCAGGGCCACGATGGTGCGAGCTGACACAGCTCCCACTCCAGGTGTAGCGGGGGAGGCAGCAGAAGTACAAAGGGCTCAGACAAGCAGATGGTCGTGGATAGCCGGGGGTCAGGGCAGGCAGATATCAGCAGGTCAGGTCAAGCCGAGTCTTTTAGAAAACAGGAACGATCAACAGGAACAGAACAACAGGAACATTGCTGGGGCTCACGGGAACTCAGATGCTGTAGAACGGACAGCACCGGCTACAGGGTTCAGTCAGCTTAAATGGGCCGTTTGGCACCAATGCCACATGCACGTACAGGCGCACGCAAACATGCACAGGCGTGCGCACTCGCTACATGCGCCCACGCACCGGCTTCCCAGGGGCCACAATAGCTTCCTTACAGTATCTCTTATTCCCACACAGGAGTGCTCATCCAGGAGTGACAGAGATATAACAGTGAGCTAAACAGTGCAGTAATACTTGCCTATATTGTATTGTCCCTTTTTAGCCTGGAAGGAGATATTACAAAATCATTCTGCATCACCTCTTGCTGGTATAGCATGTGGCTGGTCTCTCTTTCCTTTCACGTCCTGTAAGACATCCAGACATCCACCCCTTGAGGGGTTTCCTGACCTTTTAGCAGGGGCAGGAAACAGCCTCCTAACAGGAAGAGTCTGTTTGTAATAAGAACTCTATGGTAGGTAAACAAACTCACAGACAGTGTACAAAAGAACACTTCCCTACACTGGGAACTCAGACTCCATCATAGAGACTGAAAGAAAGAACCAGCTATCAGAGCACTTGTTGGACTAAAACTTGCATCCCCTAAATGCAGCATCGCTGGTGAGAATTACTTATCACCATCTACAGCCTAGCTTATCCATTGTATTTTTTTTTCTCAATAGTTTCACCAGACCCTGTTTTGTTACTAAAGCTTCAAGATTACATTCAGTCTAGCTTATTGCAGAATAGGAGGGTTTAGCTGCATGTTGAGCTACACACAGGGAAACATTTAGTGGGAACAGAACAATCTTCTTCTCTGATGTCATCATAAGCCTGCTGTTGGCCTAGCTCCCAACTGTCACTGATTTTGAAGGACTGACCCTGATTTGGAACAAAGTCCCTCTTTCCTCCTCATTTGTCCCTCATTTTGGTCTGATCTATATAGTTGTATCTAAAATGAACATTTTATATTTCAAAAAGTGTTTCCCAGAGTTAAACATTTCATTCAATGTCTAAATTGCTGCATTTGTAAATTTCAAAAGCCAATATAAAGGAATACCAGTGGTAAAAAAAAAACACTTGTGGGTTTAATTAATCATTTTTCTTGTATAATTCTTATTTAAGGGGGCGTGACAAGGGTGTATCCTATGCCTACATAATTTTACTAATAGGTGTCCCTCATTCCCATCTCAACAAGTTGGGAGGTATGTGTACGGTTGCTACCTCATCCCTTTAAAAACCAACACATATTAATTGCACAGGTTTGGTGGTTGTTTAAGGTGCTATTTGAACTCAGTGCCTTATGTGCATTTAATTAGCCCCAGAACCTGTGTAGTTATTATGAGTTATAAAGGGAAGAGGTGGCAACCCTAGCTGGCTGTCTATGGTTACTAACAGCCACCCCCCAAGCCCCCCAACCCTGATGACATGCGGACTCAGGCTGTCATCAGGTGGCCGGCTGCAGAAACCAGAAAGAGACAGCTGGCCCCTGTTGAAGCACTACAGTACATGCGTTGTGAAGTACTCCAAGGCCTCCTGAGATGAGTGACACAAGTATAACAGGAGGCTGCCGGCAGCTGAATACATCATTCTTGTCTAGGTGACAATCCTTCCCCCAAAAAGTAAACAATCCAAGCATGTGTAGCCCAGACCCCAGACCAGTCTTGTAGTTTTGTCCCAAGTTCTATTCCCTACTGCGTGCACAGCAGTCAGATACATATCAGCTCCACGGTCTGACAACTCAATAACCAAGCAGTGAGTGTCTTTTTGAAGTTTAATGCTGGGTAAACATAAGGTGTAAGGTGAGCCTTGGGATACATTGGAAGTGTATAAAAAGACTGGAATTCCGCTATAAAGTATAACTAAAAGCAAAACTTTTATTTTTTAAATTTTGAATAGAGTGGAGATGGATTAGAATGCTTGTCAGTTTTATTGCTGTCTGTACCCCCATGAGGGAGATTCACCCTCTTCATTTGTTCTATTTACCATTATCATTGAAAGTCAGTGTAAAAGTAACCCCCAAATTGTGGATTGTCCCCAGAGAAAAGCAATAGAGGGGAAATCTTCCGATGAGGACACTAGTTCTGGTGGCCTGGGGTTTCCTATGGAATTCCCTTAATTAGCAGGGATTTTCTCTCACTTCCTGTTTTGGCTAAGAGACGGGAAGTGAAGATGAACCCTCCCTTGCTCTATCCAAAATGGAAAAAAAACATTTTGACTATAGTTTTACTTTAAATGTGAAATAAAGTAGAGGACATGCATTGGTTATAACTAAACTATTCATGGTGACCCCCATCACGACATTCTCATCAGATGTAGGTGGACATACAGCTCATGAGCCTCCAGTTGTGGAAGTAGTCCCAAGCCAGCAACTCTGGAACAGTCTTTCCAAGGGTAAAACAGCACCGTGCACTAAGATCTCTCTCTCTGGCCTCTACTCACCTTGTCACTGGGTACTTAGATGCCTTCCTCCAGTACCAGCCAGGCCCTGTACAGTAAGCCTGAAGGCCAGATCCTTTGTGGACTCCTTCCAAACTGTTCTCAGCAGCTTTAGAGATAACCCCCCCCTCCAAACTCTTCCTGAGCTGGGAAGTTAATGAACCCCTTTGAGCAGACAGGCCCCTCAACACTCCATGAACTAGGACCTTGTTGGCCTCCTGTGGCCTTCAGCTAAGCAACCTAAAGGATGACAGCCCTCCAGGCTGGGTCTTCTCCTCTAGGCTTAGGACCCTTCTGTTCCAGGCCCCAGTATATGTAACGTGGTTGCAACACTAAACAAGAAATAAAAAGATCCTGTTCTTTAAAGCAGGATATACAGCTTGTATGGTGTCATTTGCCCCTCCCTATCAGTCTGTCAACTTGGGAGTCTGTGTGAGCCATCTCCTCCCTACCCCTACCATCCCACCACTATGGCTGTAAAATCACTAATCCTAAATCCTGGAAGCCCCTCTGTTGCAGAAAGATATACTGTGCAGTAGCTGTGTTTTAAAAATTATTATTTTAGACCGTGGCTATGCATTCACGTGACCTCCCCCCACTCTTCTCCTCTTCTCCCAGATGATGTCAATAGGGAATCTCAGTCTCTCCCACTGTAGTCCTCAGATCAGGTAAGGAGAGCGCTGGGAGGTTACATGAGCCCACAGTGGAGCTCTGAAATAAGGTATTTTGCTGCATCATTTTTAAAAAACACAGATACTGCACAGTACATCTTTCTGTAACAGAGAGGATTCCAGGATTTGTGATTAGTGACTTTATAACCACTTTAAACAAACCTCAGCCCCCTACTAGTCATTCCTTTTCCCAGGGATTGGCTGAGGCTGTATGAATATGCAAGTCTGGGGTCTGCCTCTTCTAACCCACTACTGTACATACCAGACCTAACTAGAAAGCAGGGTGAAGTAGTTGTGCCTGGAACCAGCAAAAACCCAGAACAGCCAAAAGTAATCAAACTTGGCTCCACTGGCTACAGATGAGCCAAAACTAAATTTGCCTTAATCCTACTAGCAACCTAACTAGAAGGGTGCTACATGTGAGAGAGCTGGGGTAGGAGAAGAATGAAGGAAATTGGGTGGGGGGAGGGGTAAACATCCGCTTTAATGCTAATGTATATGAGCACTGTCAGCACTCAATTAGGGTTGGAGTGACAGAACAAAAATGCTTTGGCCTGTAAAGTGTGGCATCATTCCCACTGCTTGTCGTTATTTCACTTTTGAGTCTCAATCCTCATCCTGAACAGAATCTGAAGAATGACGATTTCTTCAAATACTGATGCATTACCATGCTTTCCACAGAGAAAATTGTCTTTAAGCAGGTCATTGGCAGAATATGGCATATGGACATGTTAATGAGGTCTCTGCCAGAAGTGGGAACAGAAGGGTGTCCAGAGAAAGCCCCCCAGGCTCTGGTCTGCCTGAAAAGTCTCTTAAATTCTTTCCTTCAATACTTTCCACATCAAAGACATTCTGTCCACGGCACTGTGGGTGATATCATAAATGGAGGCTGTTACACTGTAGGTACCATCTATTTTAAATGGCATTAAACCCAAAAGCAAACATTTATAATATTGCAGTTTACCAATTCTTAGCTGTGATGGCTGCATTTGTTTTTTAGGCTTTCTTTCCTTTATTTTCAGCTGGTGATCCAGCCAGTAAGTCTGTTGTTTTTAAAAAGAACAACCTGTCCTGCAGATGTAGCAGTTACAGGGATGAGACAAACCATTTGCCACTGACAGGTGCTTATAATGATCAGTTTTAATTTATATATGTGTAGCCAATGGTCCCCTTAGGGGTGGCTGAGTGTTGTGGTTCACCTGATCACACTGCCCTCAATCACATCCATATTGCAAAAACTTTTATCCCAAAAGGGAAAAAATGGTTTGCTGTAACTGATTATAAAGTGTGAACTGGAGTTTGGCTTCAGTTCGTTAGTAATCTTTTTAGATTTTAGATTTCAACCAATATAAATCTGCCCTCTAAAAATACAATTCCAGCCTCCTCACTGCCAAGCAGACCTCTTTAATACTCTCATTAACACCTTATCATCCCGTCCCCCTCAACTCTTCCCTGCCTTCAACTCTTTACTTCGTCCTCCACTGCCTCCACCCACCAACTCACTCACTGCCCAGGAGATCGCCATTCACTTCAAACACAATTCACGAGGAGATCTATGCTGTTCAGATACCCTCCACGCTTTACACTTCATGCCCACAGATACAATCATTACTTTCCTCTTTCGACCTCACCACTATAGATGAGATTGCTAAACTACTTGCCAACGTCCAGCTAACCACTTTCCCTTTGGATCCTGTTCCCTTGCAAATGCTACGTTCACCCTCTGACTCTATTCTACACTCTCTAACCCGCATCTTCAATCTCTCCCTCTCTTCTGCCACCTTTTTCAACTCTCTAAAACATGCACTAGTCAGTCCCATACTTAAAAAGCCCTCACTGGACTCCTTGCTCCCCTTTTTATCCAAACTCCTTGAACGTCTGGTCTACAACCGACTGAGCGACCACCTTGCTGAGAATAGCATTCTTAATTCCCTTCAGTCTGGATTTCGTCCCCAACACTCCACAGAAACTGCTCTCTCTCACTATTCTGTACTCCTACTCCTGGACCTTTCTGCAGCCTTTGATACAATTGACCATCCCCTCCTCCTCAAAAAACTCCATGCCTTTGGTCTCCGTCACTGTACTCTTTACTGGTTCTCTTCCTACTTATCCAACCGTACCTTTAGCGCTACTTACAATTCTACTTCCTCCTCTGCTCTTCCTTTCTCTGTTGGGGTCCCCCAAGGTTCTGTTCTTGGACCTCTACTATTTTCAATCTACACCTCCTCCCTGGGTCAGCCGATAGTCTCCCATGGCTTCCAATACCATCTCTACGCTGACGACTCCCAAATCTATTTCTCTACCCCTCAGCTCACTCTCTCAGTTTCCTCACATATCACTAATTTACTAACAAATATATCAGTCTGGATGTCACGCCACTTCCTCAAACTCAATCTATCCAAAACAAAACGTATCATTTTTCCTCCCCCACGTGCCCCTTCTCCTGATCTCGCTATCAAAATCGATGGCACAACATCAGCCCATCCTTGCATGCCAAAGTCCTATGTGTAGTACTGAACTCTAAACTCTCCTTTAAGCCCCACATCCAATCACTGTCCAAATCTTGCCGCCTCAACCTCCACAATATCTTCAAAATACGCCCCTTTCTAACCAACGACACAACAAAGCTCTTAATTCACTCCCTGGTCATCTTTCGCCTCGACTACTGCAACTCCATTCTCATTGGCTTACATCTACATAGTCTATCCCCCATTCAATCCATCATGAATACTGTTGCTAGACTTATTCACCTTACCAATCGCTCTGTGTCTGCTATTCCTCTCTGTCAATTCCTTCACTGGCTTCTGCTCACCCAACAAATAAAATTCAAAATAATAACAAATGCTTACAAAGCCATCCACAACTTAGCCCTCAGCTATATCATTAGCCTAGTCTCAAAATACCAACCTAATCGTTCTCTTCATTCCTCTTAAGACCCCCTGCTCCCTAGCTCCCTCATCATCTCCTTCTATGCTCACCTCCAGGACTTTTCCAGAGCTTCTCCATTCCTATGGAACTCCTTACCGCAATCTGTCAGATTATCTCCTACTCTATTAGCTTTTAGATTATCCATGAAAACCCTCCTCTTCAGAGAAGCCTATCCTACCCACACCTAACTGTATTTTAATTTCTCCATCAGCTCATCCCCCACCTTTTGTTTCACTTGACCCTCCCTTCTAGATTGTAACCTCTAACCATCAGGGCCCTCTGATCCCTCCTGTATTGAATTGTATTGTAATCGTCTTGTCTGCCCTCATGTTGTAAAGCGCTGTGCAAACTGTTGGCTCCTGTATAATAATAATAATATTCTAAATCTGCTAGTATATCTAACACTCCCTTCCCTTTCAGATGGACAATGCTGCTGTCCAAATGTGCCCCCTGGGCTCCTTCATCCAGAGTGGAGGCACTCTAATACAGGAGGTATGTTACTGGCCAGATCAGCAGGTGACATCAGAGAGAAAAAATCTAAAAAAAGGAAAACAAACACAGCCATCACATCTAATGATTAGTAAGCTGTAACATATTGCATTTTTGGTTTTGGGTTTAATACCGCTTTGAAAGGCAGCTTTACTAAAGGTCAAAGAAAAATGGCAAGGGTTTAGTGGGAGGAAATATGCTCCAGTGCTGGTGGTCAGTGGGAGAAAAAAATGTCCTGGTCTTAGTGGTCAATGGGAGTAAAAAATCTCCTGGTATCAGTGGGAGGGAAAAAATACCCTGGTGCCCCGATACTGGCAGGGGAGCTTGGATGACAGGAATAGATGAGCAGAATTACAAATCTTCTGTCAGGAGAATAATTCCCATATATATATTGTAATAGTGAGTTACATTGCTTGCATTGAGGTTAGATTTAAAGGCATTGTAAACCTGCCTATCTACACCTTGTGTTTTTCACCTGCATAAGATGAACATTGATCATGTAGTTTCATGGTGTCATTTGTTGGCCATACGCAAAGCCTATAGTAGAGTAAATCTTCACATTCCAGTGTCAGAAGTTTTTTGTTTGTGTACAAACATGAGGCATGTGGCATGGCGCTGCACAGGTTAATGCATGACCTCTATCTGTAGTATGAGAACTGACACTTACTGTGACAAAACCATATATGCCACAGTCCCTGGGTCTCTTAAGCAGAGCTCCACCCACTGCCACATTTGGCACTTTTCTTGGGGGGGCAGAAGGTACCTTGTTTTGACAGGTCCCACTCTCACTTTGGCCTCAGATCGCCTCAGATTTATTTGGCTATGCGAATTGTGAATATGTGTATACATATGATATTTTATTGCAATATGAATTGTACTATGTTTATATACTTTTATTGTAGAGCATGGTCTCAAATCGATTATATATATATATATATGAATTAAAGATTAATTGACACTATTTTCATATTCAAGCATTTATTCATTCTCCATTGCACGCCTCACTTAAAGTCCCACTTTTTGCCCTTTTTGTTATAAACTAATACCTAGTTAAAACAAAGAAAACGTTTTAAAGTGTACAATGCATTTAACTCAAATCTTACTTTTTAGTTAAAAACAGGGTGCAGGGCCCATGGGTCCCAGTGGGTTCATTGGACCCAGGCAGCACTTTGAGAGGGGCAGCAAGCTGAACCATGGCCGCCTCTCCTTCTCTTCTATTTACCCAGAAAATTGACGACCAAAATTTTTATTACTAGCAGTTTTGTATGTCATGATGACAACTTCCCACAGCCACTCCGCCTGCCCCTCTAGTACCCTAGCCCACCCCTATACTGCCCTAGCCTGTCTATATACGACACTAGCCTGCCCATATACTACCCTAGCCTGCAGGGCCGACCCTGGGCGGGTGCGCGGGATGCACTGCACCCAGGCGCCGCAGGGAGGGGGCGCTGAACTATAAAAGTTGTCCCTTCACTCCTCTCCACTTTTTCAAGGCTGATCACAGCCAGGCAGCTTCCCGGAGGGCGGCGGCTTTTAAAACCAGCAGTTAAAAGACCCATTTATCTTCTCTTCCTCTCCGCCGGTACCAAGTCGAACGACGGGGAGAGTTTCACGACGGACCCAGGTTACTTGGGTG
>BLSH010023537.1:821939-832932 GCA_018402905.1 Glandirana rugosa
CCAGTCTCTGACGTCTGTATCATGTCCTCTACCAGTCTCTGACGTCTGTACTATGTTCTCTACCAGTCTCTGACGTCTGCACTATGTTCTCTTCCAGTCTCTGACGTCTGTACTATGTTCTCTTCCATCTCCTGTACTATGTCTGCAGTCTCTGACCTTCTCTTGTATCATGTCTGCAGTCTCTGACCTTCTCTTGTATCACGTCTGCAGTCTCTGACCATCTCTTGTATCATGTCTGCAGTCTCTGACCATCTTCTGTACTATGTCTGCAGTCTCTGACCTTCTCTTGTATCACGTCTGCAGTCTCTGACCATCTCTTGTACTATGTCTGCAGTCTCTGGCCATCTTCTTTACTATGTCTGCAGTCTCTGACCATCTCTTGTATCATGTCTGCAGTCTCTGATCATCTCTTGTATCATGTCTGCAGTATATTTGGGGGCTCTTTCTAACAGACTCTCTAACAGAAGCCCTCTCTGAGTACTCTGCTTCTCTTCCTGTATTTTGTTTATTGTTATGAGATTGTGGGAGGATATTATGGGAACAAAGACTCCATAGGGGAGCATTTCTGTGTTTATGTGACTGCCATAGAAACGTTTGCAAAGGGGAGGAGTTATTAAGATGACCACGCCCATGTGGGGGCGCCAGAAATTTTTCTGCACCCAGGCGTCTGTGTCCCTAGGATCGGCCCTGCTAGCCTGTCTATATACCACACTAGCCTGCCCATATACTACCCTAGCCTGTCTAGCACAAGGTAGTGTTGCATGTAAATCTGACTTCCTGATACATTTAATTTTAGTTTTAATTATCATGAAATAAAATAATGGATGTGGGGGCCTTTTTGATGGGTGTGATTTTTTTTTTGTTGGGGGGGGGGGGGCAGCATTTCATTCTTGGACCCAGGCAGCACAATGTCTTGGGCCAGCCCTGACAGGATAACTTTATAGAGAGTAACACCAGAACAGTACTAGAGTCAGTCTTGCACAATCTGTCACGTCATGGTATGTGACATCTTAGAATGAATTAACTAATCTTGGATTTGCAGTCTATAATTATTAACATGTCTGAAGTGTAACTAACCAGCAAAATATGAGGACATTTCGGTAGAGGAGACTGCAAACAGGAAGATTTAAGGGCAGTTTAAAGGGCATTTCTAAATATATGATTACTGTGCTGATCAAACTGAGTGTTTACAGAAACGTGTGTTGTTTTAAAGGGAATGAATTGTACTTTGCACATATTTTCTTTCTTTGAATTTTAGTCAGCTAAATATGAAATATCGATGATATATTTTATCCTGCTTGTAAGCCAGCAGATGCAGGTTCCTTTCACTCATTTTCCAATTTTTGTACGCCCTGATCAAAAAGTTGATTACGGTGTTCAATATCCCAAGCTTGAATTTACACACAAGTTAATGAGGAAGGGCAATAACTCCTCCCCTTCCCTTCATCAGGTGTCAGAGCAGTGACCTCTCCCCCTTCCCCTGGGACTACAGTCACCAAAGAAACCATTGGTAACACAATACACCGCCATGGATTGAGGTACCCCTCCTCAAGAAGGCACATGTACAGGCCGCCTGTAGTTTGCCAATGAACATCTAAATGATCAGGAGAAGGATTGGGAGAAAGTGCTATGGTCAGATGAGACCAAAATTGAGCTCTTTAACATTACCTCGACTCGCTGTGTTTGGAGGAAGAAAAATGCTGACTATGACCCTAAGAACACCATCTCTACAGTCAAACACGGGGGTGGAAACATTATGCTTTGGAGCTGTTTCTCTACTAAAGGTACAGGCCAACTTTGCCGCATGGAAGAGCCAATGGACGGGGCCATGTGTTATAAAATCTTGGATGAGAACCTTCTTCCTTCAGCCAGACATCTGAAGATGGGTCGTGGTTGGGTCTTCCAGCAGGACAATGACCCAAAACATACCGCCAAGGCAACAAAGAAGTGGCTCAAGTAGAATCCCATTAAGGTCATGGAGTGGCCTAGCCAGTCTCCAGACCTTAATCATATAGAAAATTTATGGAGGGAGCTGGAACTTCGAGTTGCCAAGTGACAGCCAAGAACCTTAAGGATTTAAAGATCTGTAAAGAAGAGTGGACAAAAATCTCTCCTGAGGTGTGTAAACCTGGTGACCAACTACATGAAACATCTTACCTCTGTGCTTGCCAACAAGGTTTTCTCCACCAAGTTTATAACATTTGTATCATGTGTGTTTTTTTCTGGATTTTTGTCTATATCATTTAAAGTACACATATGATAAAAATTATAGACCCTTCATTTTTTGTAAGTGGGCAAACTTACAAAATCTGCAGGGGATCAAACAACTATTTTCCCCAATGTATGTGTTATAGCAGTGAATACTCCCCCGTTTGCCTATAATGTGCCAGGGCAGTGTGTAGGTAGTTGGCTGGGCAGGGGTTGTGGGATGTTAATCACATCCTCCCTGCTTCCCTCCTCATTGGGCACCAAACAAGGGTCACATGAGAGGCTTGCCCCAGGGTGGGTACTTCTGGGCTACGCTAGGCACTTTGGATAGGGTCACTGCCTTACACATGTGCATAGCTCCCAACTGTCCCTGATTTCGAGGGACTGTCCCTCATTTGGAACAATGTCACTCTGTCCCTCCTTCCTCCTCATTTGTTCCTCATTTTGGTCTGATCTATATAGTTGTATATAAAATGCACTTTTTATCTTTCAAAAAGGGTTTCCCAGTGCGAACCATTTTCTCCAATTTGCAAATTGCTGCATTTGCAAATTTAAAAAGCCAATATAAAGGAATAGCAGAGATAAAAAAAAGCACTTGTGGGTTTAACCAATCATTTTTTTTGTATAATTCTCCTTTAAGGGGCCGTGGCAGGGTGTGTATCCTATGCCTACATACTTTTGCTAATAGGTGTCCCTCATTCCTATCTCAAAAAGTTGGGAGGTAGGCATGGGGCGCCTTTACATAAACAGACGACTGAACTTTCTCGATGTATTATACACTACCATGGCCACTTGTGCATTTAGGAGGGGCACGCAGAGCCGATGCCCTCTCCGCCTGTCCAGCGCATCACCGCTACCTCTCTCCCAGCAACGGTATGGAGCCCCGCCATGCACTTAGTGCGGACTCCATGTGTGCACTTCACATAAAGAGGTAGTAAAGGCATTTTTTTTAAATTATACCTACATATATGCCTATAATAAGGCTTACCTGTAGGTACAATAAATATCTCCTAAACCTGCACCGTTTAGGAGATGTTAACTTTAGCAGTGCTGGTGTTTAGACATGTGCAATTTGTTTCGTTCTGCATTTGTTTTTAGTCAGAATTTGGAATTTGTGTTAATTCAGAAACGTCCAAATAACTTAAAATCTATTTCCCAAACTTTTCCAAAAACACATTTCTGAAAAGAAAGAAAATCGGATAAAACGAAAATCCAAAATTCGAAAATCCGAATGAACGAAAATCCAAAATTCGAAAATCTGAATAAACGAAAATCCGAAATTCGAAAATTCGAAAAAATGAAAATCCAAAACTAAGAACGAAAATCCAAAAATTTGAAAGAACGAAAATCTGAAAGTAAGAACGAAAATCCGATATTTTGAAAATCATAAAGAACAAAAACATTCGGATAATTTCTATTATAATTATAATTTGAAAGGAAATTCCAATACCTACCTATAATTTAATAGTTACTTTATAACCATTATTATAGTTTTTTTTATAATTATTATTATTATTTATTGATAATAATAATAATAAAAGGTATAATAATAGTTATACTATTAAATTATAGGTAGGTATTGGAATTTCCTTTCAAATTTGGCTGTGAGTGAACATAATCAATTATTAAGCATTATTACAGTTTTTATTACTATTATTAATAATTAATAATAATAAAAACTATAATAATATTTATAAACTATTAAATTAGTTAGGTATTGGAATTTCCTTTCAAATTTATCTGCCTGTTAAAGAACAAATTTTTCCGAATTCCCAAATTACCGATAATAACAAACACCGGATCTATACGAACAGAACAAACTGAATTTGCATGTTTCCGAATTTATGAATTTATTCAAAATAACGGATTTTGATCAAAACGAAAAATCCGAAAAACAGAGAGAGAAAAAAAAAAAAAACGAAAACGGAAAAAAAAAAAATAAACCCTGAAAAAAACAAAACAAATCGTCAAACATGTCTACTGGTGATGTCACCGGGGCATGCAAACTGCACTCTCAATGAACAGCATGCCCTGATAATCAGCGTAAACAATGTACTCCTTGTGCCCTGTCCGATTTGCCAGTTGTCGGGCTCTCATTTCCTTACGCAGAGACAGCATAGGAGGAAAGGAATGCCAATAAATGTCAAGTCTGTTTACATTGATTGGACACAGCTGATCACATAGTAAAGGGCCACTGCGATTGGCCCTTTACTACGATCTGTGATCAGCTGTGCCTGATGTACAACCCAGGGGGTATGCAGCAGGCACACACGTGGGAAGACGTCCATGGAAATCCCCCCAGAACTGGAGAGTCGCGCTGTAACCCTCTTTCAGCTATAGCACTGTCGGGAACCCGTTAAAGTCCAGAATTTACACACCATTTTTAGCTCCATGAGACATGAGTGGAGGGAAGAGACACCCCTCCTCTACAAAGACTCATAGGGAAACATGCACAGCTGAGGCTGTCAATCACCTACTGTGTGCTGGAGGAGGGGGAGGGCTGTCCCCTGGGATTGCTTGGTATCAGCATAGACTGTCAGAAATGCAGATAACAGAGGAATGAGAGAGGAGACAGAAATCAAGCTAGGTGTTATGGATAGAGGAATAATACACACTATGGAGGGATATGCTTTGTTCATCTTTTGATTTCAGAGATTTACAACCACTTTAAACTAAAACCTGCATTCTGCATCATAAATAATTGAAAAAAAACTTTTTTTCATGCATTTTTATTCATTCGTGGACTCCCAGTGCTACTCATCTTCTGCAGCCTTTTGTAGCCACTTCCTGTATATATATATATATAGGTACTTACGTATGCGTTCTTTTTTTTCTTATTTATTTTACTTTTTATTTTTACACTGTCCTTAAAAAAAAAATAAAAAAATTGATCACTTTTATTCCTATTACAAGAAATGTAAACGTTCCTTGTAATAGAAAAAAGCATGCCAGGACCTCAGATCTCATATTTACACAAAAAAAATAAAATAATAAAAAAAATAAAATTACATTTGAAAAAGTGTCCCCTTTAAGAGCTATGGGCGGAAGTGATGTTTGATGTCGCTTCCACCCTGCAATGCTATGGAGCCTAGTGGGCGGCATCTTCCACTCACTCGGCTCACAGGCATTGCGGTGGCCAGATCAGATCGCCTCCGCTGCTACCAGTGGAGATGACCGGAGCGCAGCGCGCCGCAGAGACCACTTTTATCTGAAACAGAAACGGCCGCTGAAAAAAACAATACCAGGGCTATGGTAGCTATCTGCTACCATAACAACAGTATTCCACTTCAAAGGACCACTGTATAGCGACTTTGGTTTAATGGCTGTGTGTTGAGTTATTTTGAAGGGACAGCAAATTTACACTGTTATACAAGCTGTACACTCACTACTTTACATTGTAGCAAAGTGTCATTTCTTCAGTGTTGTCACATGAAAAGATAGAATAAAAGATTTACAAAAATGCGAGGGGTGTACTCACTTTTGTGAGATACTGTATATATACTGTACACACTCCATCAATGGTTGCATTCAATTTCTCAGGGTGGGTTTCCTGATAGTGGCAACAGTGGAACATACATGATGGGTGCAATGTGTGTCAGCACAGTTGCTTTTAGTCCCTATTGGGAGATTACTTGCTAGGGTAACAATAAGGAAGAGCAATTTAACAATAGTTGTCACCCTATAACAGGAGTTGACTGTACAAGGACTTTTGTGGCAGAATAAGCAGCTATTATTTTAATGAAAGCTGCAGGTGTAAATATAATGAAAACTACATTTGAAACTAAACATGTTGATCAATAATAGGAGCCGCACGCCAAAATCTCCTACTTCCAAAGCTCTTAATTCAGCTGATAGTAGTACAGGTACAAAAAGAAAAAATGCAAGTGGCACTCAATTTGTTTGGGATTGCCAAAATAGTACCAGTGGGTTATGGAAGGGCAAACCTGCAGCTTATTGGTCTAGTTGTGGATTAAATCGCCAGAATGAATGTTATATAAATAATCAATGATACACCTGTTGCTCTACTGGAGGTTTATAACCCCCTCTCAGTAGGTCTGTTTGTAGATAGTTATAGTTAGTTGTTCTCTCTTCTCTTAGGATACTAAAGATGGACCTGCTGGTCATCCTCATCCGTCGAGAGTCAAGTCAACTACCTGCTACTACAAATTATGCGGATTAAGTACTTTTCTTGCGGGGAAAGTGCTTTTGTCCAGGAATGTATATTGTGTATGGATATGGTCAGCTGCAGGGACCTGTAGCTAGGAATGTGTTATACTGTACAGTGTGAATAATTTACAAACATGGCATTGATATATTTTTGTACTTAAATTATTTGTACAGTCCCCATCCAAGTTTGTTCTCTTTTCCCCTCCCTCTTTCTGATTAAGGGATGCCCGTGCATCCCTTTTTTGTAAATTTTCAGCTGGGGTCTAGCTGATGTTTGGGGGGGGGGGGGGTGAGTGTAGCGCACCCATTATGATAGGTGCTTTATTTTTGTAGATTTTTGTTAGGAGAGGTAAAATCTAGTCAGACCTGACAGAGTGTGCAGGCCTGATTGTGTTGATCTGGGCAGAGGAGTGGCTCAGAGTAGGCTGGAGATTAAGGTTGCCACCTCATCCCTTTAAACCCGAACACATATGAATTACACAGGTTCAGAGGCTTAATTAATGCAGGTAAGGCACCAAGTGAGTTTAATTACCACCTTAATCAGCCACAGAACCTGAGTAATTAATATGTGTTCGGTTTTAAAGGGATGAGGTGGCAACCCTACTGGAGATGGAAGGAAGGGACACCCCTTGGATACTCCTCCCCTTTGAGCTGGGAAAGCTCCAGAAAGGGGGATTTATGAGGAGGTGTCCCTCTCTGATGTATGACAAGGAGCCCTGACCAATCCATAAGCTGGATTGGCAGGGGGCAGGCCTCCTTAAATACAGCAATCTGCCAGCAAGGGGCAGGAGAGTTTGGGTGGAACTGTGAAGAATGTAGCAGAGGTGCTGTGGAGGCCTCACCTGGGAGGGGGCCCCCAGTCTGGGGGGTGACCTTAAGGCCTGGAGGTTCGGGTGCAGCCAGGAGTGGAGTTGATTCCTGGAGAAGCACAAGGGAACAGGAGAACAGCAGAGGTGCTACTGAGGACACTGGAGTCGGTGAGTGACAGACCCTGGGAGCTGGAAGACAAGGCTGGAGCAGGCCGGGGAAGGAATAGTGGACAGTCTGTGGAGGTCTCAGGAGCCAGTCAGGGGAAGGAGTGTCACTGAGAGGAGAGCAGGCCAGTGTGGCCTGGAAGTGGGATGGGCTGGGAGTTGTAGTCCATCAAAGGCTCAGCTAGCACCAACATACTTAGCTACACTTAAGGGGCCCCTGGCCCTGGCCTGTAATGGGTGGTTCGGAGGTCCTGCTGACAGAGATGCAGGCCTAACCATGTGCTAGCTGTGGTGAAGGAGAAGGAGTCACGTAGGCCTGATAAATTTCCTTTCAGGCCAGGAAACTAAGTGAAGTGCTGGAGAGAAGTTAGGAGAAGAGTAATGGTCAGCAAGTATTTGTGCTGGAGGAAGAAGGAGTGTATATAAGGCAGTCCCATGTTTTATCTTTGGGCATCCCACAGTCATTCCTTATCCCTATCAAAGTTTAACCACTTAAGGACCGGAAGGATTTCCAGCTTTAGGACCGGAGCCCTTTTTGCGATTCGGCACTGCGTCGCTTTAACTGACAATTGCGCGGTCGTGCGACGTTGTACCCAAACGAAATTTGCGTCCTTTTTTTCCCACAAATAGAGCTTTCTTTTGATGGTATTTGATCACCTCTGCGTCATTTCTGATCGCCGCTATAAACAAAAGAAGAGCGACAATTTTGCAAAAAAACCCAAATTTCTTACTTTTTGCTAAAATACAAATCCAAAAAAAAAAATATAAAAAAAATTTTTTTCACCGTTTTTGGCCGATTTATATTCTTCCTCATATTTGCGATAAAAAAAAATCGCAATTGGCGTTAATTGATTGGTTTGCGCAAAAGTGGTCGCGTTTACGGGTGATGAGAATTCATTTTTGGGGTTTTTATTTTTTTTAAATTTTTTACTAATAATGGCGGTGATCTGCGATTTTTTGCGGTACTGCGATATTTCAGCCGACATGTCAGACCATTTTGACACTTTTTTGGGACCATTGGCATTTATACAGCGATCAGTGCTATAAAAATGCACTGATTACTGTGTAAATGCCATTGGCAGTGAAGGGGTTAACCTGCAGGGGGCGCTCTAAGGGTTAACTATGTTCCCTGGGCGTGTTCTAACTGTGGGGGGACTGCACTAACAGGGGAAGGGAAGTGGTCACAGCCTTCATGTACAGGAAGGCTGTGATCACAGCCCTTCCCCCTCACACAGAGCGGAGGTCCGTGTTTACATACACGGACCTCCGCTCATTCGCTCCGGGGGGGCCATCGCGGGTAGCCGGCGGCAATCGAAGCCGCCGCACCCGCTCCCCGGCCCTAACCGGACACAGTGAGCGCGCGGGCGCGCCTCCGGCGGCGCGCGCACGCTCACTAGGCTCGATCACGCGGCCGCCGTCGTATGACGGCGATCCGCGTTACAGAGCCACCTTGCCGCCGTCAATTGCCGATTGACGGTCGGCAAGTGGTTAACCCCTAAATAAAATAACAAAAACAAAGTACCGGCCTGTTTAGTGACTTTAGTGTGTCGAAATCGTGTGATTGAGGGCAGCGGGCAGGTGGACCACAACTACCAGCCACCCCTGAGGGAGCACATGTCTACACACCAATAGGCACAAGGCCAATAAAAATGACCCAGAGGTGTAGCTGATACTAAACAATACAAACAAACTGGTTAAGCTAAGCTGCCTCCTCAGTAACTGTAACTGTAAAGAGAAGAAGGGAAAGAGAGGGGTGCCAAAACCGCCATATAGTGTAGTAAATGTATTTATGGACACCTAGTTAAAGTAAAATTGTTAGGGTCCTTTCACACGGGCGTTCCGCATGTCCGTTTTTCCTCCATCCGTTGGCGGATGAAAAACCGACATACATGTATCTCTATGGGCTAACGGATGTCAGCAGATGATTATCCGCTGACATCCATCTCCGCTAAGCTCCGTCTTTTAAGACGTAAGAAAACCGTATTTTTCTTCCATAAAAAACAACGGAGAGAAAAACAGATGTTAGTGGACGATCGGCTTACATCCAATCTGCTGACATCCGTTTTTAAACCTTTTTTTTCTCCCCTCATTGAACCCACTGTATATAGCTGGTTGCTAAGGAGGGGGCTGGGAAGCTGGCTGCCACATCCTTAACAACCGATGAGTCATCAGCTCTCAGCGGGGTTACACCCTGACAGCTGAATATAAAAAAGAAAAATTGGAAAAGAAAAATTGTGGAAAAAAAAGGCGTGCCCCTTTGGGTTTAGTATGGATTCAGAGGGAACCCCCAAGCCAAATTAAAAAAAAAAAGGGCATGGGGCCCTCCCAAAATCCAGGTCTAGCCCTTATCCGAGCATGCAGCCCGGCACATCATGAAAGGAAGGGGACGAGCGAGCGCCCCCCCTCCTGAACCATACCAGGCCACATGCCCTCAACATGGAGGGGTGGGCTCTGCACCCCCCCACCCCAAAGCATCTTGCCCCCATGTTGATGAGGACAAGGGCCTCTTCCCGACAACCCTGGGCAATGGTTGTCGGGGTCTTCTCCTGGTGCCGTCCTCTCCACCACCATCTCTCCCTGAGCCTTCTTCTCCCTGTGCCGTCTGTTCCCGCCACCGTCTCTCGCAATGCCTTCTCTTCCCACGTCCATCTCTCCTGCTGCCTTCTCTCCCACCGCCGTCTTTTTCCTTGCCGCCGGTTACCTGCTAAAAACAAAAAAGCCACTGTTCTTCTGGTGCCTTCTTCCTCAGTTGTGTTGTCGTCCGCTGTCTGGCATCTGTTATATAGCCATGGGGCATGGCCACCACGTGACATCACCTGGAGAGCCTGGGAGATGGCATGGGGAGAGACAGTGGCAGAGAAGATGGCTCTAGAGCTATAAATATAGGAATTGTCGAAAACTGGCTTGTTTATTTTTTTTTTACATTTCACTGCCTATTTGGTGAATGGGTAGGGGTACCGATACCCATTCACATGGTGGGGGGGAGGATCTGGGGCCTCTTTGTTAAAGAGGGCTTACAGATTCCGATAAGCCCCCCGCCCGCAGACCCCGACAACCACCGGCCATGGCTCACTCATCCTCTCCCTTTCCTGACCTGCCAGGCTGCATGCTCGGATAAGAGTCTGGTATGGATTTTGGGGGGGACCCCACACCATTTTTTTAAAAAAAAATTGGCGTGGGGGGGGGGGGTCCCCTCTGAATCCATACTAGACCCGAAGGGTCTGGGAGGTTGGCAACACTGGTCCCCGCCCAGGGACCACCCTTCTTAACACGTTTCACCAATGATGGTTTGGCCGCAAGGGTTTTGGAACTTAAATGTTAACAAATATATTCGATTTCAGTATATGAATTTACATGTAGTTTATTGTAAATATGGCCAATATACACATTAAAAGCTTATGTGAATACTGAATTTGATTGTCAACTTCAGCAATATCTTGGCTGTCCAAGGGTGGCTCTGTTGCTTCTCCATGAAGTGCAGACACCATAACGCTGGCCATACACTGATTGGGATTTGGCTCCCCTACTTGACAGAATTTGATTGTTCAATTGAATTCTGTCGAAGGCTGCTGTCAGAATCAGAGCTGCTGTATGAAATTACAGAACCCCATACAGCCTACCTGACAGGCCCCCCCCCCCCCCCC
>BLSH010023556.1:36942-48164 GCA_018402905.1 Glandirana rugosa
AAAACTTGAGAATCGTAAACAGATTGCACTTGTGATTACTTCATTCTAGTTACCCTTTGTTTCTATTTATAAAAATACATGCACCTTTACCATTGTAAAATGTCTTGTTTTACATTACTTTTCTTTACTTGGTTATAATTTACTTAACTTTATCCGTGAGGGTTCTACAGGCGTGATAGTTAGATTTTAGTCTGTAATGTTGGATCTACTGGAGGATATCCAGATGAGCCATTTGGCGTTGAAGGAATGGACATTATTGTCTTTAAAGGCTAGTAGTTGTTCCATTTTGCATTGGGTGTTCACTCTGTTTATAATCTCCTCAGTTGTAGGTATTGTGGGGGTACGCCATTTACTAGCTAATGCGATTCTGGTTGCAAAAAGTATGTGGAGTAGCACTGTTCTAGTAGCCGGAGGGAATGTGTCTATTCCAATGGACAAAAGTGCCAATTCAGGGGTGATGTTAATTGTGGTTCCCGTTAGTTCTGTAAGGAGACCTGCAATGTTTCTCCATAACTTGTGGAGAATTGGACAATCCCATAGTAAGTGTTGCAAAGAGCCTTTGCCCTTGCAGCCCCTCCAGCATAGCGGAGAGGATCTAGGGTCCATAAGGTGCAGTCGAGAGGGTGTAAGGTAGTATCTATGTAGTATTTTTTGGGAGTTATCCCAGTGGTTCACACATGCTGATGCTTTTGCATTGTACCTGAGTGCTGCTGACCATTGGGCTACTGAGTATTCAGATTTTAATTCTTGTTCCCATCTGCACATTGCCGGGATTTTCTTATGTGGGGAATGGTAGTTACAGAATTTGTAAAATAAGGAGATTCCCTTTTTTGATGTGGATGATCTACTATTGAGGAATTGCCATAACATGGTCGGGATATGAGTGATGGTTTTTGAGTTAGTCTTGTGGAATGATTTAATCTGGTTGAATTGGTGCTGGTCCAGGGGGGACGGGTCGAGGAGTGCCCTCGTGTCGAAGTTGATCCCGTTTTTGGCCCATTTACGGGTGGAGAAGTTAGGTATTAAATGCTCGTACGTAGCCAGGGGGGCATTAATTGGGGTGAGGCACTCTCCTTGGAAGGATTTCTTGGTTAGTGAAGTCCAAGCAGCTATTGTTGCTCGGATAGTATGAAAGTCAGGTGATGCTGAGTTATGAGCCCAGTTGGCTGCTATGAGTACTGATGGGAGGTCGTGGCTTGGTATAAGTTCTCTTTCTATATTAGACCAATGGTTGTCCTCTTGGGCCGAGAACCAGTGTCTTGTTTGTTAGAGAACTGCCGCTTGGTGGTAGGCTTGAGCGTTGGGGAGGCCCATGCCTCCTAGTTTTCTGCTCCTAACCATAGTGGTTAAGGAGACCCTTAGTTTTGCCTTATTCCAGATGTAGCTGCGTAGCATTTTGTTTAGATCGTTGAAGAATTTTTGAGGGATCGGAATGGGAAGGGTTCTAAAATAATATAGTAATTTTGGAAATGTCTGCATCTGGTACGCTGCTATTCTGCCTATCCATGAGAGCTGTACCTTTCCTAATGATGCAAGCTCTTTTTGCAATTGGGTTAATAGAGGAGGGAAATTTTGTCTGTAGAGGTTTGAGGAGGGTGAAGTCAGCTGAATCCCTAAGTAGGTGATAGAGGAATTCTTCCAGTTACATGGGAAAATCGTATTCCAGTAGGTGATGTGGGAGGGTGAGGTGTTGATTGGGAGGGCAAAGCATTTTGCCAAATTGACTTTATAAAATGATATTTGACTGAATTCATTCAGTGCTGTCTTGATAGCAGGTAGTGACCTATTCGGTTTGGTTAGGGTTAATATGATGTCATCAGCGAACAGTCCCAGTTTATGGGAAGTTGGGCCCACTGTGACACCTGAGATATCTTTGTTCGCTCTAATAGAGGCCGCCAAGGGTTCAATCATCAACGAGAAGGTGATCGGTGATAAGGGGCACCCTTGGCGGGTGCCATTTGATAGTGAGAATTCCTCTGAGAGGATCCCAGAAGCTATTACTTTAGCGGTGGGGCCTGTATACAGGGACATGATGGCTCTGTGGATAGGGCCCAGTAAGCCGTATTTGGAGAGGGCCCTTGACAGGTATCCCCAATGGACCCTGTCAAAGGCCTTCTCCGCGTCCAGAGCCAGAAAGACACATGGTTTATGGGAATTTTCTGCCAGTTTGAGTAGGTTGATCATCCGACGAGTTCCGTCGTGTGCCTGACGGCCCCTGACGAAACCCACCTGGTCCAGCCCAATTAATGTTGGGGTGAGTTCCAATAATCTATTGGCGAGAACTTTTGCAAATATTTTAATGTCGGAATTTAAACGCGAGATGGGTCTAAAGTTCTGGGGGTTAGATATGTCCTTACCCGGTTTAGGGATAGTGATAATAATCGCCTGAAGCATTTCTTTTGGGAAGGCTCATTTTTCTATTGCTGAGTTAAATGTTTTTGTAAGATGTGGGGTAAGTTGTGCTGCGAAGTTTTTATAGTATTCTGAAGAAAATCCATCTATACCCGGGGACTTATGTGAGGGGAGATATTTGACCACTTCTAGTATTTCCTGTTCAGTGATTGGTGTGTTAAGTCTTTCTCTTGTTGTATCATATGCTGGGGAGGGTAGTTCTTTTTAGAAAGTTGTCGATTTCCTGAAGTGAAGGTTGATGGGTTTCAGGGTCTTCCTGAAGGTTGTAAAGGGATCTGTAATAGTCCTTAAAAGTGTTGGCAATATCTTTGGGGTTATTAAAGGTCTTCCCTGATAGATGGTGTTTTATTGAGGGTAGGGTGATACGCTGTTGTCTTTGCTTGATCTGGGCAGCTAGCAGTTTGCCTGATTTGTTTCCCTGTGAATACCATGTTAGCTTTAGTTTCTTAAAATAATGGTCATAGTCAGATTTGAGCATGATTCTCAACCTATTTCTGCATTCGTCCAATTCTTTTAGGGTAGGTGCATCTGGTGGGTTCGCTTTTTTATGTTTGGCCTCTAATAGGGATATGGTTTGTTGCAATTGGGTTATATGTTGGAGTTTTTTTCTTTTTTCCCTGGCTGCGAGCTGGATGAGGTGACCCCTAATGACTGCCTTGTGAGCACACCAGGTGGTCATGGGGGACATTTGACCGTCATCGTTGAACTGGAAGTATTCATTGATTTTGGTTTCAATTTGTGGTTTCAGTTTTGGGTGGGATAGTAGGTACGTATTGTTCCTCCATATGCCTAGGTTAGCTGGCCTTTTTTCATGTGTTATCTCAAGTGTTACTGGTGCGTGGTCTGACCAGGTTATGCTATGGATCTCTGCTTTCACTATTTGTTGCAAGATATATTTGTCCGTGAGGAAAAAATAAATTCTTGAGTACGTTTTATGTACTGCTGAATAGAAGGAGTAGTCCCTCTCCGTGGAGTGGAGGCATCTCCAGGGGTCATAGAGGCCCTCTTTGGAACAGAGGGTCCCCAGAGCCTGTCTATGCCCCCCTCTCCCAGCAGAGGAATCAATCCTCCCCTCCATCACAGTGTTAAAATCACCACATATGATTAATCTTCCCTTCTGGTATTGTTTGACTTTGGTCAGGATGTTTGCAATACATTTATTTGGTTTGTTGTTGGGGGCATACAAATTGACCAAAGTCAGCAAGACTCCGTCAATCTCAGCAACCAGGATTATAAACCGACCGTGCTTGTCCCCCAGCAGGTCCAGGAGGCTGAGAGCGACGCCATCCCTTATCGCTATCAATACACCATTTTTCTTGGAAATATCCATTGCATTAAAAACATGGGTGAATTTTGGGTGTGAGCATTTTGGTGCCTTGCCGGAGGCAAAGTGGGTCTCTTGGACACACAAGATATCGCAGTTGTAGTCCAAGGCAGTGTTCCACATTGTTCTTCTTTTGAATGGGCTATTAAGGCCCCTCACGTTTAGGGACAGTAGCTTAAGTGACATCTTCCAAGGGGAAGATGCTGTGATGCCAGTCGCTGGGTATATTCATGCTGTCAGTTGAAAAGTAACATGTAGTCTTGGGTTTGTCGACCCGTGGTAGTACAAGGGTATTAAGCCTGTGTGCAACTGTTGTTCTAGTTGCTTCCTCATGTCGGAGAGCGTAGGGTGTAGAAAACATGTGGGAAAGAGTCGTACTGCATGTTTATGAAAGTGGGAATGGAGTAGCTGGTGTAGTGTTGGGAATGGGTGCAGAATTACATCGGTTAGTGGGGGTATAGTGACTCTAAGTGTCAACCTGTGTGTCGTCATGGGAGTAACTCCCATGACTAGTACCTGACTGTGCAGATGATGTCTCCATAGGGGAAGAAGAACTGTCATGAGAACCGTCACCCCGACACTGGCGTTTGGGACATCTTTTTCCGTTTTTAAGCACTGTTGATTGGGAACAAGAAGTAGGGGAGAAAGATAAATGTGAAGACAATTCAGACAATTCATTGTGTCTATCAGGTTTGGATCTAGTGGAGGTGCCACGTTGTGGTCTTTTTATACCTGTGTTGTGCCATCTGTAGGCCTTACCTTCAAAGAAGGCCCTTTGAAATTACACTTTTTTGCTATAAAGTTGTGAGTGTACAGCATGTATAACAGTGTAAATTTGCTGTCCCCTCAAAATAACTGAACACACAGCCATTAATGTCTAAACCACTGGCAATAAAAGTGAGTACACCCCTAAGTGAAGATGTCCAAATTGGGCCCAAAGTGTCAATATTTTGTGTGCCCACCATTATTTTCCAGCACTGTATTAATCCTCTTGGGCATGGAGCTTCACAGGTTGCTAATGGAGTTTTCACGTACCTGATGGTAGAGTCTGACTTATGCAGTAGGCAACCTCTCTTAAGGCCCTGGGTCCAGAACCCCTGGTAGAGCCAATAGGGAGTGCTAGAGCGCAGGGGGGCACGAGGGCTGGATCGGACACAGAAGGTGATGAGATGTCGCCCAGAGGTTCGTGCGAGACTGAAGAGTAGTGGTACAGGCCGGGTCAACAACATGCGGGCAAAGCAGTACAGGAGGAGCAGGTGGTCGGGGTGCAGGCAGATTCAGCAACAGGTGGGCAACTGAAGTACAAAAGGGTCAGGCAGGAGAATGGTCGTACGCAAGCTGGGGGTCGGTGCAGGCAGAGTTCAAGCAGATACGGGGTCAAGCCGGGTCACAGGTAGACAGGAAAGCTCAGAACAATTCACTACAGAACACTGGGATGCTGTAGAAAGGACAGCACTGGTTGCAGAGTGCTGTCCACTTAAATGGCTGTTTTGGCGCCAGTGCTGGCACATACACGCAGAAATGCGCACTGGAACGCGCACACGCTATGTGCGCCTGCGCACAGGCATTCCAATGGCCACAGATGCTATCTTACAGGAGTCCTCATCCACTACTCAATCACATCATGGAGCTGGTGGATGTTAGAGACCTTGCGCTCCTCCACCTTCCGTTTGAAGATGCCCCACAGATGCTCAATTGGGTTTAGGTCTGGAGACACACTTGGCCAGTCCATCACCTTTACCCTTAACTTCTTCAAGACAGTGGTCATCTTGGAGGCGTGTTTGGGGTCGTTACCATGTTGGAATATGGCCCTGCAGCCCAGTCTCCAAAGGGAGGGGATCATGCTCTGCTTCAGTATGTCACAGTACATGTTGGCATTCATGGTTCCCTCAAAGAACTCTAGCTCCCCAGTGCAAGCAGCACTCATGCAGCTCCAGACCATGACACTCCCACCACCATGCTTGACTGTAGGCAAGGCATACTTGTATTTGCACTCCTCTCCTGGTTGCCGCCACACACGCTTGACATATCTGAACTAAGTAAGCTTATCTTGGTCTCATCAAACCACAGGACATGGTTCCAGTAATTGATGTCCTTAGTCTGCTTGTATTCAGCAAACTGCTTGCGGGCTGTCTTTTGCATCATCTTTCGAATAGGCTTCCTTCTAGGACAACAGCAATGCAGACCAATTTGATGCAGTGTGCGGCATATGGTCTGAGCACTGGCAAGCTGACCCCCCCACCCCTTCATCCTCTGCAACAATGCTGGCAGCACTCATACATCTCTTTCCCAAAGACAAACTCTGGATATGACACTGAGCATGTGCACTCAACTTCTTTGGGGGACTATGGCAAGGCCTGTTCTGAGTGGAACCTGTCCTGTTACACTGCTGAATGGTCTTGGTCACCGTGCTGCAGCTCAGTTTCAAGGTTTTGGCAATCTTCTTATAGCTTAGGCCATCTTTATGTAGAGCAGCAATTCTTTTTTTCAGACCCTCAGAGAGGTTTTTGCCATGAGGTGCCATGTTGAACTTCCAGTGACCAGTATGAGATAGTGAGAGCGATAACACCAAATTTAATACACCTGCTCCCCATTCGCACATGAGACCTTGTAACACTAATGAGTCTCATGACACCGGGGAGGGAAAATGGCTAATTGGGCTCAATTTGGACATTTTCACTTAGGGATGTACTCACTTTTGTTGCCAACGGTTTAGACATTAATGGCTGTGTGTTGAGCTATTTTGATGGGACAGCAAATTTACACGGTTATACAAGCTGTACACTTACTACTTTACATTATAGCAAAGTGTAATTTCTTCAGTGTTGTCACTTGAAAAGATGTAATAAAATATTTACAAAATGTGAGGGGTGTACTCACTTTTGTGAGATACTGTACATTTCTTTGTAATTGTTTTTGTTGTTTGTATCATCTTCCCACAGGTTGCAATCACATCCCCCCGCCGCCAAGTGCGCTTATGTCTGCCGCCTATGCAGGCTTGGCCTGTGAGGCTGCAGCTTCCTCCTTGCCCACTAGATGTTGCCGATGTGTCCCCCTGGGCCAACTACGGATGACCTGGTGGGTAAGCTCCCGTCTGTGGGCGTGACTGAGCTCCCCACTCCCCGCCCCTTGCACTATGAAGCATCTCTGCCCCAGACACATGGTGTGTATGCATATGGGTTTTCCCTCCAGTGACGTTCGGACGTGTGACGTCATACCGCCCTATTGGCAGGGCTACACCAGGTGCCCGTTCGTCAGAGAGCCGCCCAGCATTCAGCTGGCACCGGCCCCCCTTCAGGATTGGCTTTCTCTAGAGGCACCTTGCTACATAAGGCTGGCTCTTTGCGGCATTCATCCCTGTCTGAGCATGGCTCCAGCGTGGATGTTGTTATACCCCATTTTGAACAGGTACATATTAGCTACTGTGGACAGTGAGGAACGCTCTGTTTACCTACATAGACCTTTACCTCATTCACCATGTGAATTTTTTGTATACTGTGAACACTCTATTCAAGCATGAAAGATAGGGAATGGTTGGTTTACTGATACAGATCTACACCCTCTCCATTACATGCTTTTCTTAGATTATGACTTTATACAAGTACACTTGTTTTTTATTTAGCTTCTGTTACTTGTACCACACAATTATCTCCGGTGTAGCCACCTGGTACCTCTTGTGGCACCGTAGCACCTTTGCCCGGGGGGGGGCGCTCTTTCGGCGCTGCTGGCGTTCTGCTGCCATTTCCTTACAGGCCGTGCCTGCCCTCAAACCATCCCGCTGTTGTTGTGGATGCACTTCTTGGCATCAGGGTGAGTGATTGGTTATGTCTAACTTCAGAATTGGCATATTGACAGTTTTTTTCTATTTATACACTGTATGCAACTGATGCTGTATGCTTACAGTTACTATGCTTATATTCTAGATATTCTAGCTTAAGCCTCGCACACACGATGCGTTTGTCGTACAACCGCATGTCCAACTTCCATCGTCTGTCCATGATTTTGTCTAGCGTACTGAAAGACAAATGCGAACGTAGTGATGTGCTACGAGCGCATAAAGAGGAAGTTCAGTTTTCGTGCGTCACCCTTTGGGCCCCTTCGGCTAATTTCATCCGAGCACTTCTTGGGTTCCGAACATGCATGTTTGTACTTACAACTTTTGTTTGTCCAACTTCTGCACAGACGAGCGTAAAATTGGATGACTCCTTGTCAGCAGACAAAAGTTTTCTAGTCTGCTCATTCAACTTTTGTTGGATGATAATTCAAAATCGCCTGTCGAATGGAGCGTACTAACAGTCGGATTATCGGATGACAGGTCGTTGTACGACAATTTAGGTTGATAATTGTACCATGCGTACGGGCCTCCAAGTTCTCTGAAGAAGGACACTATTACGGCATAAATTCCAAAACATGTCAGGATTAGCCATGGAGCCCCTGCCTAGTCTACACTAAATCTCAGGCCCACATGGCATGCTATTTGGTCATCTTTATCTACTGTATATTAGTCCCTGTTTTGCCATTAATAATATTTTTATCTATAGATACAATTTTCATGTCGAGGCTTGTGCCTTGCTTTTATGATATGTACTGTGACAATATGTGAGGCGTAGTGGTAGATGGACGCTACCTGTAGCCATGTATGCGGACTGGATTAAGCGGAGTCCGGTCCGGATTTTACCAGCCGCCATGGCAGGGCTGGTTCTGGTCCGTAGTTTGTGTTCCACTGGAGTTCACCAGCAGGTGGACTTAAATAATCAGGAAGAGATCTCACTTGAGCTCTGGCCTGAACCTCAGAGAGGGATCTGAGTGAGCTCTGTGTGCTGTTTTGGACTTTAACCAAGGTTTGCATTTTGCGTATGTTTTGTGGGTATTGGGGGCCAGCCCCACACCATATAGTGAGGAAACTATACTATTTAGTTTAGCGCTGGACAGCAAGAACTTATTTTCTGTTTTGTTTTTAACTTTCAAACTTATTTATCAATAAACCTGTGAAGCTGCCAGATTTTAAAGAAAGTTGCCTGCACACTGACTATTTTTCCTCCGGAAAGCTGATCCCCACAAGCTAATCTCCCACAGTACTAATACATTTGGTTATTTTACTATATATTACTCTACTCCCTTTATTCTACTTTCTAAATCCACTTGAGCCCTGGAAGGATTTCCCAGGTTAGGACCAGAGCACTTTTTGCGATTCTGCACTGCGTCGATTTAACTGACAACTGCGCGGTCGTGCAATGTTGTACCCAAACGAAATTTGCGTCCTTTTTTTTCCCACGAATAGAGCTTTCTTTTGGTGGTATTTGATCACCTCTGCGTCATTTCTGATCACCGCTATAAACAAAAGAATAGCAACAATTTTGCAAAAAAACCCACACTTCTTACTTTTTGCTAAAATATAAATCCAAAAAAATATAGAAAAACATTTTTTTCATCGGTTTTGGACAATTTATATTCTTCCTCATATTTTTGGTAAAAAAAATGGCAATCAGTGTTTATTGATTGGTTTGCGCAAAAGTGGCCGCGTTTACGGATGATGAGAATTCATTTCTGGGTTTTTTTTTATTTTTTATTTTTTACTAGTAATGGCGGCGATCTGCGATTTTTAGCGGTACTGCCATATTGCAGCGGACATGTTGGACCATTTTGACACTTTTTTGGGACCAATTACATTTATACAGCGATCAGAAATGTAAATGTCCACTGATTACTGTATAAATGTCATTGGCAGTGAAGGGGTTAACCTGCAGGGGGAGATCTAGGGGTCAAGTGTGTTCCCTGGGCGTGTTCTAACTGTGGGGGGACAGGGCTACCATGGGCATAAGAGATCTAACTGATCCCAGTGACAGGGATCAATAGATCTCCTATGCCCCCACTAACAGAGCTGGGAACCGCTGTGTTTACATCGGCGGTTACCCGTTCTTTGGCTGTGGCTGCTCATCGCAGCTCGCCGGGGACATCAGGTCCGCCCGAGTCTCAGGCACGCTCCTCAGGAGTACGGTGGGTGCGTGCACGTGCCCCCTAGCAGCCATCCGCAGATCTACGCTTTTTTACGGCGATTCGCACTAAGCGTCCACACTGCCGTTGTGAATATACAGTAGGCGGTGTGGAAGTGGATATATTTTATTTGGATGTTGGCACTTCCCTGAACACTGTGTTCCCATGACATTATCCCTTGTTATATTGCACAGACACACTGTATAACATGTAAGCCTTTAAGTAGTCTGCATTTGAAGAGGGGGCGGTAAGGCATGTTTTGAAGTAAATTAAAATTATTGTGGATTATGTCAGAGACAAGAGGCAGAAATATTGTAGTTAGCATTTAATCAATCGGAGTAGGGCAGATTTTGAAAATAACAGACCACAAACAGTTTTGAAGTCTGAAATTTCACATTTAAGTATATATATTTCACATAAAAAATAAATAAATAATAATTAATAACTTCATAGTCAGTATTCAGGCACATTTGGCAGGCTGCATTTTTAACAGGAAGGGTAACATCCAACTTTAATCACTTGCCTACTGGGCACTTAAACCCCCCTCCTGCCCTGACAAATTTTCAGCTTTCAGCATTCTCTTTGAATGACAATTACACTTCTGTGTTCTTTATTTTCTGTGCTATAAATTAAAAAAGACCAAACATTTTGAAAAAAAAATGCATTTTTTTTCGTTCTTGTTATAAAATTTTTCAAATTAGTAATTTTTCTTCATAAATTTTGATCTGAATTTATACTGTTACAAATCTTTTGGAAAAATAACCCAAATTAGTGTATATTATTTGGTCTGTGTGAAAGTTAGAGAGTCTACAACTAGTGTTGAGCGAACCCGGACTGTAACGTTCGGGTCCGTACCGAACTTTAGGGTGTCCGTGGCACGGACCCGGACCCGGACATTTTCAAAAATCGTTCGGGTTCGGTCCGGGGTTCTGCTATTTTACTCCACGTGTTTTTTTTTTTTTTTTTTGACAAAGTGATCCCAATATCTCTTCTACCCTTCCCAACCTCCCTCCCCCTCCCTGCTCTCCCCTCCCCTCACATCCTCTCTCCTTTTCCATCCGCACTCCCAATATTGTGACACTCACACCATTCATTCCTCTCCAACCTTCCATAAGCATACTCACTCATACAAGCACGTTACTTGTTTCCCCTTCCTGCTTATTACCTCTATATATAGTTGGAGATTGCAGATTAAACTCTGTCTAACGAAACGATCGTACGTTCGTACACAACGATCAGATTGTGGGATCGTACACAATGATCATATTGTGGGAGTAATTTGAGATTTCACATACTGATGCTTTGAGTGATCTGACTGCACTAGGTAGAGGCTTCTGCTTAGAGGGACATATTCTTGTTCCAAAACCATTGCCTAGTTCTATAGGGCCAGCTGTTGCTGTAAGTGACACATTATTTTTAAAAAAACATCTCCATCTCCTAGTTCAAAAGGGAGTTTCCAGGTGTTGCTTAGAGGGACAGATTCTTGTTCCAA
>BLSH010023556.1:268065-279274 GCA_018402905.1 Glandirana rugosa
TCAAACAACCAAAGTGCACTCTCACAGTATTCACAAGAGCACCTGATTCTTGTAGAGATGCGTGCAGCTATGAAAGTTTACATATGGTTAATTCACTAACAAATGCAGTACATAATCCAGTATTCAAGTGAAAGCGAGTTTTTGATGTGACAAAAATATAAACTGCATTTTAGCCTATGTTTTTGGACTATTTGAGATCTTATATCTATTGCAGTGGTTTATTTTTTTTCAGGAACAATATCCCATGAATTTTGTTCTGAAATCACTAAAGGTTACTGTATTAAACACTGTAAGTAAATAACAAACCACTGAAAGTAAAAAACAAACAAACGTATGGGTTGATTTACTAAGGGCAAATAGACACATGCAAGGAAAATAAACAAATGTCTTTTTATTTGGAAGATGGAAGTCAGCAGAGCATAATGTCATTCACTAAACTCTGAGAAAAATCCCTTTGCAAAGTGCAATATCCTTGCAAAGTGAACAACCTATTCACCTTTAGTAAAACAACCCCACTGCATATGCTTCACAAAAATTCTAAAAATAAATATATGCATGTAACAAGCTTCCATGAGCAGAAGTGTAGGTTTCAGCCATAGCGATTTTGCATATGGCATTTCTTAATCTGCATGAAAATAGGTTATAATGCAAAATATCTGTACTTACCCTGTCTTATTTGTTCTAGGTGCACAGCATTTTTTGGAACTGCTGATCGGTCTTGCACATGCACTTTTTTTAAAAAAAACCTTACAGAGCAATCACGGAGCTTCACATCATAGCTTCTTTGAGTATTTTTTCTTTTTTATACTTTAAACAGACTTTGAACACGTGTTGCTTATTTCACCTTATTTGTATATAAGGTGCAAAAATCGAATTATTTGAATCTTTAATGCACACTACAAGCAAAGACCACAATATACAGTATCACAATTCAGTAACACTGAAGAAATTACACTTTACTATAATGTAAAGTAGTGAGTGTACAGCTTGTATAACAGTGTACATTTTCTGTCCCCTCAAAATAACTCAACACACAGCCATTAATGTCTAAACTGCAAGCAACAAAAGTGAGTACGCCCCAAAGTGAAAATGCCCAAATTGGGCTCAATTAGCCATTTTCCCTTCCCGGTGTCATGTGACTCATTAGTGTTACAAGGTCTCAGGTGTGAATGGGGAGCAGGTGTGTTAAATTTGGTGTTATCGCTCTCACTCTCTCATACTGGTCACTGGAAGTTTACCATGACATCTCATACCAAAGAACTCTCTGAGGATCTGAAAAAAAGAATTGTTGCTCTACATAAAGATGGCCTAGGCTATAAGAAGATTGTCAAGACCCTGAAACTGAGCTGCAGCATGGTGGCCAAGACCATACAGTGGTTTAACAGGACAGGTTCCACTCAGAACAGGCCTCGCCATGGTAGACCAAAGAAGTTTGAGTGCACGTGCTCCGCATCATATCCAGAGGTTGTCTTTGGGAAATAGACGTATGAGTGCTGCCAGAATTGCTGCAGAGGTTGAAGGGGTGGGGGGTCAGCCTGTCAGTGTTTATACCATACGCTGCACACTGCATCAAATTGGTCTGCATGACTGTCGTCCCAGAAGGAAGCCTCTTCTAAAGATGATGCACAAGAAAGCCTGCAAACAGTTTGCTGAAGACAAGCCGACTAAGGACATGGATTACTGGAACCATGTCCTGTGATCTGATTAGACCAAGATAAACTTATTTGGCTCAGATCGTGTCAAGTGTGTGTGGCAGCAACCAGGTGAGGAGTACAAAAACAAGTGTGTCTTGCCTACAGTCAAGCATTGTGGTGGGAGTGTCATAGTCTGGGGCTAAATGAGTGCTGTTGGCACTGGGGAGCTACAGTTCATTGAGGGAACCATGAATGCCAACATGTACTGTGACATACTGAAGCAGAGCATGATCCCCTCCCTTTGGACACTGGGCTGCAGGGCAGTATTCCAACATGATAATGACCCAAAACACACATTACAGATGACCACTGCCTTGCTAAAGATGCTGAGGGTAAATGTGATGGACTGGCCAAAAATGTCTCCAGACCTAAACCCTGTTGAACATCTGTGGGGCATCCTCAAATGGAAGGTGGAGGAGCGCAAAGTCTCTAACATCCACCAGCTCTGTAATGTCCTCATGGAGGAGTGGAAGAGGACTCCAGTGGCAATCTGTGAAGCTCTGGTGAACTCCATGCCCAAGACGGTTAAGGCAGTGTTGGAAAATAATGGTGGCCACACAAAATATGGACACTTTGGGCCCAATTAGGACATTTTCACTTAGGGGTGTACTCACTTTTGTTGCCAGCAGTTTAGACATTAATGGCTGTGTGTTGAGATATGTTGAGGGGACAGAAAATTTACACTGTTATACAAGCTGTACACTCACTACTTTACATTGTAGCAAAGTGGCATGTGTTGTCACATGAAAAGATATAATTAAATATTTTCAAAAATGTGAGGGGTGTACTCACTTTTGTGAGATACTGTATGCTTTGAACATTTGTGAATGCATTAGCAGCTAAGTGAGAGTATTGCATTTGTACTAATCTTTGTCTACTGGTCGTATAGTAAATGTAGTAAATCACACACACATAGTAACTACAAAGTTCTATTGGTACAAATGCACATTATTGCAATATAATTCCTGCAGGCTGTTTTCCATCAATGGACACGATTGATTAGCTGTATATGACAACAATCTCTGGTAGCTGATTACATGATACAACAGTCAGCATACAGTCAAGGTAAGCTAACACATTTTGATCTGATTTGCTAGTTTCTCATTTATACTAGCATACTAGGCCACCAGATTCCATTTACATGTATCATAATACTATGGAGTACTGTGCTTGGAGCACTGGTTGTTTGCCTAAGCCTGGGTATAGTGCATCTCTCTTTTCTGCCACTGGGTGGCACTGCTGCTTTTTGAAATTAGAATGACAAGGTCACATTTTATCCAGGTTAGGAGTGGATATGTTGTCTCAGCCGATTATCAGGGGTTTCTTTGGCCCCATGGCATGCTGGGAGAGCTTATTTACTTGGGAGGAGTCAGGTGATCGGGGTTCTGTGCCACCTGGATGGCTGTCTGGGTGGACATGTGTAGTAATGCTCCGGGTTGCTAGGTCAGAAGCCTGAGGCCTATCCTGGAAGCATCTAATTGCTAGGCGGTCTGAGGCCTATCCAGGATTGAGAGAAGCAGCGTAGGGTTGGGGCTTCATGTTTGGAGCCCAACCAAGTTGCAAGGGGTTAGCCAGAGGGGGAACCAAGTTGACGCCAGAGGCGAAGGAAAAGCAGTTGCCATAAGAGACGACCACTCCTGTTGCCAGAGGCCAGCGAGGATAAAAGCCAGAGGTAAAGGGGAAGCAGTTGCCACAAAGGGACAACCACTCCTGTTATCAGAGGCCAATTTATGGAAGTCTGAAGAAGTACCAGAGTAGCCTTATTTACTAGCCGGGGACAGTGAAGAAGTGGGAAAGCTTCAGCAGAGTGCCAAGTCTGGGACCTAGCGGGTTAGCGTGTGCAAAGCTTGTGGAGAATACAGCGGGTTAGCTGTGGAAGAGCTCAGGGGATCCAGCAGCGGCTGGGATCTTGGAAGTCTAGTGAGAGACTTAGAGCTCAGTGTGAAGATCTACAGTAAGGACTGTGAGATGTGAGAGAAGATCTACAAGGGGATACTGTGAGTTACGTGTGCAGATCTACATTGAAGTTTGAGAGTTCAGTTTCTATAGGAGACAGCAATTCTTCAAAATACAGTTGCTGCATTCAGCTTAAAGTCCCTCTACCTGTATAGCTGTCTGCCTATTTCTGTTTTTGTCTCGGAGTCTGCCAATCACTTTTGCATCTACCTAAGTGTGTCCTGGCCCTAAACCCTCTCTCCCCCCAGTTTTTGTTAAGAGACAATAAATCTCTTTTTCTGCATTCAAAAAGTGACTGGTGTCCATGTTTCCAACTGCATTACACCCACCATGCCTAGTAACCATACTGTGCAGAAGGATGTCAGCTCTCCCTAACTCTGGAGGTCACCATTAGGCCTTGAGAGGGCTGGGACTACGCTACATATATACAATGAAGTAGTACACAATTCCAACATGTTATTTATAATAGATATGAGCGATTGATTTTCATGAAAATAAGATGTATTTGTATGCTTTTATCAAAGCTGCAGTCTTCTTGTAATCACATTGCATGAAGATGAAACTCTACAATGCAATCAAGGATACTCTTTTTCACCAAGAAACATTCATTCATATATGCATTGTTGGATGGCAACATGGTTTAATATCATAGTTCTGGAGTGTCACTGATATGGCAGGCCGGAGTTGGAGTTTACAAATGGTCTAATCACTGTGTGGTAAAGAAAGCCATATGGCATAGTTGGAATTCACACGTTGGCCCAGTGGGGTGTTGGTAATAAGAAGTCATAATGTATAGCCATATCCTATCAGGAAGTGTCCATACACCCCCTGCGATGTGAGGTGTAGTGGTAGAGAAAGCCAGAGGAGATCTCCTGGGGAGGTGCAAATTAACATTTCCTGATTACCTGACATCAAAGGGACCATCTGATCACTAGCAATGATGGGTCAGCTGTGAGTGATAAATGGACATATACTGCCTCTAGTGGACAATCCAGGCATGCGTCCTAGAGACAGACTCAAGGAAAGGAAGTCTGTCACCATTGGACAGAATGCAGAAGTAGGCTGGCGCTGGGCGGGTGTGTGTGGATGATGCATGAATGGGTTTAAAAGCCTGTGCCTCGTGATGGCCTTCCTTTTATCCTCTTTTCCCTCTTCCATCAGGCCAGCCAGAACAACATTTCAAGGACAGCCTAAGTATCACCTTTTGTTATTTATGTTATAGGCTCTATGATATTTTCTTATAGTGTTTTGATGTTAGAATCTCTATTTTCCTTATAATAAATGTAATACTTGCTTCATTAAAGCAGAGTGATTGAATATATATATATATATATATAGGCTAACCTTATTATCGTACTATTGTCATTACAGTTATCAGAGCTTTAGTAGACTAACGAATTAGAGGAATAGACAATTAATATATAATTACAAATAAACTTGGGGAACCCATAACCACCCCATTTTTATTTCATTTGGCACCCTAGAAGCAGGAGTGTAGTTACTTCATTTGGCACCCTCAGAAGGAGTGTGGAATGAAGTCCTACACAGAATCCATAACCCTAATATATTTTTTGTCCTGAGTTCCTCTAAGCTAAGGAGTCCTCAACTCTACAAGAGCAATCAGAACTGAATGTATCTCTCTGTGGTGGACATTTGTGCTGGTTCGTGAATTCTGAGGCCTGCTGGAGTGATCTTAAAAGTTCTGTGAAAACATTTCATCAGTGAGCGGATGCGCAGATCTGGTGAGATTTTTTGGCTGGTATATGTGTATTGTATGTGTTAAAGTTTGTTGTAATGTTAATGCAAATTTGAGAATTTGTTAGGCCTGTTCGCTGTGCAATTCTGCAAGCGAGAAAGGGTTGATCACCCTTGGTTAACTGAGGTACCCTGCAGATTTATAGGAGAGCCCATACTTCTTTGTGGAGAAAGTGGGAGAAATATAGATTATATTTTTTGTACCCACCAGAAAGTGAAAAAGATTTCTGGCTCCAAAAGAGGACCAAGGACCTAGAATCTGAGGTGTCGGGGTACAGACAGTTGGTAGTAGGGAGTTCTGTAGGACTACAAGTGTGTAATCAGCTGCTGCTGACAAACTGGTCTTCAGTGAACTTAATTAGTATATCAATGGAGAGCATTGGAATGTTAATTGAAAAGTATGCATCTGCTAAGTTTAAGACTTTTTTAAGGCCAGACAATACATTGACTCACCAATTTAATGATTTATTAAAACAATGTGAGATTCAGAATGAGAATTTAAAAATAAAATCCTCAGGTAAAAAAGCCAAAAAAGTGAAAATGGCAAATGTGGTATGCATGCTAGTGAGAATGACGGACATTGCTCAGCACAAAGAAACTCAGTGGAGTAATGAGAAGTGTGTATTGGAACAGAAAAAGAATGAACTGGAGGAAACATGTAAGCTAAGGGAAAGTTGTTTAGTCTATTTGAATCAAAGAGAGGCAGAGAATGAGCGTAGGATAACAATGCTTAGAATGGAGCTACAGGAAGCTCAGATGACCATAAAACAATTATCTTACAAATATTCCAATGCTGAGCAGTCTCAATGTTTAACGCAGAAAGAAGAACAGCAATTAGGGAAACCGGATGCTCTGGTTGATGCAAATGGTATTGCTCTGGCTGGAATCAATGTTGGTAATGTAGAGGAGGAGTATTTGGACAAAAATGCTGTAACTGCTCTTGAAATTGATTCAGGTGTTGAAAACACGCCTGATCTTTTTGAGGACAGTAGCAATGTAACAGTGGAGGCTTCGGATGAGTCCATGGTTAGCGATTACTCCTCAGACAATGACAGTGTTGAGTTGATTGATTCCAAACATAGCAATGGTATGCAGAAACATGGGTCACCGCCATATACTCATAGTTGGGCCTATGCAGGGAGACGAGCTCTCAAGTGCTTTGCCTGTAAAAAGTGGGGTCACATTGCAAGATATTGTTTGATGTCTAATAACAATAATATGCAGAGAAAATCTCAGTACCCTAAAACTACACCGAAGCGTTATGAAGTTTACTCCGCCAGATGAGGTAGCAATCCGAGGCATAGAGGCCATAATTATCAAACCCGTGTCCCCTTTAAAACCCAAATGCTGAAACTACAAGCTGAAAATAGTCAGTTAAGGCAGGAAAGACATTTTTATTTGGAGCAGCTGAATAAATTCAAAATGGAGGCAGCCGCATGTTCACACAGGTATAGCACTGGGGGAAACAAATCCTTTGTTAGCAGCCCTTAGTGAATTTCATTGATGGTAAGAATTTTAAGGTTAATGGTGCTTGGCGATAAATACGGTTTACATGCAAGTCTTTTGTTTTGGCTTTAATTTTTTAAATATTATGTAGGATCTTGATGTATTTTTTAGTATTTTCAAGGGTAAGCCTCTGAATTTTTATTATTTTTCAATATTACTATTTTTTTCCTCTCCTTCGTATTTGTTTTTTGTTCCCTCTTACTATTTTTGTTTTTTATTTTTATTGCTGTTTTTGTTTTATTTTTTTGTTATTGATTTATTTGTAGTTTTTGTTTATTTATTTAGATTTTTAGTTTTTGTTTTGTTCAGGTGGAAAAATTCCAAATTGTTAGGTTTAGTCCACCTGAAAGGGGGGGGGGGGTCATTGAATGGGCCCTAAATTAGCAACTGAATTGTTTACTTAAGGCAGGAGTTGGCTGAAAGCCACAGTAGCCTCTGGAGTTTTCTTTTGTTTGTATTTTCATTCAGGTGGAAACAAATTCCAAAATGTTTAGATTTTATCCACCTGAAAGGGGAGTTAATGTGTAGGTTTTAGGTAACAGATACACACATTCTGTTTGTTTGTTTTTAATGTTTATAATGAGAATCGTTGGAAAGCAGCAGTCATTTTTATTTTTTGTTTTTTCCTTATCATGGGAATTCAGTTTAGAGTGTGTTCAGCCTAAAGAAGGCATTGGCTGTTTTACTAGTCTGTTCAGAGTGGCAGAAGCCAGGAAAACTAAGTTCCTGGGTTCCAAGGGAGGTTCTGTAAGAAAAATGCAAGCAAATAGATATTGCGGATAAGAATTTGATTCTGCCCTTGTTTCTCACTTCCAGAGTCCTGGTGGAACGAAAGATTGGAGAGGTCTCTGGAACATGAATGAAAGATATTCATCTGGGTGGCAGTTTGTCTGTGCCATGCCAGGTCACAAAGTTGTTCTGACAAACAGTCAGAGGAGAAGGGACAAACCAAGATTCCGATTAATATTTGCAATATAAGGTTTATTTTTCTTATGGACAATCTAGTGTCAACGTTGCATCTGAAAGACTGTGCCCATCAACAAGGCTTGTGGAACATTTTTGCCGGAATCTCTCGTGAATGTAGAAAAACTGTGAATGCAAGCACAATGGGTTGGAGGTTAGGGAAGGAATATAACCTATCCAATCCTGCAAAACAAGAAATGTAAAAAATGTTTGTTAGTTTTTGGTGGAGAATTGAGTGTAAGGAAGTATGTTTTTAATGTGTGACGTGTATTGGCATAACTGAATTAACATGATGCAGGTACCAGGAGGCTGACACTTAGGTGTCTGTTGGCCAGACTGGAGAGCGCAAGATGACACATCAATGGGGTGAGAATTTCCTTGTAGGGGTGGTGTCTCAATTTTAGCAGTTCTATAGAGAAGGTATCGGTTACAGGACATGTGGGACACCAGAACTGGACATAAGGGAGATAAGGGTTGAAGTCTCACCTGAGTAGTTGGAACCCTGCACAGGCAAAGCCCAAGTCTATTCACAAAAACATGCTTTGTTGGAAAGAGGGGAACCGCTACAAATGGTTCTAAGCGCTTCCCATTTGCTGGCTACCAGGGTACAATATGCCTTCACCACATGGCACTTCAACGTCTCACAGTGGTTGATAAAAATCTATTACCCTATAGACGCTGAATATATACTGAATCAAGTGTGGTCATTGTACCATTGGCTTGTTCCCAGAGGTGTGTAAACACAGAATGATGTTAATTCAGGACGCTTATTTCTGAGGAGCAAACGAAAGAGGAGGAATGTATTCAGCACTATATTGGGGGGAATAGGAGTGGGGATGGGTGTTATTAATGAAGTGAATGTCAGTATCCTGAGGGACAAACTCTCAGCCATAGCGGCAGACAGTAAGCAGGCTTGTGTTGCTCAGAGAGAGATTATTGACATCTTTAATAACATTCAATGAATACCCCAGGTTATAGTGGCTCAAGATTTTATCTACCATTTAGAGAGGTTGGTAGAGGGTGTGGTGGCACGAGGCAAGAATGTATCATGGGCTTTGGCATGCACGAAGGGGCAGGCAGAATTATCAACCAACATCAAGCTGATTGTGCAGTCTCTGTATAAGGGACAGTGGCCTTATGAGTTAGCTTCACAGCTCAGTAAGATTTTTGCCAAAAAGTGGTGGTCTAATGCCTGGATGGGCTGCACTAGTTTGGATTATGGAAGTTGTTCGGCTTACTCGTTGATCCCAGATACAGAAGCACAGACTCGGTCTGTATATTCTGTGGTATCAATGGGCTTACTGACTGGGGATTCTACCTTGTTGTATTTCTGGCTAAATTACCCACCTGTGGTCAGAGTGGAGGCTGGAGGTGGGTTGATATTTCCCTCTGTCGTAGGCATGACCATAACGTCCTGTGTATGCCAGATCAGTACACCACTGGGAATGTTGGGAAGATGTTTCACGCTGTGTTCTGGATGGAAAGATCATTGCTGGGAAGGAAGCACCTGGGTATTATTTGGAACATAGACGAGTTTGTTTCTTTGTCCTAAAGAATACCAATGTAATGTTAGTCATGTAACTAGGGTGTTCCTTGAATCTAACCATAGCTAGAGGTGCATAGTATACCCTGGGCATGGTCTCTGAAATCCAGGAACAGGGATGGAATTTTGTGGTTTTGTCGTTATTTCAAGTTTAAACATGTGTGATCCGATGTTTATATAAAAAGGTCTCACATTTATCTATGCAAGTTGAGGGACGAATTGACAGTAAGGTCTCTGCGTACAAGTTGGAGGCTTTACTGCCAATTCAGAGTCACAGAGCACCGCATATATGCCAGAATTGCGGTAGGAAAGGCCATATTGAGCAAGCCTGCCTAATCCTGTCCCATATACACAATGAAGGGTTATAGGAGGTTGGGAGTGGGATGCTTAAGGTGGTGGGTCGTATGTACCTGTATATATTATGGTAATGGGTTGATTTGTGTGATAGTATCATTTGATATATATGTATTAGGTTAGTAATATGGGTGAATAAGGCCCTCCTCGAGGTTCTGTATCTGGAAGCTGGTTGAAACGTGGTTCTGAGTGTGTGTTGGTGAATGGTGAGTGAATGGACACCCCTTGCCTATATTGCATCCCATCATGAAGAGACCAGGAATGAGAAAATACAGAATGGTGCCATGGATGCTGTCGCTGAAGAATGATGGTAGGTGTATCACCCAGAGGCAAAGCGGCACATGTTGGGAAACCCATGCTAAGACATTTATGGACTGTACCTTAGGAGCTGTTTTAGAGGAAGGGAGGTGTGTGCCCTTCAGGCAAAGCCACGCATGTCGGGAAGTACATGTTAAGACATTTATGGACTGTGCCATAGGAGCTGTTCCAGAGGAAGGGAGGTGTGTGCCCTCCAGGCAAAGCGGCACATGTCGGGAAGCACAACATGTGAAGACATTTATGGACTTTTCCACAGAGGCTGTCTCTGAAGAAGGGTGGTATGTGCCCTTCAGGCCCAAAGCGGAATATGTTGGATGGCAACATGGTTTAATATCATAGTTCTGGAGTTTCACTGATATGGCAGGCCGGAGTTGGAGTTTACAAGTGGTCTAATCACTGTGTGGTAAAGAAAGCCATCTGGCATAGTTGAAATTCACAAGTTGACCCATCGGGGTGTTGGTAATAAGAAGTCATAATGTATAGCCATATCCTACCAGAAGGTGTCCATACGCTCCCTGCGATGTGAGGTGTAGTGGTAGAGAAAGCCAGAGGAGATCTCCTGGGGAGGTGCAAATTAACATTTCCTGATTACCTGACATCAAAGGGACCATCTGATCACTAACGATGGTGGGTCAGCTGTGAGTGATAAATGGACATATACTGCCTCTAGTGGACAATCCAGGCATGCATCCTAGAGACAGTTCTAAACTAGCATCCAAATCGCATAAAATCTTTTGTGGAGTCATAATACGACTCGATGCACTAACTACCAGATGATTTCCAAATCTCTGAATACCCAGCGGTTCATGCCATGCAATCTACCAGGGAAACTACAGTCCATTAGTCCTTTACAATTAAACGTGGAGGGGTCCTCTAGAGGAGACCGAAAGAGATGGTGATGTGGAGTGTAGCGTCCCTCGCATACCTGTGGAAGACCATCCTATACCGATATGTAATACTGAAGAATAATGGTTGTGGGGCTACCCAGTTGAACACTTAAAGTTGATACGGTCTACCGAAAGAAATGGTGTGTCACTAATCTGGTGAACATTTGAGGTTGAGGCCGGACGGTATAGTCACTTTGAGGTCTTGATACTATAATTTGGTACAACGGTAGGTT
>BLSH010023561.1:29727-39932 GCA_018402905.1 Glandirana rugosa
CTCCGTGTCTGGCAGATGCGCAAAGCGACCATAGTGGTCGAAGTAGTCCTGATCGCAGTGGACGACCTGCCCCCACATATATATGTGTAGGATTGCAGGTTAGTTAGTCACCTCTAGTTTACTACACCCCCGTCCAGCAGGTGGCGCTAGTCCTGACGAAGCTGGTGATACCAGCGAAACGCGTAGACGGTCTGTGCCTCACGCCAGCTTGCTAGCCCTCACATCCCCATGAGGTCTTGACCCTCGTTTGAGCCTTCGTCCCCGCCACGCTCATTCGGAGCTGTCTGCCTGAGATCCACCGGCACCGGCTTTGACTCGCCCCTAACCACCAGTGCCTTCCATGGAACTTGGGACCGACTTCTACCCAGTATTTCTGGACCGTCCCTGCCTGGGTCTGGCCAACCATCCGGATCGGTGAGTATACGCCGCTGACGTACGGACCTTTCTTTGACTTCCTCCATCCCAGCTGCCCCTGATCCGGTTCCCGGCGTCAGCTCTCTCTGCGACCCTGGTGCCTCTTCAGACAAGGCTTCGAGATCACTGCAGCCCGGCTTGCGCAGCTCCTTCCTGCAGTGTTCAGGATCACGCTGCCTCCACATTTCTCACAGGGCTGCACTCATTCTCACCTGCCTGTAGCCGACCCCCTCCTCTCGCATTTTGGATTTTTTTCGGAGGTGGGGAACTTTGCTATCATCAGTCAGGTTGTAGTTCATTCCATGTGTGCCTGGGCCGCGGGCGACCAGTCCGTAGCCTGCCTCCATTGGGCTATTGCTATCATCGGTCTGAGTTTGCCTCCGGCTTGCTATCATTTTTTGCTCCGTTTCCTATATTTCCAGCTGGGGACATATTTTCATTTGTTGTGGCTCAACACTGTCTTATATGTTTTCCATGGCTGTACCTTATTACCGAATTATTTTATAAGGGTCTGCACTGACCATTCCATGGTTTCCTTAATTTGATTGCAGGGGTCCCTCATATATTTTCTTTGGGGTTAGCTGTGGGCTACCTAGCTGGGTGTGTCCTCCCTGTCACGTCGGGTAGGTGACATCTCCATACTGGAGGGCCCTTACCCGACTGACTTTGAGGTTTGTTTGTGTGTTTTATTTTTAGTCACATTCATGACAACGTTGTCTACGGTGGTGGTTTTTTGATCAGTTATTGTTCATCCATGCTCCATCCTGTGTCATTATCTGGTTGCAGCATTTTTATTCTAATAAAATTGTTCATTTTCGATTTTCATGACTTCATGCTCATTTTTTCCTTTTCACATATTTTCCCAGTGGCTACCTATATGGTGACCTTTGCGGACAGCCTCCTGTGCTGCCCTCTTTCTTTATTACAGCTGTAGATGCCTATCCATCAGCAGTTGTGGGAAGCCAGACCAGGGGTATCCAACTGACTCTGCCATACAAGATGGAATTTACGTATTGCATTTCTATGGCAATAAGTAAGTTGCTCTCTCATTAGGAGGGAATTGATATACTCAATCCATTGCTTTTTTGTAGGTATAGTAGGCGACATCCAGTGCCTGGCAATCAACTTTCTGGCTAGTACAACAGACGGGTTATCAAAATGTAAATACCTGGTTAGAACGTTTCAGGATCAAGCAAGCAAACACACCAATGGGCTGTCAGGAATAGGAACAACTATCACAAACTTTAATTGGGACTTTGTTTACATAATTATACATTCTACTTTGACTTATATTTCACGTCTGTGATTTTGTCACCTTTATCCATGAATTATTCACATATGCACATTATTTATATTGTGTTTTTACACTATTTTTTATTATTTTGTTTTTTGGAGTTAGCGCTGCTTCATCACTATTAATATCTATTAAATGTGAGATCAGTGTACAGTAGATAAACATCTTATATGCAATGAATATCAGTGGCAGTTTATCTTTGTAGTAGTATAAAAACACCTAGAAAATGGGTAGAAATTTACTTTGTACTTTAGCTTTGTGAGGCTATACTTTCATACTGTTTATTTTGCAGTTTTCTTACATGTTTGCAGGAACACTGTGGACTCAAATTCACCACTATATGATAGAAAGTTCACACGGTGCAGCCAATTTCTTTTAGTAGTCATAGTAACAGCAATACATGCACTCCCTACCTCTCAATAATTCAGATACCTAAAGAGAAATATCATATAGTATTGAAACAAATCATTAGCAACTGTTAGGCTAAAGATAAACAAATACTATTCATAAGTTTAGGGACACAAATTGATGTGAAAGGCAATCTAGTATGCAGTTTCAGAAGAAACATGTATGTTCATAGATGTGTATATTTTTTTAGGAGCATTTCACAAGCTACTGGGCCGCCTATCTTAATTTCCCCACAGCCCACAATCAGCAGCTGTCATTCTCGGCTAATCGGTTGCATGCAACAGGCTTGCTGTAGTGGCAACTCCTCCTCCAATCCCATTGGCCAGCAGAGGTACTTCCTGAGGTTGTGTCTTCATTGCTAGGCAGCAGATCAGCTCTGTTGACCTACATTACTCTGTTCTTATTGGCTGATGGGCCCAGAGCTCTGAGCATTCAAATTCCTGGGTTTTGTACCTTGCACATTGTCTGTGAATTGCTTCAGCTTGCTTGATCTCTTGCTTGGACCTCCTTGAATACAGCCTCTCCTGACCTTTGCTTGGATTCTAGATCACACTAACAATTGCTGCCTGCCCTAACCCTTGCCTGGATAATGGATTGTGATTTTGATTGCTGCCTGTCCTGACCCTTGACTAGATAATAAATTATGCTACTGATTGCCACCTGCCCTGACCCCAGCCTGGATAACAGGCTACTGCTCACTTGGTATCCAGCCATCCACTGGCCCTGGTCACTCCTTCCCATGGAACCTGCCTTGAACCACCCTACTTTAAAGCCTTCTGACTACATTACTGTGAATTGCACTGTAATAGGCAACATATTATTTGGTACCCCTCTCTGTTTACAGTGCATAGGCCTAATAGTTCTTTCTAAGGCTCGCTTTTTGTCTGTGTAGTGTTCCCACCCGAAGGGACACTGGCAACAGACAGGTTCTCCCTAAGTAGCACAGATGCCACCAGTCACCCAAGCATACTGACAATTAAATCTCAGTTCAGGGGGTGTCTTTTTAGGATCTATTACTCAAGAAATATAACAGGAAAGGGTTTTAGTGTCATGGAATACTCTAAATGATCAGCAGTGATAACAAAGTGCTAACTCTACTCAAGTCTTTCAATCTCACATTCTCTGTAGGTAGCTTGGGATGTTGGAATATCCAAGGCCCCACAACTGTTGACCATAGGGCAGTTGCTAGCAACTGGTTCTCTCCCCCCTCTATACAATGGTCAGTCCCCAAGAAGTTCCTTGTCCTAAGAGCTGTCTGCCACCCAGCCTCCTCAGATGGATTTTCAAAAAGGGAGATGACAAAGTTCTCCTCCAGAACTGGACTCTGAAACAGTGTCCCTCAGCAGGTATCCTCTTTTTAGTTGTACTTCTTGGCCCCTTAGTGCTGTAAATCCTGTGGGCAGGGCAAGGGCGCTGACTTCACCACGCTAACCAGAATCTTTCTTGCAGCTCGTGGTGGTGTATAGTGGCGGGAGACTACTGGAAACACAAACAAGCTGTTACACATTCCCTAGTGTCGGGTCGGATACTCTTAGAATGTGAGTGGATATTTTACACGTTTTTTAATAAAGCCTGTCAATACGGTATTATACTATTGGAGTCCTCTTTTTACATTTCATATCTATGTGGGTCATGGTTACAAGTTCTGGAAAGGAGAGGTGTGCAGTGAAGCGGTGCTTTGGACTAAATCAGGAGTTTGCTTAAAGGCGCAGCTGCTGGTTTATAATATTACCAGCCATTACCTCTGGTGAGTGTGATTAGTGAGACTGGTGGAGGATTACTTTGGATGATCGTTTTCTCACTAAGAAATAATAAGTCAATGAGATTCACAAGTTGGAGCTATTGATGAACTATTTTTTTTGGATATATATATTTTTTAGATTAATTTATGGAATTTTTTTTAGTATTAACTTTTTTAATGAATTTTTGTAATATATTTTTTCATTTAGTGTGTTTATTGCACATTTCATCATTGTGATTGTTCATATGCACTGTTTGCACTTCATATTTGTTTTTCACTTTATAAATAGAGCGATTTGTACTTTTTGCATGGTTGCACAATAAGAGTTTGATAATAATCTTTTCACAATAATAGTTTTTAGGCACATTAGATAGAAGATTAGATTGGGATCAGCGCTGCCTTACCTTATCTCTTCCAGCAAATCCTGTAACCCAAATGGTGGTTTCTTGTCTTATTGATCCTTTTCCTAGGGGAAGGAGTCCCAGGAGTACTGGAGCCCTCCCTCATGTGGAATTTACACTCTGCTCACGGCTCTTGCACATTTATCACCCCCTGTCAGGGATAAATTCAGAGAAGAACTGGCAGATTTGCCAATATCCAATATGGCCGTGCTGATTCACGCAGGCGCCTTAGCAAACAGCATTCAGTGACAAACTCATGTTAGCGACGGTAAACATGCCTTTGCATAACGTCCAAACGTGCCCTCGCATAGCGTGGAGAATGTGGGAACCTGCCTTTGCAGAACAGTCTAATTGACAGTGGTTACTGGTCTATATAAGGACACCAGTGGCTTTCATAAATTGCTGGATTATCATCAGCCTTGTATCCTGTGTTCCTGTGCCTTGTGCTTCTGTGTGATTACCTGTTACCAACCCAGCTTTCCCTGACCTGCTCTGGCTTCTCTCCTGGCTCTGAACCCGGCTTGGTCCACTGACCTTTTCCTGCCTGCTCCTGATTGCCACTCTGTGTTTTGACCCCGGCTTGATCTCAACCTCTCTTCCTGCCTTATTCCTGCCTGATCTCCAGTGTTTGACCCTCGGCCTGGCTCCAGATGTTGTACCCAGTTCTACCCTTCTACCAAGATCAGCCAGCACCTTCAGAGTATCCCTTACTGTGACTACCTTCTCTGTTCCTGGGTGTTCCTGCATCTGGAACCATCAGACAGCTTCATCTGCAGGCAGCCCATGCACCTCCGGGCATAATACCCTCTGTCACCAACCTCAGGGGTACTGTGCACTCAGCAGCAAAGGAAGCCCTCTCATCACCTCAGCCTCCAGCTTGGTACGTGACACCCCCCAACCACCTTCTGGATGCTCCCCTCCAGGGATTGGCCAGGCCATGATAAATATTAAGCTGATCTGAATCTCCCTCCCTATGCTTCTAAATCTACTTTCCAGGAGCAGGAGGAAGCAATCAAAGTGAACCCTGAGCAGACCAAACAATCAACAACCAATTAGCTCACTAGAGTGGAGCCAAAAATTACATTTTCCTAACAGCCTGACGGGGTGCAACCACTGAACAAAGAAACAGAGGGGAATTCCTATGTCCATTCCAGTAGAAACACAATGTTCCCAAGAGTCAGTTTCACAGACTCTGTAGGAACTGCAGCCTAGATGCTGATTACAGAGATCAGGGTGCTGTGCTCAAACAGAAATTGTATTCCAAAGAGCATATTGAAGAAACTTTCATCACACAGCTAAATCCCCCAGAGAAAGAGCCCAACCAGAATGGTGACTGGTGAGAACTCCATCCATTTTATCACCCTATATCACTCCCAATACAAAAAGATGTAAAAGATCATCAGGAAACATTGGGGGATATTGTTACCAGGCCCTATACTTGGACCCACACTACCCTCACAACCTAGGTTCACATATTGTTGAGCCCGCAACATCAAGGATCAGGTGGCTCCTAGTAAACTCAAGAAAACAGAAAGTATCCATTTTATATCAGGTAATCTATTTTTCAACCTAATAGGCAGGTAATAAGAAAGAATGCTTGACATTTCCCTTTGTGCAAAATGGCCTAAAGGCCTTTATCACCAATGTTAAAGAATATCCCATTTCCAAATTCTATACTTGTTCTACTGACTTTGGTATCTATGCCCTCATCTGCCCTTGTGGCCTACTCTACATAAGCAGAACCATCAGGACACTAAGGGGTTGATTTACTAAAGCTGGAGAGAGCAAAATCTGGTGCAGCTCTGCAGAGAAACCAATCAACTTTCAGGTTTTATTGTCGAAGCTTAATTGAACAAGATGAACTTAGAAGCTGATTGGCTACCATGCTCAGCTGCACCAAATTTTGCACTCTCCAGTTTTAGTAAATCAACCCCTAAGGGTCAGATTTGGAGAGCATAGACGTGCCATTGAGCAAGGGGGCCACAAGTATGGTGTACCTAGGCGCTTTAAAGACACACATGGTGAATCTGCATGTGTTCTTAGAGTGTGGATAGAAAATAACATCTCAAACACGTGTTTGAGGGCAGAAAGGTTAAAAAAAGTGCAAACGTGAAACCGACTGAATATTCACATTAAATACCCTGACTCCCTTGGGGCCGAATGAGAAGATTGAAACCAACACGATAATTTGAATCAACTCCCACCAGCACTTTTTTATATGCATCCCTTTTCTTCACCATTCTGTGCTTACCATTGTTTCTTTGATTTACTTTATTTGAGCTTAAATCACATAACCATCAGTACTTTGCCCTATATAAATTTCATGATAATTTAACCCACTTTACCTTTATTACAACCTTTATTCTTTACATTTTTGTAATTCAGTGTTATATGTAGATATCTTTCTCTAATCCAGTTTTGTAATTGTCCATCTGTACATCCATTTCTGCAGCTGTAGGTCCTTATTTGGTTACCTAGAGAGATACATACTGTATGTATATTAGATATTTAATCCTTCTGGTGTTTATGCATTTGCACTTATATTATCATTTTTTTCTTTCCAATTAGGTTTTTTTATCATCCTGTCACATACCAGTTGGAGTCCGAGGTGCTGAGAGGGCACCCCTTGTGGCTAAGTACAGAGCACCCCTGGAGGTGGTGAAGGGAGTGCAGTGCACAAAGAAGCACAGTTTGCCAGATGCTGTAGTCTGAAGTGCTGATCATCAGAATATAGGAGGAACATGAGTGCCTGCAGATGTTGATGGGAGGACTTGCAGCAGGAGATGCAGTCCCAAGGAGACTGGCAGACCAATAGATCAGGAACAGTAGTAAGGTTCAGAAATCTAACCCAGGTTAAAGGGGCACTCCGCTTAAACTGATAGTTCAGAATGTGTAGCTTGTTAGAGCTTTCAGTAGGCTTGAGGCAGGAACACTCAGTGATGCACAGTGCTAGTACAGCAGACAGCCAAACAGGCACTTGAGCAGGACAGGAAGCCAGGATCAGAGACGGAAGGGTAGTCGCAGGAATAGCCATCAACAGGTGGGCAGTGAGGTACCAAGTCATGAGCAAAATCAAAGTTAGGAACAGAGCCAGGTTAGGAATTAACGACAGGTCAGAAGCAGAATTCATGATCAGGTCAGGCGCAAGCCGGGTCAGCAACAAAGGAATCACACAGGATAAATGCAGGACACAAGGAACAGCTGAAGATCAGTCAGCACAGAACATGGGCATGACCTTTCCATCCTGGCTGCCTCCAGTATTGCTTTGCTTTTTCCTCTGTGGTAAACTCTGCAGAGACTCTCTAATTACTTCCTGGCATAGCTCTACCATACCCAGCCATGAACCTACCGAACTCTGCAGATTGGACTCTAGATGTTATATGCTTTTATTCACCCAACAATGTGAGTGCATTTTAACCCTTTGCCATATATATACATTTAGGTAAAAAAAATGTCCTATTACTTGTATTGCCCCCCCCCCTTTGCCCCCTGTATACTTAAGTGATTAAGTGAGCTTGATCTCGATCCAGGGCTGTGTCTGTCTGAAGTAGCTCTCTCATCTCTCTTTGCTCACAGAGGCAGCAGTGGGAGCCTTGGGAAGGGAGGAGGGAGCAGGAGCAGGGCTGAGCCACACTGTATGTGTCAATAGTCTTACACAGCCGAGCTCGGGAGTGAGCCCGCAGGTGTGCCCCTATAGGAAGCAGCTTCCTATGGTGGTTCACACCGGAAGGGAAGGAGCCCAAAGTGCCAAAAGCGGACTCCAGAAGAGGAAGGTTACAGCTGCTCTGTGCAATACCATTGCAAAAAGCATGTAAGTATAACATGTTTACTATATTAATAAAAAGCTTTACAAACACTTTAAGACAGAGAAGGAGGAAAATTGTGCATTAATAGCACTTACAAAGAGTGACTGCTATGTGCCCTTGAGGAGGAGTAAAAGGCGGCACTAAGAGTCTACAAAATTGGCTGTGATGCACACCTGAGGGGGAGGAGGAGAGAAGAGTGCTTTAGCAGTGCTCTAAAAGAAATTGGCTGCTATGCACCCTTGAGGAGGAGGAGTGCCTTTTGCTGCCAACTTGTTTCATTGAGGTGCTGCTCCCACTGAGTGGTTTGGTTGATAGTTGATTGTTTCCTCATGGATATGGTATCCAAATTACTGGTAATTTTATCACAGCTGATACACTGCAAGCAGAACATGCAGACCACAGCAGTCCAGTTAGCAGCATGGGAAACGTGGGGACATGGAAAAAAAAAGCCTACGCTGCAGAGCTTTTATTAATTTCCTGCCAATTCAAGTGTTTGAGTATTGTCCAGACACTAGCCAGTTTCAAACGCAAATTTACCTGAAAGAGGAGCTCCAGTCTCTTAAGTGAAAATTAAAAGTCAGCAGCTACAAAAACTGTAGATGCTGACTTTTAATAAACTGCCACTCACCTGTCCCATGATCCAGCGGGTGTACTCACCCCAGCCGTTGTCTCCCTGTGTTCTTCCTTGGTGGTGCTGGCATCTTCACTATGGACAACTGTCTGTGACAGCTTGCGGCTTCACAGCCAGGTGCCCACTGTGCATGTATGAGTGGCACTGTTAAAATCGGGTACCAGCTCCCCTCTCCTCCCCAAAAGCTCTATTTCACAAACAGGAGCTGGGGAGGAGACCTTAAAGCAGAACTTCCAATTTTGGGTGGAGCTCCACTTGAAGTTTATATTTTAAATATTTGGGGAATAATTGGTCATATGGGGATGGGAGGAAGTTTTGGGAGTGTGGGTTTTTGGTTTAGAAGTGTTTCTCTGCACTCTATTTTGATATTTTATTACATTTTTAAGGCAATGTTGCATGGTACCTAGAAAAAAATTAGCACACAAACTATACTATTAAACTGTTGTACCACTGGCCAATTTGTACAAAATTGAGGTTTTTAGCTTTAACTTTACTATATCACTTAGATCTGTCATGGATCGGTCTTCCAATATTCAATTCAGACCTTTTACCACAAGATAAAAAAGTCAAGTGTCACAGCCAAAATTACCATAAAAAGCCTTTTCTTTTAAGTTGTAATGAATCAGAGTTGCCACTGCTGCTGTATTTAAGCTAAGCAATAGCGTAAAAGTAAAAAAAATCAATTACACATGCAAAATGTGTGATACAAGAGTGCAGTATTGCTGACGCTGTCATTGAGAATTGTACTGTTCCTTAATGTGTTGTACCACATACAGCTAGAAAGCATATCCCAAGCATGTAATTAAAATGATTGGTGTTTTTCTCTTGTTTCCTTCCTATTCAAATAAAAAGAGGATTCTCTACCTCTGTATGTTTTTTTTTTTTTTTACATTGGTACATGTTTCCTGTGCCTAGCTCCGTATGCCTTTTGTTTGACAATCCCTTACTTATTAGCCTTGAAAATGCACTGGACTTATTTTTAAGATTCACCCATATGAATGTCAATGGGGTTCTGATTAAAGTTTGTTATTTTTTGTAAAACAAAAACCCTTTTTTAAGAAAACAATATGGTATAGTTTATGATACTCATTGCTTTGGCGCCCCATATAGATTTCTTTTTTTTTTTTTCCAAAAATTTTATTGAAGAAAAAACAAAATACAAGAATAACGGTTTAACAATAGAGACCAGCAGGTCTAGTAATAATGCAGTCACGTAGCAATGTATAATAACTCACAGACCAGAGAAACATCCCTCCCCATAACAGGGGGAGAAAAGCTAACGGGGGAGTTTAGCATGGAACTAGATCAATATTGGTTATTAGAAAAACTCGCAGTTTAACAACCTTATCTTTATACATTATCTGGGTTGGAGGAGAACAGGTCGGTCTCAGAGTCGACTGCATTTATTAAGTAAAAGATGGAAAAAGAAAAAGGAGGGAGAGAGGGAAAGAGAGGGGGGGAGTGGAGTAGTACGTACAATAGGGAGGGGGAGTGTCGGAAGGAGATCACG